>QYSD01000004.1:0-372468 GCA_009806315.1 Rhodotorula sp. ZM1 | reverse complement strand
CGTGCTGCTTGCGTCAGAGCTAGATCTCAATGCAATAAAGCTCGTGTACCGAGCACAGCGCGCCGGAGCGAGAGTTGCGGGAGGGAGAGAGGCTCAAAGGGCATCCGCCCTCGAGGGCGGAACTTCCGACATACCGGTCGTTGTTGCTTGTGTGATTTTTCGTCCGCGCCCTCAGCGCTTATGCTGAACACACTGTAACAAGACGTAGCTAGCCGTCGGCAGGGTGCGACAGCTTGCTGGCCTTCGTAAAGCCCGCTTCTTCCTCGCGCGAACCGACAACATGGCCGACGCCGCACCGAGTCGCTAAACACGTTACAACCCCAACTTCAACGGCAAGAGGACCAAGCCTAATCAACCGTTACAACAACGCATCAAACCACATTCTCCCCCTCACCCTGTTGCCCCTCCTCCTTCCCTCCCCCTCCTCCCCCTCCAAACCCAGCCCATCCACCAAACTGCCCCCCGTGATCTCCTTCGCCTTGTCGCCAATCCATCAAAGCTTGGTGCTGGGGTTGCGGGTGGAGGAGTTGCGGTCCGCCGGTTGCGTGGGATTGAGAGGGAGGAGCAGGCATCGCAGCGGGAGAGGGGTTGTACTGTTGAGTCTGGAGAGAGAGAGGAGGGAGTTGGTGGTGCGTTTGGTGCTGGGCGTGCGGATCGAGAGATTGGTGATGCGGATCGACGGCGGACAGATCGTGTATACTTCCTCTTCGGTAGTCCGCCTGCTGCTGATGCTGCTGGGGGTAGTCACCTTGCCTCGAAGGTGGATACGACCCCTGCGCCTGCGCCTGCGCCTGCGTCTGAGGCGGCACAGACCCGTCATCCTCCGCCGATGCCGACGCCGACGAATACGAATAAGGCGGTGACGGAACCGCACCTGCTGCGATGCTAAGTCTCGCCTGAGGGTGCAGAGGAGGGATGAGTGATTGGCCTGAGGAACGAGAGCTGAAGGAGGTGCTGCCGTATGAGGAGCCGGAGCCGCGCGGTTGGGTCGGGTCGAAGGAGAACGGAAGGCCGGAGAGGTAGGTGGGCGCGTGCGGGTCTGCGGGGAGGTGTTGAGCGTGTTGATAGTGGTCGTAATGAGGTTGAGGCGGAGGAGCATGAGCATGAAAGGCGGGATGCGGGAACGGCCGAGCGGGAAAGGCGAACGAAGCGTGCGGCTGCTGGTGCTGCATCTGACCGACGTTCGGCAAGTACGCCTGCCCTTGCGCGTTGGTCTGCAAGTCCGGGGCCTTCGGCTCAGGCGAGATCTTGAACTCGCTCAGGCTCGAGCGGCGCAAGGCGTTTTGTTGGTCGAGCGGCGGGAGAGTCGGGTCGAAGCCGAGAGGCGGTAGGGAACCTGGGACGGGAGCGACGTTGTAGACCTGCTGTTGCTGAGCGAATGGAAATGGAGTAGCTGCAGGAGGCCAGCCCGTCGAATGGTAGGGTCGCCAGGCAGAATCATGCGTCGCAGGCGGACCTTGGTACGACTTCGCCAAGCCAGGGACAGGCGTGTAAGAGAACGGACTCGATGGCGAAGGAAGGCCGGACGGTCCTGCTTGCGCTGCGTCCGCTACGCCTGACGACCCGTCTGTCGAGAGATTCGAGACGATGCTCTGCCGGCGACTCTGCGGTGTCTTTGGTCGAGTCTTGCGTACGATGCCGTCGAGTCGGGATTTGTCGCCGCGGACGAAGAAGCCGGATGGGTGGCTGGGAACAGGCGAAGCGTGAGGTTGCGAGCGAAAGAGGGAGAGTGACGGGCTCACTGGAAGACAATGTAGCTGGTTGCCGAGCCGCGACGTTCGCTCGACCGTCGACGATCGCTAAGGCGCCTGCGTGCACGAAAACAGCGTGAGTGCCGTGGCGCGTGCAGGAACAAGTTGAGCGGACCTACTTGAAGTTGTAGTAGCTGGAGCGCCGAAAGAAACGAGATGTCAGCTCAGCCTGGACACCGGGAAGCGTTCGAGCGCAGCGCACCTCAACTGGCGTATGAAGCTGCTCAGCCTGCGCAACACACGAACAGCTCGTCAGACCCGGTCCCGGGGAAACGGCGCAAGTCGTCGCAACGCACGAGCGAAAGTCCCACTTGGGCGACAAGGCTGCTTTGGCTTTTGCTTCGTGCGTCGTGATCTCGAAAGCGGTGCCATCGGGCGACCAGCGCAGCGAATCAGGGTCGAGAGGGTTATCGAGGAGACTGCGGACCCGCGAGAGAATCAGCGCAGTTCCGCCCTGCTTCGTGGATAGCGATAGTCTCACGCACTCGTGAAGCTTGTCGATAAACTGGGAGCGCTTGACTTTCGGCGTCTGGACAGGGTCGACGGCCGACATTGCGGAAGCGATGAGGGGCGAACCCGTCTCCCTCGCTCGTGAGCGGGACTGGCAGAATGTATCGCTGAACTGGATGACTCTTTACTAGTAGTATGTGGCGGAATCGGACGCGTACGGTGTTGATGGCGAGGAGAGAGGTCGGGAGGTCGCGAGGACGGCTGTTTCGACAGGGGCAGTCGATCCTGCGAATCGTGCGCGCTCGCTAATTACAAAGAGGCTCTGTGAGAGTGCTAACAGGGTCGTACGGTGCGTTTGGAGCGTTTTGAGCGAGGTGCTGTCAGTCGAGGCGGTGCGAGGTCATCGACTTGCAGGCGACCTTCTCGACGACGCCGCTTGGGCTCTGGCGGGTCGTGCAGTGCGTGAGCAGGGTGCCTGAGCTGCAGCACGTGCCCAGTCGACGTCTCTGCGTCGTTGTGAGCGAGTCTGAGCGCGACGCAGGAGCAGGTGCCAGTGGACGAGTCGTCCGCCCCCACCACTGAGCAGTTTGCAGGGGGACTTGCGAGCAGGCACGCGCAAGTTACTCGCAGTGAGACATGCTCTAAGAACACCGCCGCAATTCCAACCCGGACCCACCACGCAGTGCCTGAGGACAATAAAATCCTCGCTCTCGCAGAGAACACACCCGCTCTGTCGTCTCGTTGCCGGCGGGAGCTCACAGGATTGACACTCGCAGGGCGGAGGCATCGTCTCGACGAGGCGAGAGAGCGAGTCGACGACGCGCGCAGATACACTCGCTTCGCAGGACCAGCAGCAGCTGACATGAGCTTCTGGCGCGAGTGCGTCCTCCGAGTCGGGTAAAATCACGCGCAGAGTGAATGTCCCGGCTTGAGACGCACCTGAAGAAGCCGGGGTCCTCGACCTCATCGCCTCGTCCCCCTGCCGCTGTTTGCCGCCCTTTCGGCAACAGCTTCTCTGCCGCAGAAGGTCGTCAGACAGGTGAGGCAGCTGCGACGTCGACGAGAGCGCTTTGGAGAGTCTCCCGAAGCGTCGATGGCGGGAAGTAGATACAATGCCATTCAGCAGGCCTCGGGCGCTGATGTCCGCTGCAGGACCAAGGTCGGTGAAGACGGTCAATGGACGCCCGTACAGTAGTACTGTACCAGCCGAACGAAGCGCAGGCGCCGTCGGCCGTCGGGAAGCACGAAGGAAGCAAGTCAGAGTCTTTGAAGCGTTGACCTCAATCAGAGTCGCAAGGCGCTCCACACTTGGAACGCTTCTGTTGCAAATCCCTTTTCTTGCGAGTCGATCGATCCCTCCCGCTCGCCCACCCACTCGTTCGCACCGTTACGTTCGCGTTTGTTCGCGGCGGGCCCAGTTCGAGGGACGGCGACGAGGCCTGCTCGCACGAAAGGGTTGTCAATTTGCCTCGGGCGAGGGTGTGCCGCGAGAGTCGTATCCGCTGCCGACGACGAGCTTGTCGGAACATTGTACGTACATATGTAAAGGCGAGCCTCGACAAGGCGGAAGGCGACCACGGAAAGTCCCTTCCAGCGCGAACCTGGTCTGCTCCGTTGGCTGTGTGACAACTCGGGAAGAAACGCAGGTTAACAGCGTTTGAGCGTTTGAGCAGCGGGAGAAGGTCAGCCCACAGCGTCGCTACAGGAGAAGCGTCGTAGAGGACGACGGCAAGCGACAGCGGCGTGTAAGCGACTGGCGAAAAGGTTCAGCGGGTTGCCCCGCCTTCTGTGACAGGAAAATACCATGCGCAGCATATCACTGGCGCCTCAAGATGAGCGAGGGTTACTGGTCGAGGTCAAGGGGAGGGGGAGGATGAGCGAATGCGGTCAATCTCGTCCACAACACTGCGCTGCTGCTAGAAGGACGTTGCTGCAGCCAGAAGAAACTCCCCACTAGAGAGCTAGCCGCTCTCCGCTTCAGTCACCCTCCCCATCCATCTTGACATCAGTTCCATCACCACCCGGAGCGACTCGACCACAATCAGCGCAGCATGTCGTCCGACCCGCGCTTTCGGATGCGCGAAGCCTACGCAAGTCGTATAGCATCCCCTCGCCCACCTGTGTCAGGTCCACCCGGCGCCGTTCCCGCTCCAGCACCTTCATCTTACCCAGCGAGTTACAACGGCCCTCCCGCTTCCTATGGCCAGCCTGCACCATCTCCGCCTTCCTCCCTGTACCCTTCGTACACTCAGCAGTACCGCGGCCCCCCCCCTCCAGCTGGAGGACTCGAGACGGTCGTCCCTCCTCCGCGCGCGACTCCAATGGCGACTCCTCCGCCAGGCGCGATGCGCGCTGCGTCGGCGCTAAACGAGCATGACAAGCAGGGAGGAGGGAAGCGTGTGGCATTCTGTGTCGTGTGCGCGAGCAACCAGAATCGGTCGATGGAGGCTCACAACGTCTTGTCGTGCGTCCGCGAACTAGCCTGTTCATTTCCTCCCCGCTCACTGCTGACTCAAGGATCCACTGCGCAGAAAGGCGAACTTCAAGGTCATCTCGGCTGGGACGGGATCGGCCGTCCGTCTGCCTGGACCGAGTATCGACCGACCAAACATATACGCCTTTGGCACGCCCTACGAGCACATGTATCAAGACCTGAAGCAGAAGGACGAGCGGCTGTGCGCTACGGGCGCTTCGTCTGCTTGGGAACGTCGCTGACGCGGTTTTCGGCCGCAGATACACGGCGAACGGGTTGTTGACGATGCTGGACCGGAATCGTAAGATCAAGACTGCGCCTGAGCGGTGGCAGGAGAGCAACAAGGTCGTCGACGTGGTCATCACGTGCGAGGAGCGGTGCTACGACGCGGTGATTGACGGTGCGCTGGCTTCTGGTTCTCCCGATTCTTCTGCACATCTTGTGCTGATGCTACTCGTCGGACAGACCTACTCTCGAGGAACGGTGAGCTCAACCGACCAGTGCACGTCATCAACGTCGAGATCAAGGACAACCACGAGGAGGCGCTGATTGCGGGAAAAGCGATGCTCGAGCTGTGCTCGGCGGTGCGTTCAGCTTCCGCTCCCGATCTACTTCAGCGGTGACTCACGCTCCCGCACACGCAGATTGAAGCGTCGAAGGATTTGGACAGCGAGATCGACGATATCCTCGCGCGACAGCAGGAACGGCATCCACACGAGCTGCTGCACACTGTCGCATACTACTAGACAGGCGTGCAACGACGATAGAGTGCCGTCAGGCTGAAACGCTTGAGAGTTGGGAGCTCGCAAGTCGTGGCCGGACCGTCGCAACCTTGCTTCTTCTCCTCCCGCTCACTTCGCTTTCTCGCTCGACCGCACAGGCTTCTCCTGGCTTGCTGACACTGCTACTGCTCTCTCTCGGTCTTCTAGACTCGCTCCACGCCTGCAGCTTGCTCTCTCCCGCCTTCTCCCCCTGATCCAGTCCGCGGATCCTCGGGGACTCTTGCGATGCGGCCGCCGCCTTTTCAGCTTCGTCGTTGGGTCCAAGTGGCCCGCATAGGATTTCAGACGGAATATCTGTCTTCTCTTCGTTCGCCATACCGTAAGTTTCGGTTGAGTGCCTGTGCACTATGGCGATAATCGACCCCGTCGTGCAGTTCATCAAGGCTTCGACGCCCTCGGAGGACACCGGGCGGTCAGGTTCCGGCGAGCGCTTCACCCTGCCGTGTAATCAGAGGAAGGCTGTCCCGTCGAGGTGGTCTGTCAACCAGGCGAAACGAGGGAATGACTCCCGCGGGACTGTTCTTCGCGCCAACCTCGTTCAAAACCACTCCCTCGTCCTCAACAATTGAGCGTGGAGGCACTCTCAAGGGTACCTCCAGCTCGCCGAGAAGCTGCTGCTGCTGTGGGCGTTCGAGCAGCTTTCTGCCCTCAAGAAAGGTTACGACTACCAGCACGTCTTTTCTGTCACAACTCCGATTCATGAGACGCTCGCGATGCAGAGCGAGATCCTTTATGACCGCGGCGGGATCCTCGGTCGCAAAGCAAGGGAGGATTTGCGAGAAAAAGGCGAGAGCGGCATGCATTACTTTGCGAAACGTTCGGTGCCGGAGAGAGCTTTGAGGTGAGATGCAACGTCGTACTTCAACGAGATGGCGCCGACTCTGTTTGACGATGTGCGCAGCGAGTTGGAGTTCTTCGAGGCGGACGTCGCACTGCACGGCTGGCTACGGCCTCGAGTCCCGCCCACTCTGCCTGTACGTTCTCCGTCGGCTCCAGCGCACTTTGCTCAGGCTTCAAGTTTGCAGCCGGCACCGCCTGCGAAGGCGAAGAAGAAGGACAAGCAGCAGGCGCCGCCTCCTCCTCGCCCACTCCGATCGGCGGTCCGTCCGAACGGGCGCATAAGCGTGTGACGTTTAACGAGCCGGAGAACCTGGGGCTGGACGGTGCGGACGAGGAAGTGGACGTCAAGCCAAAAGTACGTCGCTTTGCCGTGTCTCCCACCTGATACCCTAAGCGCTCCTTCCTGTGGCAGGTCGGGACGTCCCCAAGGCACCGCAGGCTCGAAAGCAACAGCAGCCGCAACCCGGCGCCGCCGCACCTGCACAAGGCGACCTCGTCGACTTCCTCACTTCCTTCGCACCCTTCCCCTGCGAGCAGTACACCCGCCTCTTCCTCGCCTCACGATCCGCATCGACACCTGAGAGCAGCTCCTGAAGGCTGTCATCGCCGTACCACCTTGCCTAGACTACTCCAGCGCCGAGCCTCAGCTGGGGAAGGACGAGGCGAAGGCGGACAATCTGGTGAAAGAGGGGAACTGGCGGATGCTCCTCCGTTCGGAGTTGCTCAAGAAGGTGCAGGAGGACCAGTAGCACGGCGGCAGCGTCGGTGCGAGCTTACGGTCGGCATGTTAGGTAGGTCGCGCCCCTTACGCTGCCTTCCTAAGTTCTCCTGTCGGCGCTGTTGCGCTCACCGCTCACCAGCTGGGTCAAAGGCAGCGGATGCAAAACAGCGGACGCCCAGCGATGGCCCTGAGCTGATCGGACCCTTGGCGTCGCCTCGTGCGAACTGAGCGCGTGGCGTCTCCTGCTCGTTTTTACCTCTTCCCGCGACCCTCTTCCCCTCTTTCCGCGTGGTCTGCCTAGTTTCTCGCCGCCTCTCGATGTGCAGTACCCTCCACTACCGCCCGCTATGGCTGCCGATGTCCCGCCTCTGTCGTTCGTCGTTGGCTCTCTCTGGCCGGTTACGACGAGCACGACCTTGCGCGCATCAAGCCTGCCGCGGCCGGGCAGTATGTGCACATTCGAGTGCAGACTTCGGCCTCGGCTGACGCGCTCTCGCAGTGATGGAAGGCTTCCCCGTTGAGGACCTCCCGCTACCGAACGACCTCTCACACTGGAACCGACAAGGCCATGGCTGGCCTCTTCACTTCGGCTGCGGCTTCGGAACTAAGGATGCAGCTGAACCGTTGCCAACATGTACCTACTGCGTGCTTTTCGAGCCTTGGGTTGTCGACCGCATTCTCAGGACCATGGTTACGCGGGCCAACACCCAGCACAACCACGAATCTCGTATGTGCCCCCTAGAACGCAGGGCGCACCGCTCCAAGGAAGATAAGGATTTTCAAAGACGGACGGCAGAGAGGTGCGGGACAGAGCCCTCTCAAGCCTCGACCACATCAAGTCGTCGTGGTTCCGGGTCACTTCTGTCGATCCGCCGACACGCTGGGAACTCGACGCTGCCTTCGGCGAGCAGAACATGATCCTCAATACGTGGGAGAAGATGTTCGGGAAGGGATCTTCTGACGAGTTGGTCGAGGCGGCAAAGGAGAACTCGTCGCTGTCCAGGCAGGACGAGGTGAGTCGCACATTTGACCGGCAAACCCCCAACTACTGCCTCTGGTCTTGTAGCATACCGCAGATCTGGCTCAGATGAAGCGCACGCACGACGCGTTCACTCTGCGAACTCCGCCTGTCACGCCTTCAAAGCGTACTCCGCCGCAGCAGAATCTTCCTACGCCAAGGCAGGCAGCTGCTCCACCTTTTCCTGAGTTCTCGCCAGCTCTCCGCATCAAGCGCGAAGCCGCTCCAGAGCCAGCGATTGGAAACGCGAGTCCACTCCACCTTGCGGGTCAACCCATCAGCTTACACACGTCTTGCCCACAGCCCGAACGCAAGGAGCCGCGTATAGGAGACGAACAAGCGAAGGCGCCGCAGACTATGAAGAAGAAGGTGGCCGGGATCGACTCGTGCAACTCGGAATCTGAGGACGAGGATGTCCGGCCAACAGTGAACCGGGCTCATACGCTTTTCAGGTCTGAACTGACGCCCTTTGGCAGATTAACATTACGCCTGCCATTCCAGCAGAAACAGCCAAGAGCCAAGATCGACCGCAAGACTGTCCCGCGCCTGTCAAGGACGACGACCGACGTCGACGTGAGCTCATCGATGACCTCGCCGACTTCCTCCGCTCGTTCTCTTCGCCCTTCCCCCTCGAGAAGCATGTCCACCTCTTCGCCCGCCCCTCAATCCAGGTCGACTCGCCCGAACAGCTGTGGTATATCGCCTCGCGGGAGCACGGTGCACTCGACGGGTTGTTGGAAGAGCTCGGAACGGACATCATTCGACTCGATGGTACCGCTGAGAAAGGTATGCAGCGAGTTTGGCGGTCGGCGCTGCGGGACGAGCTGAAGTTAGTAGCAGGAGACGGGTAATGAGGCAACACGATGCGTTGCGAATACAACAGACGAGACGACGAGCAAAAGATACGAAAGAAACAATAGAAGCCTGCCAATCTAAGCGAAGCCGCCCTTGCGGATGTCCGCCAACCTGCTCGTCCTAGAACCAAGGGCCTTCGTCTTGCTAGCAGCGCCGCCGTCCGTCCTGGCCGCAAGCTTGGGACGGGTCTGCTTGAAGCTCGTGCTGCGGGACGAGCCAGTTCAGCCTCCGAGACGGCCAACAGGAAAAGGCGAGACGCACATGGCTTGACCGCCACGACTGCCGTTGACGCCAGCGACCTGCAAGTCATCGGTCGCCTTGTACTGGATGCTGACTTGTGCCGAGTCTTTGCCGACGAGAGAGTACTGGGTCTACAACGGAAGGACAGGTCAATGAGGCGCAAGAGCGAGGGAAGCGATCAAGAAGCGCACATCCAGTCCATCGTAGTCGTCCGTCCGCGTCGCCTGAATCACGGTCGTCGTCGAGAGCTTGGCCATGATGCGGTTGTTGAGTTTGAGCGGCGCGACAGGCGAGCTCGAGCCTACGACTGGCGAGATGGCGCGAAGGAACCGCTCCTCCTCCTCAATCTCCATAGCGAGCATGTCCTCGCCGCCGTCGTACTTCTCCTTCTGCATCTGGATAGCCATCGTGCGCGCTTCGTGGATGCTGCGGATCGGGACAGGCGACTCCTTCCGGCCAAAGATGTCGACGACGCTGCCCTCGCCTTCGTCGGGATCCACGTCTTCCCCTTCGGACTGCTCCTGCGTCTCGAGGAAGTTGTACTCGCCAGGTTTGGCGGTCGGAACGCAGGCAGTCTCGAGCGTCGTGCCGAAAGCCTGAGTCTCCTCGTTCTCCTCTGCGAACGAACAGCCAGGTCAGCGGAGCGATCGAACCGAGAAGGATGGACGACACGCACTGAGCTGCGCAGTCGTCATGTCCTCGACGCGTTGCCGCTTCTCGCGAGGCCGCCGATTATTGATATAGTCGTCGTCAAAGTCGTCGTCCGAGAGGTAACCCTTGCGTTTCTGACGTTCCTTTCCGTCGACGATGCGCTGAGCTCGCAGCTGGGCCGCCTCGTCAGCCTTGGCCTGGTCCTCGCTGCGCGGCGAGAGGTCGTCAGCCGTCAACTCAGAAAGAGCAATGGGAGCGAGACTAACGCGTAACGCTCGGCCGCAAGACGGTCCTGCTCGTCCTGAACCTCGCGATCGACTTCCTCATTGTCGACCAGTGATTCGAGTTCGGCATCGTGACCGTCCTCGTCTTCGTCGCCGCTGACCCCGCCCAGTCCGAGTGCCTCTTCCTCATCGGAAAGGTTTGCCTCGGCGTCGACAAACTGGTTGCGCTCGCGACGCTTCGATACGGCAGGCGCGATGACGGGGTCCTGAGCGGCGCCGGCTCGCAAGACGTCGAAGGCGTTCTTGGCCGAGGCGAGAGTAGGCTGAGCGGCCGAAGGCATCCCGTCCTGCGTCTCCTGCGTCTCATGCGTCTCCTGCGTCTCGTCTATCTGCCCCGCTGTCGAGCGCGAGCCGACGATCTCGGTCGGAGCAGGCTGAACTTCGGTCGGAGCGATGTCGGTCATGCTGTCAAAGGCGACGAGCGCGTTCGTGCGCCGCAGCTTGGTCGAGTCGCGCGAAGCCTGACTCGGCGTGTGGGCGCTCGCAAGCTGCGTCTCGTCGAGAGATTGCGACTGCGAGTCGCGAGTGGAAAGAGAGTTGCGGTAGTACTGCACAGGCGAATCGGAAGGCGAGTCGAAGAGGTTGGCGGGACGAGTCTGGGTGAGGAAGCTGCGCGGACGACGAAATGAGTTCCTCACGAATGCGAAGAGCGAGACTGGGTCGTAGCCTGCTCACCCCTTATCGTTGATGTACTGCCGAGGTGCCGGTGCCTCGCGAGGTGTGCCAGGTTCGAAGTCGTTGAACCCGCCACGAGCTTCGAGACGAGCCGCGTCGGCAGCTCGTTCGGCGGTACTGATGAGAGGTTGCGCCGCGAACATAGTAGGCGCAGGAGCGTCGAAGTCGCCATCCTTCGGTCGGAGGAAGCCGTCGCCCTGTTCTCGGAGAACCAGTCGGCCAAAGAGCGAGCACGGAGGCGCAGGGGACTCACCATATTATCGCCACTTTGCGAGAATTGCGAGTCGAAGAACTGCGAGAACCCGCCTGCGTCAATTGCGTCGCCGAGCAGGCCGCCCAAAGCGAGACGTCCTGCTGCTGGTGTCTTCGGCTCGTTCGGCGGCGCGGCAGTCACGACGAATTCGGTCGGAGCGGGCTCGGCGGATGCGTCTTGCGAGTCGTCCTCGACGATGCGGACCTTGGTCGTTCGACGCGTGGTCGCGGGAGGTGGCATCTGGCTCTCCTCGTCTGCCGCGCCGGCCTGCGTCTCTTCCTCGTCGTCATCCTCGTCGATGAGCGCGCCCCGCACGCGCTCCGAGTTCTGCGACGAGCGGGGCATGACGGGCTCGCCCTCGCTGTCGACCTCGTCCTCCTCAGCCTCGTCGATGCCGTTCTTGCGCAGTTGATGAGGCTGAACCGGCGAATCCGAGTCGTTGCCACCGAACGGGTCGTCGCTGTCCGATGCGCCTGCGGCCGAGTCGTACGGCTCCGCCTCGTCGTTGCCGCGCTCCTGGTAGTCGCCATCTTCTGCATCCTCCATCTCCTCATCCTCCTCCGCCTGCTTCTTTCTCTTCTCAAGGATCTCCTTAACGTTGAATGAAGCGATCTGAGGCTGCTCAGCCGGCCGAGCCTGCTCCTCGAGCTGCTTCTGCCGATACTTGGTCTGCTTCATCGTACGGAGCTTGACGTTTGCGATCGCATTTTTCTTGAGCAAACCTTCGCCAAGGACGTCGAGGGTGATCGCAGGCGGCGCGGCAGTGGCAGCACGTCGAGATGTCTGCTTGGCGGGAGACGGGCGATACTCGTTCTTCGGGTCGAGGTGCGAGCCGAACGTCTTGGCGGCCGCGACGAGCTGACTCTCGCTTGGATCGGCGTCGTCAGAAGGCGGATGAGCAAGGTTGACGCCACCGAAGCGGGCTAGGACGCGGAGAGCCTCATTCTTTGGCCAGACGGGCGTCTGGGCAGACAAGCCGTGCGGGTCGACCATCTTACCGGCAGTGTTCTTCGTCTTTGACGCGCCAGGTGCGCCTTCGATGTCAAGGTCCGAGTCCGAATCGGCCGCCTGCTGACGCTGGGCTTGCTCCTTCGCCGCCCGAAGCGCGGCCATCTTGGCCTCCCTCAACCGCTTCGCCTTCTCCTCCTTCTTCCGCTTCTCCTCCATCCGCCTGTTCATCTCGTTTAGCGAGAGGAGTTCCTCGTCGTCGTCTTCCCCAGCCGCAACAGGCTCGACCGTCTTCAACCCCCAACCAGGCGGAGGCTTCGGCATGCGCACGCGGTGCGGGACAGGCGTCGCCATGTCCGCATCGTCGATAGGCGACGTTGCGCGCTGTTTGCCGAGGGCTTTGAGCGAGAGTTTCGCATGGCCAGGTTGCGGAGTGGCCGGGACGTGAGAAGGAGACGAGGTGACTATTGCGTCGCTTTCGGAGGAAGAGAGGGTCAGGGCGGCGAGAGGGGCGACGGAGGCGTTGCGGATGCGGTTAATCGGCGCGGGAGGAGGCGAGAGCTGGCGGGTCCGCTTAAAGATGTCCGCGACGGATGGGGCGGCCTTGTGCGACGGGGCAAGGTGTGCCTCTTGCTCTGCGAATGGGAGTCATGTCAGCAGCAGTCAGGGGAGCAGGGGCTGTCTACGCACGTCGCTTGATGGCCTCCGTCATCTTCTGCATCTCGGCTTCCTCTTTCTTCGAGAGCGGCTGTAGGAGATGGACTGCGGTTAGTCACTTGCAACCAAGGAGGGGGGACTCGAGCCAGACGCACCTTGAGCTTCGTCTTCTTCTGTTGCGCAGCCTTCTTCCCCGTTTTGCCCCTCTCGCGCTCCTTGTCGCTCAAAATCAGATCGTCCTCGTCATCCGCCGGCGCAGGCGAAACCGTCTTCTTCCTCAAACTCGCATGCTTAGCGCCCCTTTCCGTGCGCTTCTTCGATGCGAGAGCGAACAAGCGGTCGCGGCTTGATGCGGCTGTTGAAGCGGGCTTGGCGGAATTCGAGATGGAGGGAGCGGCTGGCTCGTCTTGCTCCGCGTCTGACGAGTCGGGAACGGCGGAGCGGTGCTTCGACGTGACTGGCGGCTCGTCGTCCTCCTGGTCGTCCGAATCGATAACTCGGCGAGCCTTCTTGCTTCGCTGAGCGGTCGGCAAGACCTCCTCGCTCTCGACCGACCCGAGGATGTCCTCGATCTCGTCGAGCGCGTGCGAAGGCGAGGGAGGCGAGTTGGCGCGTCTGGCGGGCGAGGTTCTCAGTGGCGAGAGGGTGGAAGGTGTGAGTGTCGGTAGCGAGGAGGACGTCTGGATTCTGACGCGGTCTTGTATGGCTGGAAATTTGGCGAGAGGAATGCCATTGTGCTCGGCGTTGTCGAACTCGTCGTCGACTTCGGCGAGGAGCGCCTGGATGTTCTTGCCGCGCACGAAGGCGGCCAGAGAGTCATCCGCCTCCTCGTCTCCGCCTGCTTCCGACGCATCTTCGCCGTCAGACGACGCCAGTAGGGCATTCAGACCGTCTTTGAACGCGACTGCGCGCCGACTCGGCTTGGCCTTGGCGGGCGAGCTTTCATCCTCGCTCGTCGGGTCCGTCGAGTGTTCCGCGCGCCTCGACGTCGGAGAGCTCGTCATGACGTTCTTCCTCACAGGCGACGTCTTGTCCTCCTCCTCTTCCCGCTCAGGCGACTCTGTCCGCTCCATGGGAAAGTCGGTTTCGGGGATGATCTCTGTCGACCTGCATTCGAGAGGACGCGTCGTTCCCGTTCCCGCCTCTGTCTCGGCAAGTTGTCCCTCCTTCTTCCTCCCATACTGCTTGATCGGCCGTGCTCGTGCGGGAGCGGCGCTCGTTGCAGGCGTCAGACGCGTCTCGGTTTGAGGGGCGCGAGAGGCATCAGTGTCGGGCTGGGGTGAGGTTGCGATGCGTGATGGGGACGTTGCGTCACTCTTGTGAGCTTCTGGATCCTCCATCGCGCCCTTCAAGCCGCTGCGAGGGCGGGAGACGCGCGAAGATGAGGACGCGGCAGCCGGTCGGCGAGGAGAGGGTGGAAAAGTGAGGGCGGCTTAGGGGGTCACCGAAGTGAGTCCAGGTGGGTCAAGCACGGGTTCTAAGTGAGCACAGCAGTGTACAGTAGGTGCGAGCGAGTGGTGGACGAGGGAGAGCTTCACTTCACGCGTGCGAACGCGTCGAGCGGGCAAACAAAAAGTCGAGCAGGCTTTCGAGGGCCCTGCAAGGGCGGAAAGCTACAGAACAGCTTACTATTGAACTGTAGCAGGAGAGACAACAGGTGCGAGACGAGCGAGGACGGGCGAGTCCAACTCCTCCCTCTGACCGACCTTCGCAACCTCCCAAGTCTCTCGCCCACACCGTGAACAGCGCAGCTCTGGGCAAGGAATGGGGTGCACAAGCGAGCGACAACAACAAGCGATACATCCCCGCGACCCGAAACCCGCCGCTCAGTCGAAGGGGAGCATGTCCTCCTCGTCCTCGTTGCCGACCACTTCCTCCTCTGCCGTATCTGCCCACGCGAGGTCCTCCGGCTTGATCTCCGTCACCATCCATCCGGTCTTCGACGCGACCTCCTCGTCTTCCTCGTCTTGACCCTCCGTCGTCTTGCTGTCCTCCGCCTCTACCTCGAGGTCGACATCCTGTACGGCACCCATCGTCTCGTCCAGCATTTCAATCGTCTCCTTCTGCAGCTGCCTGAGCTGCGCAAGGAGGACCGTCGCATCGTCCGTCTTGCTCGTCGCGATCTGGCGCAAGCGCGTTTTGAGCTGTCTCCCTCCCCTTCGTCAGCAATTCCTCTGACTGATGGAGGAGCAGGGAAGCACCTCAAGCAACCCCCTGCGCCTCCTCACGAGTTTCCCATCGCTCGAGCGCTTGCGCCCGTCTTCAGCCAGCGACCCGAGCGTGAGCGAGACGAGGCGTGCTTTGTACAGGACTGGCGAGGGAAGCTTGACGGCTTTTGCGAGCTCGAGGCCTGCGATACTCGCGAATGGTCAGCGGAGGGACTGTATATGTCGGAAGGGGCGGACGGGCCGTAGTGGGTGTGAGGGGTCGCGCCATCACGGACTTTGTGGCGGAAAGTCAGGCTGAAGTCGGGCTGCTTCTCGTCGACCTGCGGCGACAGCTCGGCAGCCTCGTAGTTAAATACACTCTCAAACGGACGTACATCGGTCTCGAGATGGAGGGCGACGACGTTTGGATAGCGAGACGGGAGGGCGAAGGAAAGTTCCTGCGAGAGAAGAGTTGGCGCTCATCCTCGACTAAATTCACGGTCAGATGGAGCACCTTGAAATGCGTCGCAAAGAAGCAGAAAGCCTGCGGAGAGTGCAGAGTCAGCCAGACCCGCCTGACAGCGAGAACGAGACGACGAACGAACCCCGCTCTCGATGATCTTCTCGGCAATAGCAAACGCAATGCCGAAGCCCTCTTCCGGACTCGTGCCCCTCCCGAGCTCATCAACGATCACCAGGCACCGCCTCCCCTCGTGCGCCTGGAGGGCGGCCAAAATCATGCTCATAGTAACCATCTCGCTCGCGAACGTCGACAAGCTCGACTCGAGGTTGTCGTCGTTCGAGAGGCGCGTGAGGAGGGCCGAGATCGGGCGGAAGGAGGCGTAGGCCGCGGGGACGAAGCAGCCGATCTGCGCCATCACATGCAGGAGGGCGATTTGGCGGAGGAGCGTCGACTTGCCTGACATATTCGGGCCATTGATCAACTGGAACGAGGCCGCGTCGCTGGCGTAGGTGTCGCTGCGCAGAGGAAGATGCGTGAGCGAATGAGGAGGCGTAGAGAGCGGTTCGCACGCACTTCGGCACGAAGGATCCGTCCGACATGCGGAAATGCTCGTGCAGCGGGTGACGACCGGCCTTGATGGCGAGCGTGTCTGTCCACTCGGGACGGACTGGCGGATCATTTTAACGGGATAAGGCAGGGGAGCTTCCGGAAGGACTCACCGTAGTCCTCCTTCGACGACAGCTCGGCGAAGCTGCGGCGAGCACAGTCAGCTTTGATGTGCCTGACAGAAGCAGGACGCACGCTGCGAGCATGTCGAGGAGAGCGATCGCCTCGGAGCACTTGTACAAGCAGGTGACGCGGCTGCGGATCTCCTGAAACATCTCATCGAGGATTTCCTCACTGTCGTGCTCTCGTCAGCAGCACGGGTAGCTACTGGTGAAAAGCGGGACGCACGACATAAGATAGATCTCCTGCTCCGACTCTTGCAAGCGGGCATTGCGCTTCTGGAGGTCCAGCGACGAGAACTCGACACGCTTCTTCAGGACGTTCTGCGAGCAAGCACAAGGATCAATACTCTGTCTTGGCACGCGCGTTTTGGGACAAGGAAGCGCACGACATTCGTGAATGCCTTGCCGATATCGCCTTTCTTCTCCTCCCACTCCTCCTTGGTCAGCTGGAAGACATACGCCGAGCCCTTGCCGCTCTGCATCAACGTCAGTCCTTCGAGGCCGTAGTCGTCGCGGAGGCTGTCGCAGAGGTCGTTGACATCGGACGTGTTCTCGCGCCAGGTCTCGCGGGCGACGTCGAGCCTGCGAGCACGAGACCCGTAAGCCTCCGGGACCTCGCCGGACACGGTCACGATAGACCCACAGCCGTTTCTTTTCGGCCTTGATGGCGAAAAGTCGCGCATGCCTGCCGCCGTTCGCGTCCCTTCCGCCCGCCCTCTTCTCATCGCGCTTCCTCCAGATGTCAGGATTGACATTCTCCTCAACCACCGCTCTAATCTGCTCGAGCCTCTCATCCTGTAACACCTTCTGGACCTGCATGAGGATGATCGAATCGCTGTTCTCGACGCTTGAGCGGAGGGTCGGGAGAGTCGAGAGGAAAATGCGGAGCGAGAGGAGGTAGTCGAGTTTCGACGCGATCTGGCTTGATGGGTCGGCGCCGGACTGGAAGGAGGGGAAGATGGAACCGCGAGAGACGGAGCGAGGGCCGGCGGACTTGCGCTTCTCGGCGGCGAGCAGGCGCGAAACGATCTTGTCGAGGTCGATGGACTTGAGCCTGCGATGGCGACTTGTCAATGCGGCGTAGCGGAGCTCGACGGAGATGAACGCACTGCTCGAGAGCTTTGCGGATTGCGCGAAGGCGTTCTTCGGACTTGACGAGATCTTCAACCTGTTTCTCGATTGTCAGCAGCGTTCGCCTGGCGGGCTGGTGATAATGCGGACAGTGTCGAGGCGAGCATCGATGACGCTTGGCTCAGTGAGCGGGCTGAGGATGTTCGAGCGAAGCTAAGAGCAAGCCGGTCAGGACGTGCGCAACAGTCGAGCACTGGGAGCGTACGTGACGCGTTCCCATCGCGGTGCAGCACTCGTCAAGCATGCCGAGCAGGTGTTGCTTGCTGTTTTTGTTCAGCATCTGTCCCCGAGTCAGCGTCAGTACGGCTCATTGACGCGGCAGTCCCGCTGCGTCGGCGTACGTTGGAGACGAGCTCGAGGTTCTTGACCGAGTCGGCATCGATCAAGCACGTGCCTTCGAGGGCCGAGTAGCGTATCTTGAGCGTCTTCGGAGCGAATGAGAGAGAATGGCTCGTCTCGAGGTACTTGAACAGCGCGCAGACGGCAGACAGAGCGTAGTATTTGGGCTTGCAAGCGGTCAGCACGCCTAGGCGGTCTTCGTCGTGCACGACGAGCTGCGTGAGGAACTCGAAGCCTGCGCAGGAAGCGGGTGAGCGGTTGCATTGTCGAAGGCGGCGAGAAGCTGAGCAGACCAGCCTGTGGAAGCGAACCACAACAGCGTCAGCCCTCGCTCTCTCCAGCGCCGAAGGGAGACTCACTTGCTCATTCCAGTACTTGCGTGCGACGCCGATCAAGGGGACGTCCCTGAACTCGCTCTGCAAGCCCTTGACCAGCATGGCGGCCTCGGGACTTGCGCTGCCGACAGCTTCGATCACCTCGCTCTCCGCCGAGAGGGCATGGCGAGGAGCAATAAGAGCGCTCTGTGGGAGGAGAACCACGTCGGGCGGCTTGTTCCTGCAGAGATGGAGCGTCTTGACCCAGGTCGTCGAATCGGTGAACTGGGCGACGACGAGCTTGATCAGCCTCGCTCGTCGGTCAGGCAGGACGCTGTGTGCACCTGCGTCACAACGACCTGGCCAGACTCCTTGTCGAGCGCGACGACGCCGACATCCCTGCCTGTCCCTCGCGCAGGGAGGATGGCGAGGACCCAGGATGCGGCTCCTTCGTAGCTGGTGACGGTCGTGCGCGCTGTAGCCGGTCGCGAGCCTGCCCTCGACCTGCTAGCCATCGCCCAGCAGCTGTCTCGCCCGGTCGAGATAAATCTACGCGGCGAGAGCAAGGGTTGCCTCGTTGCCTCAGGACAACGGACAACTCGCTGAGATTGCCCACGTCGTGCTGGATTGCGCTCGCTGAAACGTGCTAGCCGTGTCCAGCTGCTCAGATTACCCCTATACCCTCGCTGCCTCCGCCGATGAACTCGACGCCTATCTCAATATCCCAACAGGGCGCGGAGAACCTCCCACCGCCACTCAGGCAGCTCGTGCAGCTGCGCAGACAGGCGGATTGTCTCCTACACTCGCCCGCACTGCGCACGGAACTCGTACGGGGATCAGCGGGCCCAACCGCGGACCAGGTGCGGGTCGCTCTCGAGCAGGTCGTCAAGGCGGGACGAGGGTGGAAGGCGAAACTTGCGGGAGGGAAATGCACTGCAGAGGACGAGGCACGGGGCGAGTACTGCCTCGCGTGGGCGCTGGGACGGATAGGCGAGTTTGACGGGACGACGCCGACTGCGTTGCCAGCGAAACTCGACGAGGCGCTCGCGCACTACCAGCGAGCAGCCGACTTGCTTGCATGCATTCCCCTACCGCCAGAGCTCGATTCGATTCCGAGCGTGACCCGCCCGCAAGATCCGAAACGACAAGGCGGAGTGCTCGACCTCCCGATGGTACCCGCATGGGCAGCTGAGATGCTGGCGGAATGGGCAAAGACGCAGACGACACTCGCGTTCGCCAGCCTCATCGACGAGAAGGGCCAGACGGTCGTCAAGGAGGATGCGCTCGCCGACCTCCTCGACCTCGCTTGCAAGCGCAACGTCCAGGGTGGGTGTCGATTCTCTCGCTGTCGTTGTGTATCGCTCACACTGTCGTTCTACAGCCCTCTTTACGCCCGTCAATCCTCTCTCGTCTTCAGAAGACGTCACGCATGCCGAAGCCAGTACCGTCATGGGCAACGCCCGCCTCATTCGCGACATCGCCTCTCTCCTCGCCTACACCACCTCTCCGACCGCCTGGCAACGTCGACTGGCATGGGCAACACACGTCGCCGATGTCCGCTTCGTCTCGGCGTCCATGTCTGCGACCCGCCTCGTCGACGTAGCGAGCTCATCAGCCCAGAAGCTGCAAGATCCGAAGATCAGCAACTCGGAGCGGAAACAGGTCAAGCAGGTCGTCGAACGCACGCTGCGGCAGATTGCGCCGTTCGAGCGGACGCAGGGGAACGTTCTGCTCGGCTTGGCGCGGACCATGATTGATGCCATCGGCGCACTGTACCTCGGACGGACTGTCGAAGGGTTTCAGGAGGAGCGGAGGAAGCGGGAAGATGGGCGAGAAGCGCTGGCGGAAGAGGATGAGAACGGGAACGGTGACGAGGTGCCGGAGAACGACCTCGTGCGGGAAACGAGGCAGGTCCTGATTCGAGGTACGTTCGGCCCTCTGAGGGGAACCGCCAGCACTCCTCGAGACGTTATCGGTCCGAGCCGCCGCAGAGAGTCTGACCGAAGCTTGGCGTTGCAGCCGCTGCGCTCTTCGAGAACGCCTACGCCTCGATCCTTCGCGCCCCTCAATCCGCACGACGACGCAAGCTCGAGCTTCGGCTGCTCCGACGGGTACTTCAAGCCCTTACTTCACAGGTCCGCGATCGCTGACCATCAGCGCCGCGTCTTGCAGCTGGAAGCGACCTATTGCGACCTCGAACTCCTCGACAACGATACGCCCGAAGTCGTCGAGCTACGGTCACAACGCATCGAGCGCGCAGTCTTTATCAATGACCGCCTCGTTGCGCTTGGAGACGGGGAAGACGACATGGTCGAGAGTGATCACGAGCATGCGGCGGAAGATGAGGAGGATGAGGATAGCGACGAGGAGGAGGAGCGCCTCGCACGGCGGTTCGGCGGGCAGAGACTAGCGTGAGGAGCTGAGGAGAAGTCGAATATAGACGTGTTGTGCCGTTCTCTGTCCTCTCATGACTCTCCACCCATTCAAGCTTTGCTCTTCTGACTGAAATTCCGACCTTCGCTATTGCTAGCTTGTGAGGAACCCCCAGCTCAGCCTTAGCCAGCTCCAGACAATCCCCACCGCGCAGTACACGCTCGTCAACATGAGCGGCAGAAACTCCATGCTCGCTTCGCTGACCGCTGTCGCTTGTTGCGCAACCGCCGGATCGACGCAGGTACCGTTCGCAACGGCGGAGGCGGAGCAGATGATGACTCCTGGGACGGACGAAGCGGCTGACGAGGAGGGGAAGAGGAATGAGTGGAGGAAGGTCGTGTCTGCTCGATTCATTCTGTCAGCTGCGCCCTTTGAAGCTGAGTGCGCACTCTGCTCACATAGTTGCAGGAAGACGAAGCCGTAGAGGTAGAGCGTCTCGGCCTTGTCGACCAGCATGGCGAAGAGACTGGGAAGCGGGCGGTAGACGACCTTGCGCAGCTGCGGGAGGACGAAAGCCGACCACAGCAGCGTGACAAGGATCTTGATGAGCGTCTCTGTGCGCGAGGAGAACATGAACAGGTTCGCACGGAGAGAAGGGGAAAGTATCGCACCGGCCGGCTTGATCAACAAGGGGAAGAGGCCGTAGATTCCGGCGATTGTCGCGATGAGGAAGGCGCGGTAGTGGTTATCGTCGTCCGTTGCGGTCAAGCTGCGGAGAGATCCACGTCGGTGAGCAACTGTCTCCGCGTCACGATCGGCGTGAGACACACCTCAGCGGGACCAGGAACAGCAAGACCGCCTTCTCGTGAACATGCCATCCCCACAGAAAGCTCGTCATAGCCGCCAAGACGACCGAGTTGAGGAAGCGCTTGTAGGACGGGTCAAACCAAAGCCTGACAAGGAAGATCGAGGTGAAGCCGAAGGTGAGAGCGAAGGTGTGACGAGGGGTGACGTTTGGGAGGACGCCGAAGGTTGTCGAGCCGATCAAGCCGCGGGAGGACGAGGTGAGCGCTTCGGTAGAGATGGGCCATCCTCGCGCGACGAGGTCTGCGGATTGACGCGGTCAGCATCGTGCTTTCGCGGGAATAGCGGCACGACGCACATTTGACAAGCACCCTATCGACTGCGCTCACGATCGCCCACACGTTGCCCGCCCAGTACGCATGGTTCAGTCCGCGCTGGAAAGGGAAGAGGCGCGAAAAGATCTGGCGGAGCTGGGAGAATCCGCCTGCGCCGACGAAGGGACCAAAGGAAACGGTGCAGATAAATGCGACGATGAGGCCGAGCTCGACAACGCGGTCGATCTGGAACTCTGCGGGTGGTGAACTTGATCAGCTAGAGGTCGGAAGCGCGAAAGGCTTGAGACGTACTGCCGCCCGGAAGATAGCAGTGTCTTCGCAAGAGGAACACAAAGTAGGGCAAGGCGAGGTAGACGAAGATGTGCTTGAAGTTGAGGAGTGTAGCGAAAAGAGCCGCGCAAGCGTAGAGGTTGTTCTGCGGAGAAATGACGAGGAATCAGCTCATCGCGCTCTTCGCAGGCGCCAACTCCGACTCACATCTCGTGCAGCAGTCAGAGAACAGAGGAGAATGCCAAGGAGGAAGCCGTTGTACTGGAAGTGGATGTGATCGACGATGAGGAGACCTGGGTGGAGGAGGACAGAGCCGGCGATAACGGCAGCTGTCGGGTAGTCGGGCTTTTGCGACGTCCGTACCCAGCTGAAGAATGTTATGGGTCAGCTTCGGCGACGCAAGATGCGAAGGAGAAGGACAGCACCGAAAGAGGGCGAAGGCGAGGACGAGTTCCGACAGAATCACCGTCGTCCGCTGGAACGCTACGACCGCGCCGCCCGTGTATCCCAGGTTGTCTAGCCGCACGATGTCGGGGTCGACGATGTAGGCGAAGGAGGAGAGGAAGCGCTCGAAGAAGGCGAAGAAGGGAGGATAGTCGAGCGTCCACTCCGACGTCGTCTGCGCGGAACGAGTTTGTCAGTCTCCGACCGAGCTCTTGGCAAGTGCCGAACACGCACGTCGTGATACCATCGACTCAGCGGCAGCGAACGGGTCACAGCCAACCTGTTTGCCCCACTTTCATGTCAGCGCCGGTCCTCTCTCAGCGCCGACCCGCTTACCAGTTGCGGTGAACCTCGAAATCGGTCGAGCGACTGTCAAAGAAGGTGTCAGCGTAGTCGGTAGCGAGGCGGAGCGGGACTCACTACGCAGGGAACAGTAGCAACTTCGCGCCGGTGGAGACGGCGACGAGATCACGTTCGGCGCGGTCGAGCTGCCACCAGCGCCGTGCTGGAGGCCTCGATGGCTCTAGCGGCGCATATGGCGGGGGCTTGGATCGCCTGCTCGTTGTCGAGCTCATCTGCGTATTGATATTGAAGTCGACCTTCGTCCACGACGAGGAGAGGGTTGATCTCCAACCACACTGTCTCTCGTACTTGGGCACAGAGCTCCAGCTCCATAACATGCCGTATCGACGCTCGACCAAGCCTCGCTCGACGCCGCGTGCTCGCCTCATCGCTCTTGCCCACCTCATCAGTCGAATAGGCTTTCTCTACAGAAGGGTTATACGGGATGGTGTGGGGACGGCAGAACGATACTGATGGGTCTAGAAATGCCAGACTGAGCTGCTTAAGCCAATCGCCGCGACGGAGAACGACTCGCTCCTACATAACCTGCTTGCGCACACCTGCCCACGCTCCCGCCCTCGCCTTCTCCTGCTGCACCTCCGGCGCCGCGCCGAAGCGGTACGGTGGGTTGGGGTTCTCGATGTCGACTCCGTAGAGCTGGGCTGCTTCGCGGTCGACCAGCTCGTCAATGTAGTGCGAAACGATGAGGACGAGGTAGAGCTCGACGAGGAGGCCAACAGCCCAGATCTGCAGGAGGAGTGGGTCAGCTCTTGCTCGCTCGGCGGAGGTGGAGGGAACGCACAACAGCGAGGATGATCAGACCGCTCTGAACCGCCTTCGCGCATGCTTCGCTGGCTTTCGACGCCATTTCGGCTGAAATCGTATCGCTTGAGTGCTGCGACTGCCACTTGAGCAAGGCGGTCTCGACGCTGGGCGCTCAGAGTCAACGGCTTCATTCCAAGCGCCTGAAAGGCGGACTCACCAGACCAAGACCGACCGCTCTTTCGAAAGCGGGAGCGCGAGGAGGATGATACCGTAGATGCCGACGATGGCATGCACCCAGATGTGCCACTGCGGACGCACGCTCGTTTTCGACCTTTTTGACCAGCGGAAGAAGCGGCTTCCTCACCCAGCACAAGTCGGCGAACCACTGCACCCAGGACCGTCTTTGCATCACGGCGCCGGAGAAACCTATGCAAACGACGCTATTGAGCGTCAGCACAAGGACAGGGAAGGGTAGAAGGGGAGGACTTGCCGAAGAGCGACAACGCGAGCAGCATGAACCAGAGAACAGTCGACGCCGTGTCGACCCAAGTCATCCACCCGACTGGACCGTCGGGCGACATCAGGCGATTGATGCTCTGCAAGGCGTACATGTAGGCGAAAGTCGACGTGACGAGCGACATAATTACTGTGCCCCAGCGAACGGGGATGAAGCAGCAGAAGCGGCGGTGTCTGACATCGTTTGGACCGAAGGGAGGGGGGGTTTGGATCGGTGGAGCGGGACCGTGGCCGTTCCAGCGAGGAGGAGGACGAGGGAAGCTGGGTCCGTCCTCTTTTGAGGGAGGAATGCGGGGCATCGTAGCTTGACGGGTTCGAGTTCGAGTCGAAGAACGACGTCAGTGTCGCAAGGGACAGGCAGAAGGAGGGGGAGAATCCGGAAGCGAGGTTCGACCGTCCGGCGGACAATCCGCGGATCACATCCCCTCTGACTTCCTTGACGCTTCACTTTCGCTCGCACGTCGCCTTGTCACGATATGTGATGTCATAGAGCCCCTCGGATATCATGGACCTGAATCTACAGCTTTCCTGCCTCGCCCTTGGGGTGCTTGAGCGGACGAACCCCGTCAATCTCCCATCCCTTGCCTCGGTAGTCCTTAGGCCAGATGCCGGAGCGACCAGGCTGGAGCTGAAGACGTGAAGGCTGTTAGCGAGAAATGGGGGCGAGGGTGAGCAGAGACGCCGCACGATGCCGTTCGGGTCGAGCGAGTCCTTGAGCTGTTCGCACAGCTTTCGGAAGGCGCCGTCGTTCCAGTTGTAGGTAGCCTGCGAAGCGAACATAGTATCAATGGCGGGCACTCAGACGAGCTTGAGAGTAGGGAGCTTACCATGATATCGTCGGCCGTCGCAATGTGCGCTGAGAAAGCAAATGTCAACGAAGGTCCTCCGTCTTCAGTCGGTACAAGTTCTCTCACAGCGGTACTCGCCGTAGCCGAGCTCGGCATGCGTGCGAATAAGCTAGAGAAGCTCGAGGTCAGCTCTCGTCCGAGAACGGGAAAGGGGAAAGAGCTGACTTCGCGAATGCAGCGGTCGGCTGCTTGTCGCTGCTCAGGCTTCGAGCGGTCCCACAGGAGTGTGACGATGTGGTGCATCTGCACTGACCAGGCGAGGCAAGCGTAGGGAGGAAGGGGCAGGAGAGGGGGGCAGACGCGGAAGGTGAGGAAGAGAAGCACACCGCGCAAGAAGGAAATCGAGCTGTCAGTTCTGCTTCATGAACAGGTGAAGAGTCGGAATACGCACCTCGCGCTGCGCGACGTAGAAAGTGCCGAGATAGTCGAAGCCGTGCTTTGTGCAGATCTTCTTGCACATGGCGACCTGCGCAACTGCGTCACGGCCGTTTACGCCTGAGATCGGCGCGAAGAACAGCTCGCCGGCGTTAGTGATCCACTGGAGAGGGAAGCGTCAGTTCGTCGGATTCAAGCTGCAAAGCGACCGCACGCACCTGGTGCCACGCCAGCTCCCTGAACGTCGGAACGCCCGCAAATACGGCGGCGCGGTCGTGCAGGTAGCTGTTGGCCGGCACGTCCTCGCGAAGCTGGAAGCGGACATCACGGATGCCGGCGAACTTCGATTGGACGACCTTCCACTGCGCGCTTGTGACCTCGTCCGGCCCGTAGAGAGCTCCATAGAAGACCCAATAGCCAAGATTCGCCTTCTTGACGATCTCCTCCTCGACTTCGTCCGTTACGGGTCGTCCAGCGTTCTCCGGCCACCAGTGATCCTTGGACCCGTAGACCGCCGCATCCCACAGTCCTAGTCGCAGCGAAGGAACATTGCCGAGCAAGCGAGACACCATGAGCTCCTGCAAGATATCGACGGCTTGCTGGAGATCTTCCTTGTGCATGAAGGAGCTGCGAGCCGCGACGAGTCAATGCTGGCGCAGTCTAACAAGTCGAAGGAGGTCGAACGCACATCATGAAAGGCAAGATGCCGCCCGGGTTAGGCATGAGGAACATGCCCATGCGGGTGACGATCCCGAAATTGCTTTGCGTGAAAATCCCGTCGAGGAACGGTCCGTAGCCGTACGGGAAGCATTGACCCGTCTTCGAGCCGGGCTGTACTCTTCACTGGTGAGCAGGCATCGTACCACAGTGGAAGGACGCGAACGAACCATCGAGTCCATGCCGAGACGAACGACCTCACCGTTCGCGAGTACAACCTCCATGCCGCAGTGCTGCGCCCAGTGGTCGCCGTACGGCGTGTAACCGACTCCACGGTCGAGCGCGTTACCAACCACACTTCCGCCGCCCAAGTCGGGCACGTCGATCCACAACTTTTCGCCGAGTCCGCGACGCTTCAGCTCCTCGTAGAGCTCGATGTAGGTAACACCAGGTTGGAGGAGACACGTCGCCGCTTTCTCATCGATGTTCAGGACCTTGTTCATACGGCGACCGAGGTCGATGAGGAGGGAGCCGGGGACTCGAGGCGCGGCGCCACCGTAGCCCAGGTTCCGGCCGATGGAGATAGGCCAAAGCGGAATCTTCCACCTGTTTGCCCATTTGACGATGGCCTGAACCTCGGCGGTCGAGCCGGGCCAAGCCACAGCGGAAGGTACGAAATAATCCTCTTCGAGCACCGCGTACGAGTCGTGGGAGAGACTAGGGTGGTAGTAGTTGCCGGCGTTGAGCGGGACGTCATTGATCTCGACGAAGTCAGCGCCAATAGCACCGCGAAGGTCGTCGATGGCGCGGTCGAAGGCTTCACGCGAGAAGCCAGGCGGGAGAGTCGGCTCGCGCTTGGTCGTCGAGGGGGTAGAGGAGATGGATGCGCGGAATTCGGGGCCTTCCATGGGTTCGGCAGAGATAGCGACAGCTGGGTCGAGAGAGGAGCCGAACCTGCCCACAGCACACCGTGAGAATGTGAGCAAAGCGACGATGAAAGAGACGGGCAACGAACCAGCTCGGCCTGTCGACCCTCATAGGACGTCCTTCCTCCTTTGAAGTGTTGCCGTGGTCCCTAGACTTGTGCGCGAAAGACGTCTGTCGACGCACACGGCCAAGAAGGATGACGAGGGGAATGTCAGCCTGTGCTGTCGCTTTGCGAGATGGAGAGGCACGCGCCATGTTCGCAACGTCTCGTCAACGTCGAATGGTGTCGAAATAGAGCAGAAGAGAGGTGGAGCAGCGCATGTGGAGATAGCGAGGGAAGCTGTTCTCCGCCTTCGCGCAGCTTGCGAAAGAGTGGGGAGCGCGTGGGGGGCACACGGCAAGGACGGCGGGCGAGGAGAGAAGGGGCTCGGCAGGCTCGGTAGTCTTGGGGTCAGCGAGCGTTAGTCAATGTCGAGCCAAGCGGAGAAGAGGGCAGAGGGGGCGGAAGTTGCGGAAGCTGTCTCGAGGCGTTGAGGCGGACACCGACCTTCGCAGAGAACGAGTCCGCGCCGTGAATGCGTTGGTCGTCTAGCGTCGCAAAACGGTACCGAGACTGACGCAGGTAGCGAGAAGAAGCGCTGAGAGCCGAGGGAGCACTACGTTGAGCATGCGGAGGTAGCTGGAATGAGTGAAGCGGACGAGCACATCGCGACAAGCCGGCGGTACGTAAGAATGAGGCCTGCATGATTGTGCGTCAGTGCACGGATTAAAATCGAGAAGGAACGAGTAGGGAATGCACTGTGCTGCTTGATATTGCCGTAGTCTACATGCGATTCGTCGATATTGTCCTCCTCCTTTCGTCGACTCAGGGCAGCTCCATCGTCCTGACAGCCTCTGCGACGTCCTTGCTCTCTGCCCGGTCGCCGACGCGCTCCTTGACCAGCGAGATGATGCGTCCGACGTCCTTGCCTACCGCCTTCTTGACCTCGTTCTCCTCGAATAGCTCCTTGACGACCCTGTCCAGCTCTTCCCGGGTCAACTGCGCCCCCTTGGACGGGACAAATTTGCGCAACATTGCCGCCTCCTTCTCGTATTGTTCCGCAAGATCGGTTCGAGGAGGAGTTGACGAGCGGAAAGTCTGCGCTGCGTCGAGGCGCTTCGTGATAGCTGTTGCGAGGGTCTTGAGAGGCGAGGGAGCGGTACTGGCAGAGTGGGCGGCGGTCTGGATGTCGGCGAGGATGGACTGCGAGGAGGAGAATGTCAACATCGCTCACTTCGTCCAGGACGCCGGTGAGCACGCGAGCACACCTTGATGACTGCAGTTCTCTCTGGCGTCCTCGCAAGCATCGACTGCTTGAGCGCCGCGCGTAGAGACGCGACGAGAGGGTGAGACTGGGTAGCGGTCGAATACAACCTCGCGGTGAGGCGGAGGGCCGGCTGGAATGCACGGAGAGTGTACATCGTAGCAAAGAGCTGCCCTGGCACGGTCAAGCGGCGCAAAGGTCTAGGTCTACGAGGTCAAGTCACCCTCTCAGCACGGACGACGACCCTCTCCCTGGACGACACCGCTCTCTTCGCTTGCTCACGGCTTGATTGTTTGCTAGAGGGGCGCATTGTACCCATCAGTACTCGAAAGAGATGGGGGTTGACGCGCCAGACACGCCCGCCCGCTCGCCGCCGCCAGTGAGCCTCATCAGTCTCGCACAACTCACCCGCTCTCTCGCCATCGCCCTCGGGCTGGTGAGACCAGCCGACGAATCCCAGAACACCGTATACGCTGCTGCCTTGCGGTATGACGCACCAGCGACCGCAACCGACTGGAAGCCGCTCATCTCCACCGCCGACTTGAGCTTGCTCCTGAGCGTCACCGCGACCGTCGCCATGCCAGACGACTCGTTGAGCGTCCCAGGCGACGTCGACCCCGCATCAGCGACCGCGGTAACCCGCACGCACCTCCTCGACGCTCTTGCGCGACTCGCTCTCAATCCCTCCCTCACCATCGAGGTCCTCACCCACTTCCGTCCGATCGCCGCTGCTATCGTTGGCAAGTGGTTCGAGTTGCTCGGGCTGGACGACGAAGGAGAATGGAGGAACGGAGAGGCCGGCGTCGAGATGGCGCAGGGAGAACTGGACGCCGTTGACAAGGTCTGGAAGGCGCTTGTCAGGGCGTTCCCGCTTATGGGTCAGGAGGCTTTTCCGTGCGTCGGATTAACTCTGTCGAAGTCCATTGTGCACCGAGCTGACCAAGTCGGCGCTTCCAGTTTCCTGCGACTTCTTTTCCGCCACCCTCTTCTCGTTCGCGGACCGCCTCTTCCCCCTCTCTCATCGCCAAACTACGATTACGCGCTCGTCACGTCGCTCTTGACGCTTCACTCGCTCATCCACCACCTTCCGTCACTCCCCGCCTTTTCGGGATGGTGTCTACCAATCCACATCGAGCAATTAATGAAGCGCCACCCTCACCGCGGAATCCGCCTCGTCGCATGGCGCATCCTCCGCGCCTGGCTCGGCCTCTTCGCCACGACCGGCGAGCGTCTCAAGCGCCAATGGGTCTGGCGCCTCGAGCCTGCCGACGTCGTCGACGAGGAAAAGGCGGCTCTCATGCCTCTCGCTCCGCCCGTCCCATACCCTGCCGAAGTTGCGGCCGAGTACACCGAGATTTTTGGACCGGATCAGGCGTCGCAAGGCGATGCGGATGACCTGTTGCCGTTTGGATGGGGGGCAGAGCTTGTTGAGTCGGGACAGAGCAGGCTCGTCGATGGAGGACTCGAGGTTTTAGTCAGGAACAGGGGCGTCGATCCTTGGGTTCTGCCGTTTCTCGAAGATACGCGCGCGAAGGAGGAGCAGCACCGGGCGGACTTGCTCTTCAAGAAGATCGCCTCGTCCGCCTCGCAAAGGCATGGCATCGGCGCGATCGAGGGCGCAGAACTCGGCAAGACGGTCGTGCTCGTCTCCAACACGATTGCTTTCCGCGAAGGCCTTGTTCCCTCGCTCACCCGCGGGCCGGCACCGCCCTCGACCACCCTTTCGCTCACGAAAGCCGCCGCACCCGCTGCCTCGCCCACCACGACCGCTCCCGAGCCTTTCGTCACCACTCCGGCTCACTCGGCACTCCTCGCACAACTCGCCGACAGCCTCAAGCGCCGCGTTCCAACGCTCATCACCGGCACTCCGAGCTGCGGCAAGCAGAGCGCCATCTCGCACCTGTGGAATCTCGTGCATGCGTCGCTTTCCGCCTCTGACGCAGTAACGGCAGAAGCAAAGCGGCGAGGGCTCGTCGTCATCAATATGGCTGACCGGTCGCTCGACAGCAAGTCGCTACTCGGTTCGCTTTCGTCGGCGCCTTCCTCCTCGTCTGGCAGCAACTTGTGTGGCGTCGGACACTTCACCTTCGTCGAGGGACCGCTTACGCGCGCTGTCCGACAAGGACGATGGACGCTCCTGCTCAACATCGACCAAGCCGCGCCCGAGCTGCTCAGCGTCGTCAAGGTCGTCGCCGAGCGGATGTCGACCTCGGCTTCGGTCCTCAAGTCGGACGGTCGAATGTACGGTGGCATTGGCGCCGAAGAGCAGGACGGAGGAGTCGGTCTGCGGATTGGCGGAGGAGAAGGCCGGTGGGTCAAGGCTGGCGAAGGATTCATGCTGTTCGCGACTCGCTCGGTTCCGGCATCCTCGCTCGTGACGACTCCTCCGCCAGCGACGTTCTTCGCTTCGCACTTCTTCGAAGAAGCCGTCCTCTCGCCGCTCAACAGCAACGAGGTCGCCCAGATCGTTCAGGGTCGGTACGGCGCCTCGCTCGATCGCGTCACCGGTCTCGCTCGCGTCCTCGTTGACGCTTGGGAGTGCGTCCGCGAAGCAGTCCGGGACGTTAAGGACACGTCGGGTGGCGGGACGAAGCGGGAGATCGGCGTCCGCGACCTGCTGAGGTGGTGCCGACGCGTTGCGGCGCTCTTGCCGGCCAGCATGAACCTCGCCGCCCTCGAGGCGAACCCGACGTTGCAGGAGGAAGTTTTCGTCGAGGCGAGGGACGTCTTCCTCGGATCTCTCGTCGCCCCGCCTGCATCGACCGGGACAATCACCGACCCGTCGACCTCGACAGCGCATCTCCCGCGCGACCGCTTTTCCGTCATTGCTCGCTCCCTCGCCTCCTCCCTCGGCTTGAGCGACGAGCGCGCCGATTGGGCCCTCAAGCGACGAGTTCCCGACGTTGTCCTTCCCACGATTGACACCTCGTCCGGCCTCGACCCGTCGACGTCTTCGTCCGCCCATTCGGTCAAGATTGGTCGCGTCTCCCTGCCGTACGCCGCTGGCGCCGCCTCGAAGCGCACCGCCTCGTCTCGCCCTTACGCCCTCACCAAGCCCTCGCTCCTTCTCCTCGAGAAGCTTGCTGTCTGCCTCTCGCTTTCCGAGCCAGTCCTCCTCGTCGGAGAGACGGGAACGGGCAAGACGGCTGCGATCGGCTACCTCGCCGAGCTGATGGGCAAGCGGTTGACGGCGCTGAACCTGAGCAACCAGACCGAGGCAGGTGACTTGGTCGGCGGGTTCAGGCCCATTGACGAAGCCGAAGAGGCGAGACGTGGGTTCTCTCTCCTTTCCTCTCGCTCGAGACGATCATCGTTCTGACATGCTCGAACCTTGCAGGCACCGCTTCGGAGCTCGTCAACCGGTTCGTCGAGCTCTTCGGTGAGACGTTCTCGCTCTCCCGCAACGGCGAGTACATCTCCGCTGTCCGCAAGGCGTTCGACAAGAAGCGCTACAACCGCCTCGTTGATTCCTTCCGCCAGGCAAATCGCATGGCAGCCAAGCGCTTCGGCACCGACGAGTCTGCGCCTGCCGGCGCCGATGACGAGTCTCCCCAAGCACAGCGCAAGAGGCGCAAAGTCGACGGCGCCAAAGCCCAGCTTGTCGACCGGTGGAAGGACTTCATGTCCTTGGTTACCGACTTCGAGCACAGCCACGTCCTTTCGACTGGTGGTAAGGGCAAGGCCAAGTTTGTGTTCTCGTTTGTCGAGGGACCGCTCGCACAGGCGATCCGGAACGGCGACTGGGTCTTGCTCGATGAGGTCAACCTCGCCTCGTCCGAGACGCTCGAGTCGCTTGCGACGCTCCTCCAGGCGCCAGATTCGTCCCTCGTCCTGACGGAAAAGGGCGAGCTGGAGCCGATCCCTCGCCACCCCGAGTTCCGCCTCTTCGCCTGCATGAACCCCGCCACAGACGTCGGCAAGCGCGACCTGCCCATCGGCCTGCGCGCCAAGTTCTCCGAGCTGTGGGTTCCACCTCCCGATGAGGACCGCGATGCCCTCCGCACCATCGTCGAGGGCTACATCGGTCGCGTTGCAATCTCCGATCGGCAAGTCGTGGCCGACGCGGCGGAGCTGTACTCGGCCGTCAAGTTGCTTGCAATGCGCGCCCAGCTCGCCGACGGCCAGAACGTGCCGCCGCACTTCTCGATGCGAACTCTCGCTCGCGCTCTCAGCTTCGCCGCCGACTTTGCACCGACGTTCGGCCTGCGACGAGCGTTATACGAAGGCTTCGTCATGGCGTTCACGATGCTCCTCGACGAGCGCTCGCAATCGGTTGTCCGCGCCCTCATTGACAAGCACGTTGTCCAGCCGGCGAAGAACCCTCGTTCGTTGATGGAGCGCGTCCCCACCAAGCCGGCGCCGTTCGATAGCGCGATCCGCATCCACCACTACTGGCTTGAGCAGGGTCCGCACGAGCCGGAGGAACCCGACGATTACATCCTCACGTCTTCCGTTCAGGCTAAGGTGTGCGACCTCGCTCGTGCTGTACTCACCCGCAAGGTCCCCGTCCTCATTCAGGGTCCGACCTCGGCGGGCAAGACGTCCGTTGTCGAGTACCTCGCTCGACGAACCGGCCACCGCTTCGTCCGCATCAACAACCACGAGCATACGGACATCCAGGAGTACGTCGGCAACTACGTCTCCGATCCGCACACGGGCAAGCTCGTCTTTCGCGAAGGGCTTCTCGTCCGTGCTCTCCGCCGCGGCGACTGGATCGTGCTCGACGAGCTCAACTTGGCGCCGACTGACGTTCTCGAGGCGCTCAACCGGTTACTCGACGACAATCGCGAGCTTGTTATCCCGGAGACGGGCGAGGTTGTCCGGCCTCATCCGCATTTCATGCTCTTCGCGACGCAGAACCCGCCCGGTCTCTACGGAGGCCGCAAGGTGCTCTCTCGCGCTTTCCGCAACCGCTTCCTCGAGATGCACTTTGGCGACGTGCCGAAGGACGAGCTCAAGACGATTCTCGAGCGACGGTGTCGGATTGCCCCGTCTCATGCCGAGAAGACCGTCAATGTCTTCCTCGAGCTTCAGCGTAGGCGGCAAGCGGGGCGCGTCTTTGAGCAGAAGCAGGCGTTCGCGACGTTGCGTGACCTGTTTCGATGGGGCAATCGCGGTCCGGTCGAAACGATCCAGCAGCTCGCCGAAGACGGCTACATGCTGCTCGCCGAACGCGCACGACGAGCCGACGACAAGCAGACAGTGAAGGAGGTGATCGAAGAGGTCCTTAAGGTCAGACTCGACGAGGCGACCTTGTACGACTTTGAGCGTCTACCGAAACTTGGCTTGCCTGTCCCAGTGCGCTTTACTCACGAACCTCTCGCCCGTTCAGCTCGCTGACTGTGCTCGCCTTCCGCTCATCAGCCGCAGGATGCCGGGCTCGTCTGGACTTCCGCGATGAGACGGCTCTACTTCCTGATCGCCGCCAGCCTTCAGCGCCACGAGCCGGTTCTCCTCGTCGGCGAGACCGGCGCCGGCAAGACGTCCGTTTGTCAAGCCCTCGCGCACGCTGTCAGTCGACTACTCCACATCGTCGGCTGCCACCAGAACACGGAGACGGCCGATCTGCTTGGCGGACAAAGACCGCTGCGGAATCGCGCGTCCCTTCAGGCGGGTCTACAGAAGGAGGCGGCCGAGCTTCTCGCCGCCGTAGGCCGACGTGTCGCAGGCGACGACGAGCTCGGCTTCGACGACGTCCTTGGCCAGCTGGAGGCGCACGCTGTTGAGACGAAGGACGCAGTCGCCAAGTTGCTTGCAGACCGCATGCATGCGACGACAGCGCTGTTCGAGTGGCACGATGGCCCGCTCGTCCAGGCGATGCGTGGTGGCGACCTTATCCTGCTCGACGAGATCTCCCTCGCCGACGACTCCGTCCTCGAGCGCCTCAATTCGGTGCTCGAACCTTCTCGCACACTCGTCCTCGCCGAAAAGAGCGGTCACGACCTCAACGACATCCGCGTCGTTGGCCAACCTGGCTTCGAGATCCTCGCGACCATGAACCCCGGCGGCGACTTTGGCAAGAAGGAGCTCTCGCCCGCTCTCCGCAACCGTTTCACCGAGATTTGGGTTCCCGCCGTCGACAACGCCGACGATCTTCTCCACATCATCGGCAGCCGCTGGTCTTGCGAGCACCGCCAACAGCTCAACTCGTTTGGGCCCAAGATGCTCGACTTCGCGAGGTGGTTCGCCCAGCAGATCGGCCAAAGCGAGGGTCTCGGCATCGGTCTTCGCGACATCATCGGCTGGGTCGACTTCCTCAACGCCGCTGCAAGGCACTCGAGCGGAAGGTGCGTCCTGGCCAAAGACCTTTCGTTCGTCGCCTGCGTTACTGACGTCGGTCTCTTCTCTGCAGCTCGTTACCGCTACCCGACGCGTTCTGCCAGGGCGCGCTCATGACGGTCGTCGATGGCCTGGGGGCGCTGCCAGCGACATCAGGTTTGTCTCGCGACGGCCTCGCCAAGCTGAAGGCATCCTGCTGGCGCTATATTGAGCAGCTTGTCCCGACAACCATGGCGCCCGAATCGTTGCCTCTCGACGTTGTCGACGGCGACGGCGTCTTCTCGATCGGGCCGTTCGGCGTGAACAAGGGCGAGCTCGCGCCCGCCAAGGCCGACTACACGCTCCTTGCCCCGACGACCCGGCTCAACGCCATGCGACTCCTCCGCGCGCTCCAGCTTACCAAGCCCGTTCTTCTCGAGGGCAGTCCCGGAGTCGGCAAGACGAGCCTCGTCACCGCGCTCGCCGCGGCGACCGGTCACCCGCTCGTGCGCATCAACCTGTCGGACCAGACTGACTTGATGGATTTGCTCGGGAGCGATCTCCCCGTCGAAGGCGGAAAGAGCGGCGAGTTCGCCTGGAAGGATGCCCCTTTCCTCGCGGCGATGCAGAACGGCGCATGGGTCCTGCTCGACGAGATGAACCTGGCCTCGCAGTCCGTCCTCGAGGGTCTCAATTCGTGTCTCGACCATCGCGGAGCCGTCTATATTCCCGAGCTCGACCGCACCTTCTCTCGCCATCCCGACTTCCGCATTTTCGCGGCTCAAAACCCGCTTGGTCAGGGGGGTGGTCGCAAAGGTCTGCCGAAGTCATTCCTCGACCGGTTCAGCCTTGTCCACATGGAGGAGCTCGACAGCACCGACCTAAATGCCATCGCCTCCGCGCTTTTCCCTGAGGTCGACGTCGACGTGCTCAGCAAGATGATCGAGTTCAACTCGAAGGTCCACCGCGAGACGATGGATGTGCGCCACTTCGGCACGGAGGGCTCGCCGTGGGAATTCAACCTGCGAGACGTGCTGCGGTGGCTTACCCTCGTCCGCTCGTCCACCGGCCTCGACATCCACCGTCGCGACCCGCTTGAATACGTCCGCCTGCTGTACCTGCAGCGCTTCCGCAATTCGGCCGACCGCGAATACGTCTCGCGGCTCTTTGCCGAAGCTTTCGGGCTCGTCGTCGACCCGGTTGAACAGCCGTGGCCGCTTGCCTCGAGCCAGGCTCTCCAAGTTGGGCACTCGCTCGTCACTCGCGGAGACTCGACCATCGCCATCGAACGTGCCTCAGTAACGCTTCCGACCCGGCGCCAGGACCTTCAGCCGTTCGAAGCGCTCGCCAAGTGTGTCGACATGGGTTGGTTGGCGATCCTCACCGGTCCTCGCGGAACGGGCAAGACGGCCCTCGTTCGCCAACTCGCCGCTCTTGGCGGTCAACGTCTCCGCGAGTTCACGATGAACGCGGAGGTCGACACGCTCGAGCTGCTCGGCAGCTTCGAGCAGGCAGACCGCCTCCGCGATCTCGATTCCGTCGCACGGGACGCCATCGATACGCTCAAGACGGCAGTTACCGCCAAGCTGGCAACAAGCGACTGCACCGACTTCTACGAAGCGCTTGCCGTTCTCCGTCGCGCGCGCCTAGCGCTCGCCACCGAGGCGGCCGATCTCGACATTGCGACAATCGGAGGAGACATTCGCAGATGCCTCGCCAGCACGCCCTTTCACGCTGCCGACCTTCTCGCTTGCCTCGACACAGCGCTCACGACAGCCGATGCGGCGGTCGTGGCTGCACGGTTCGAATGGGTCGACGGCCCGCTTGTGCAGGCCATGAAGAACGGTGACTGGCTTCTGATTGAAGACGCTAACCTTTGCAGCCCGTCTGTGCTCGACCGCCTCAACTCGCTCTTCGAGACCGGAGGTCGGCTTCAACTCGCCGAACGTGGCCCCGTCAACGGCGAGATCCAGATCATCGATCCGCATCCCAACTTCCGACTCGTCATGACGCTCGACCCGCGCAACGGCGAGCTCTCCCGCGCAATGCGCAATCGTGGTATCGAGATCGCCGTGCTTTCCCCGCCTGCCCCCATGTCTGCCCGCGCTTCGCTGTCCTTAAGTGCAGCGTTTTCGCCCTTTGCACGCGATGACTTTCGCGAGCCAGCATTCTCGCCCATCGCCCGTCTCGCGCACGTTGGCAGCGTTGCCGCCCTTCCGGTGTCGCGAACCGCCATCGTCCAGCACCTCGCATCGACGGTTTCTTCCGCCCAGCTTTCGCTCTCGCGACGCGTCCTTCGACAGCTCTCGCTCGTCGATATCCGCTCCGCCGACTTCTGCCTTCGACAGCTTGAGCAGCATCCGCTTGTACAACACGCCGTCGCGCACAGGAGCGCCCTGGCAAAGCAGCGGGAAGTGCCCTTCAATCTCTTCGCCGTTCAGGTCCGTGCTAATCCCACTCTCTCGCTTCTCTCTCAGGTTTCCTTTGGGTAACACAGCTGAATCTTGTTTGTACCGTTCCTCGCTCCTTCTGCAATCACAGCCCATCGATCCGTCTCTCGTCCCACTCGCCGCGGCATCCTCAAGCGAGTCTCTGGTTCGCGGATCATCTGCCCTTCTCGAAGCATTCGCCTCGCTCGCCGTTACGCCGTCAGCATCCCCCTTCGCGCTTTCGCGCGCCGCCGCCCAGCCCGTCAGAAGCCTTAACGTCTTCGACAAGTCAATGCTCGCGAGTCGCGGCAAGCTCAAGCTCGACGAGGCCGACTCGACCGTTGCCGCCCTCTATCCCCTATACTGTCGTCTCGCAACGCTCGTGTCGCATCTCGCGGGCGTCGAGTCGGCAGACTTGCCGATCGACGAGCAGGCCAATTACGTTGGCGCCGTCAAAACGGTCCAGGCGCTTACGCAGGAGCTCGAGGTTGTCTCGAACTCAATCGAGCTCGACTTCTCGACTGTCCAGCATGTCGTCGCATGGATCGGGCAAGCGCTCGCCCAGTTTCCTGAATCCCTCGCTTCGTCAACCGAGGACGTCGACGAGCAGCTCGCTCCCCTTCGTCGCTCGCTCACCCTGACAAGCGGGAAGGCGATGGACTCGATTTGGCGCGCTTCGCTGCCATTCAAGCCAGCGAGTCCTGCTCTCGCCGCCGCCCTTGAGAAGCTTGTCGCTAAGGGCAAGACCACAGGCGAAGTTTGGGACAAGTCGATCGCGACGCTATTTCTCGAGATCTGCGTCGTCCTCGGCGCCCCGCAGCCTGCCTCTCAGGTCCCGCATGAAGACGAAGCGCTTCGCATCATCGAACAGCTCTTGGCGCGCATCCCGACGCCGGCACAGCAAGACCTGGACGACCCGGTCGTTGCGCTTGCCCAGGCCTCCAATGCTGCCGGCCTCATCGCCACGGAACTTGCAGCGGTCGCAAGAGTCATGCAGGACAGTTCAGCTGTACGTGCCATCGGTCTATCCTGTTCGAACGCTTGAAGTAAAACTCCGCTCGAGCAGGTCCTGCCCGCTTCCGCCCTAGTCAAGATTGCTCAGCAAAGCGGCGCAGCGCCAATAACAGACATTGTCGCTCTCCACCAACTCGCGCTCTGGCCTGCTAACGAGCAGAAATGTGCCTTTTTCTCGCTCGACCTCTTCTAGCCGCGCTTGTTAACCTACCGAGCGTTCGCAGCCAAGCCCGCCGCGCTCTTCGCGACGCTCTCAACGTGGTCGTCGCATCTCGCTCGCGGCCTGTCCGAGGTCCGTAGCGTCTCTGCCTGTTCCGCCCTTGTTGGACTGACGCCTTCCTTTGGTACAGACATCCGTGACATCGCCCGCCGATATTGCGCGTCCGTCCCTGCTTGCCCGAGTCATCGATCTCCGGTGCGTACGCTGGAGCACCTGCAACATGTCGCGTCACCTGACGTTCTTGCTCGTAGGCTCGGCGAGACACCCACGCTCGGCAACCTCGTCACGCAGTCCGCTTCCCTCGCTCGCGCAGCAAGTCTGCAGCTCGTCGCGGCGACGGCGGAGACAGCGCCTCGTCAGCAGAGTCTGCACGTCGCGTTGCTGGCCCTAATTGCCTTGGTGCGTACTTTCTGCGCCGTTCTCGACGGACATAGCGCCTTATCTTTTCTGCCTCTCCCGGTTTGCTAGGTGATCAACACCGCCAACGACCAGCAGGAGCCCACCGAAGACAGGGACGACCTCGCCGCCAGCATCGCGAAGAGCGCGGGCCCGCCTGCCCTTGACGAGGCAAAGCAGCGCTACCTCGCCGCTTCTCTCCCTTCCCTCCTCGGTGACGAGACCAATTTGGAGGTGACGTCGGCCGGGTTTGTCGCCTTCGCGCGCTTCCTCTGGCATCTCTACGTCCCCAATTTGCCGCTCGACCCCGCCATCGGGCTTCGCGCTCAGTCCGGCTTCATTGCCCGACAGTTCGAAGCCATGTCGTACGTCCTCAACGTCGTCCGCCTCGACGAGGTCGCCCACTCCGGCAATGGTCGGAACGCGAAGCTCGACCGCGTCCAAGCCGAAGTTGACGACTTACGACAGCGACTGGAGCGAGCCGACGTCGCGCCGATTGGTCGCGAGGGTAACACGGCGTTGCTCTCAGCGCTTTTCACCGAACTGCGCTCGTTCTCGGAACAGATCATCAGCGACCACCAGATCGACAGCCTGCTCGCCGTCATCGCGAACGCACCCTCCGCCTCAGCCGTCGAGCGCGAGGTAAACCTGCAGCACTCGGTCGATACGCTGCTGCGTCGCCTCGACCATGCCTACGGCGAGCTCGAAGACGTTGTCGCGCCTGTTCGCCTCGCGCTGACGACGCTCAAGATCGGCTTCGCCCTCCTCGCATACACCGCAAGCCGCAAAGCCGGTCAGCCTGCACTGCGACCATACGAAGATCTCGTCCACCACCTTACCGCATTTCCGACCGTCTCGCGACTCAGCGAGATCAGCGCCGCCGAGTTGCCGCTCAGCATCAAGGCGAGCGAGGCACCGTGGCACCCTGCCCAGGCAACCTTGCTACAGGTGGCGGCGACCGTGTCGAGCATCGTCCAGAATGTCCGCATGGAGGACGGTATCGTGCGGCTCACGCAGCTGTACGAGCGGCTGCACTTCCTCTGGGCAACCGACCGACGTCGCGAGGAAGAAACGGCCGAAGAAGCCAATTCTCTCTACAAGGCCAAGGTCGATGTTCAACAGGTGCAGACCGACGAGGAGATCGAGGCTGCAGAGTTCGCCGAACTCTTCCCAACGTATGATCTCGAGAACGGCATCTCGCACGCCAAGCCCAGCAAGTATGCCGCACGCCTCCTTCAGCCGGCCGACTATGTCCTCCTCGCAAGACTACATGCCGCCGTATTCGCCGAACAGCTCGACGGGACTCTCGCCACGGCGACTTCGGCATTCGAGCGCTTGCGCTCGTCCGGAGTCGACGTGCTTCTCCCTCGACTGTACCCGACTCTCTCCGACGACCTCGATGTCGACAGTACCGCCTACCGAGTTCGCAATCTCGTCGAGCTCAGCCAAGCTGCACGACCTCGCAACGCAGTTGGAGCGCCACATCACGACTTCTACAACGAGCCGGATGTCCGCGAGACGACGAAGGCTGTTCCCGTACTGCTCGCCTTCATCGAGCGCCTCGACATGCTGGTCGCCGAGTTCCCCGATCAAATGGTCCTGCAAGGCCTGCGGGAGCGTTGCGAGGCGATTCTCAAGCTCACGTCCAAAGCGCCTATCGCACTCGTCCTCACAAACCTCGAGCAGCTCCTCCAGCAGACGGAGGACTGGGAGAAGTTCGCCGACCGCGCGCATTCGGTCAGCGTCAACCGCACCACCCTGACCGACCTCATCATCGCCTGGCGCCGGCATGAGCTCACCTGCTGGTCGCGCCTTCTATCAACCGTCGCAATCAAGTTCAACGAGTCGGTCGCCGAGTGGTGGTTCCGATTCTACGAGATCGCAATTCGCAGCGCACCTGGCGTCGACAACTCGGCGGATCAGACGGCCGAAGCGTCTCAGGCGTATTATCGCGAGCTCGTCCAACTTCTCGACTCGTTCTTCAACTCGTGCTCAATCGGCCAGTATGGTGCTCGTCTCGAGTTGCTGCTCGGGTTCGCCAACTACGCCGCAGCCCTCGCGAGTCGATCCGATGCCGAAAACGTGCGTCCGTCTCGCTCCTTTTGGTCTCTGTGCAATTTGACGAACCTCGCTCGTGCCGACAGGAACTCGGAAGCGGCGCAAAGTCTCTTGCGCGAGTCGCCAACTTGCTTCACAACGTTCACGCCTTCTACGGCCAATATTCCGCCCGCATCTCGGCTCACCTCGTCTCTGAGCGAGCCAAGATTGACAAGGAGGTACAGAATGTTGTCAAGCTCGCGAGCTGGAAGGACATCAACGTCGTCGCCCTGCGAGCCAGTGCTGTCCGCAGTCATCACCAGCTCTACAAGTGCGTACGCAAGCTGCGGACCGTGCTGCAGAAGCCGGCAAGCGACCTCTTCCAGGCCGCAGAGGTCGACAAGGTTGCGAGTGCCTCGTGAGTTTCCGCATTATAATCTGCCTCCTCTCGCGGCGCTCATGTCCCGCGTCAACAGCTTTTCGCCTTTCGTCCCGCTCGACGTCGCAAGCCTCGCCTCGGTCCCAGAACTCAGCGTTGCTCTCTCTCAGCCAGATGAGCCCACTCACCTCGTCAAGCTTGACCATACCGTCTCGCGACTCGCAAACGTATTATCAGCAAGTCTCGCTGGTCTCGTTGGCGCGGCACACGGTTCCGCCGTGACCGCTTTCGTCGACGAGATCGTCACGACGGCGAAGGCTCTCCGCGAAGAACCTCTCGGACCCGAGGAAGGGCGCCAGCAGCGGGTCAAGAACCTCATCGAGCGAAAACGGCGCGCCTGGCGCGACCTGCTTAACGAGCTCAAGCGCATCGGCGTCTCGCCTTCACCGTCACCAAAAATTCTCGCTCGACTCGAAGATGCCGGCACGGTCTACAGTCTTCAGCCGTCGCACCCCGTCCTTGGCCTCGACGACAAGGCGCTCGGCAGCAACTCGCGCGTTGCGATCGTCAAAGCCGATGCGTACCACGCCCGGCAACTCGCACAGCTCCCCATTCTCAAGGCGTTCCCGGCATCGCATCACGGAGACGTCCGCACCGCCGATGTGCAGCGGGCACTTGGCCACATCCAAAGCGGCATCGCTGCAGCCCACGATCAGCGCGCCCTCCTCCTTGACGCCGTTCGAGCCCAAATCCGCCTCAAGACCGTCGCGACTGGCCTTCAGGAGCCGCTTGTGCCGCAGCCGTCGTCCACCGCCGGGAGAGCCGTACAAGAGTTGCTCGCCACGACGTCGAAGTTCGCGGCAGCCCTCTCCGAAACGCGAGACGCCCTTTGTGACTTCCGCACGGCGAGTCTCGACTCGGCACACGAAGCTTCGACACCGTTGCACGCCGTTGACGCAGCGCTCGCCAAGATCAACCGCGATCGCGACGCTCTTTGGCAAGTCGAGACGAGCATGGGAGGCTCCGATCCCATCCTCCTTGCGCCTCATGCCCTTGAATTGTGCGAGCAGGCCCAGGCGCACCTCAAGCAAACGGTCGAGACATTCGCGGAACTTGCCCAGCCTCCATCGCTTCGCTACATTCTCGGTCCTCTCGTCGCGTACCTCTCTTCTCTCGACACATCCAGCGCCAATGCTGGTAAATCGCCCGCAGCGACCCAGAAGGCCGGAATTCGGCTCGTCAAGGCCGCGCACGACGATCTCATCAATTCCGTGCTAGTCGTCGCACAGAAGCTCAAGACTGTCGCCGATGAGGGTGTCAACGTCGTCGAGGACGAGCAGCTCGTGGACGGCGGATTCAAGATCGCGAACAGCACGTACATAACCCTTCTCTCAACGCTCCGTCTCGACGAGGTGACTGCGAGGATCGAAGCTTTTGCCCGCCAAGCGCACAAGTCTCTCCGCCGACCTTCAGACGTGAGTCACTGACTGTTCGCTACCTTCCGAACGCCAGCTGACGCCTTGTGGTCCATGTAGCTCGAGTCGGTGCAGACTCTCGCTTCTCGCGTTGCGCCGTTCGTCCGCATCTACAGCGACCTCGTCTCTCGCCAAATTGCCTCGCTTTCCGACTGGCACCACGCCTCGCTCAAGCTCAACCACGTCGTCTCTTCTATCCTCAGCGACATCGCGTTGGAAGGCTTCTGCCGACCGCCTGAAGGTGACGGTCAGAGCGGTGCCGATGCCGATCAAGCCGACGGCAAGACGACCGAAGGAACGGGCATGGCTGAGGGAACGGGCGACAAGAACGTCTCGAATGAGATCGAGGACGAGTCGCAGGTCGAAGGTCTGCAGAACGACGTCCCGCAGGACAAGCGTGAAGACGAGCAGAATCCGGAGAACGGTGATGACGATGCCATCGAGATGAATCAGGAGTTTGAGGGCGACCTCGAAGACCGTGGCGATGGCGCCAAGGAGTCGGGCGAAGATGGGGACGAGGATGAGAATGACGGTGCCGAGCCGGAGGAGCAGGTGGCGGACGTCGATCCGCTCGACCCGTCATCGGTCGACGAGAAGTTCTGGGGTGACGACAAGCCGCCATCCGAGAACAAGGACGGGAAGAGGGACGAGGTCAACCAGGAGACGAGCAAGTCGGCTGGAGAAGTCGAGATGGGTGCGAAGGAGGAGGAGCAGGCGGCCGCGCCCAAGCCGAATATCGAGGAGGCGGAAGAAGCAGGTGCGGAGGAGGAGAAGACAGACGAAGCGAAGCAACAGGGGGGCGAAGAACAGCAGCAGGATGGGGCGGAAGGAGAGCAGCAGGAAGGGATGGAGGACGACGCGCAAGGCGAACAAGGCGAGCAGGCGGACCAGGAGACCGGCGAGCGCCTCGACAACCAGATGCCCGAAACCGACAACCTCGACTTGCCAGACGACATGAACCTGGACGGCGAGGAGAAGGACCAGGACGTCGGAGAGGACGAAGACGACCTGGACCTTCCCGAGGAAATGGACAACATGGCCGAAGGTGCGTTTCTGTCGTACTCGCAGTCGCTGTCCGCCATTCACTTACTGTATGCTTCGTCTCGCAGAGGGAGGCGAAGGCGAGAACACTGAGCGACCGAACGAGCTGGAAGAGCTCGGTGACGCGAAGGGCGAGAATGTCGAGCAGGACGAAGACCCGCTTGCCGCCAATCCCGAGACGCAGCCACAACCCGACAACGAAGACGACGCCAAGGTGGACGCCGAAGCTGTCGACCAGTCGCTTGGTGGCGCTGACCAAGGCGAGACCGGCGGCGAGGGCGAACAAGACGCTTCTGCCACAAAGGATGACTTCCAGACGTCGGCCGACAACTCGCGACAGTCGGGCGCCCAGAGCCTCCCTCAGACGTCGACTGAGCCCGCGGCCGACCAGGATGGCGGCGACCAAGGCGAGACGGCGATGGAGGAGGACGCAGACGCAGCTCCGCCAACTGCTGCCTCCGCCACAAGCACCGGTCCATCCAAGCAGCGTGCTGCAGCAGATCCCTCCGCCGACTCGTCGGCACAGCAGCAAGGACCGCAGGATCAGTCGCCGCTCGAACAGCCACGCAGCCTGGGCGACTCGCTCCAGAACTGGCGTCGACGACTCGAAGCCATCGGCGACCTCGCTCAGCCCGACGAGCAGGACTCTGCCGCAGCGCCCGACTCTCAGCAGGAAGGCGCCGTCGAGTATGTTCAGGAAGGAGATGAGCAAGAGGTGGACGAGCAGGCTCTCGGTCCCGCCAGCGAGGAGCAGGTCAAGAAGCTCGAGCAGCTTCACATCGGAGACGAGCTCGCTCCGCAAGACGCCGTGCCCACCGAGGACGATATGGATGTCGACGAGGCCGCCCAGCACCCGCAACAGCAGTCGACCTCGGTTCAGCTCAAGGGTTCTTCGCTCGCCGAGTCGGATGCCAAGGCTGTTCCAGCTTCTGAGTTCCGCTCGGAGCAGCAGCCTGTCGACGAGGACCGCGAGATGGAGGACGAAGGGCGGGTCGACGGCGGCGAACACCCGTCAACCACCTTCGCGCCATCCATAGACCCGGAGGAGAATGCTGCCGTCGAGCAAGCCATGATCCAATGGCGCTCGGGCGACGACGCCAATATGACGGCGGAAGGCGTCTGGCGGTTGTACGAGTCGCTCACACGCGACCTGTCGTTCGCCTTGACGGAGCAACTCCGCCTCATCCTCGAACCGACACTTGCAACTCGTCTCAAGGGCGATTACCGTTCCGGCAAGCGGCTCAACATGAAGAAGATCATCCCCTACATCGCGTCCGAGTTCACCAAGGACAAGATCTGGCTTCGCCGCACTCGTCCCAGCCAGCGCGAGTACCAAGTGACGATCGCCATCGACGACTCCAAGTCGATGGCCGACTCGCACTCGGTCCACCTCGCGTTTCAGTCTCTCGCGCTCATTTCCCGCGCCCTCACCCGCCTCGAAGTCGGACAAGTCTCGATCTCCCGCTTCGGCGAGTCCATGGAGGTCTTGCACCCTTTCGAGGCTGGCGTCGTCAGCGACGAAGCCGGCGCCAAGGTCCTCGGCAAGTTCACGTTCCAGCAACGCTCGACTGACGTCGCCCAGCTCGTCGAGCGGTCGCTCGCCCACCTCGCTCAGGCAAAAGAGTCGGCTCGGTCCGGCAAGTCGTCGCTTTCGGCTGGTGATCTCTGGCAACTTAATATTGTCATCTCCGATGGGTGCGCGGGGTTTTTTTTTCGGTGGGACGATTTCGCGATTGCTGACTTCCGCACCCCGCTCTACAGTATCTGCCAAGACCACGAACGTCTCCGCTCCCTCCTTCGCAAGGCGACCGAGCAGAAGGTCCAGTTCGTCTTTGTCGTGCTCGACTCGCTACACCGCCAAGTCGCCGAAGGAACCGCCGCTTCGTCCACTTCCTCAGCTCCTGCCGTCGCCAACACGAACCAGAACTCGATTCTCCACATGAAGTCGGTTCGGTACGAGGTCGGAGTGCACGGTCGCCTCGAGCTCAAGATGGAGCGCTACCTCGATACGGTGAGTTGTCTGGTCCGCTGCCCGTCTGGTCGAGTTGGAAGCGTTCGGCTGATCGATTTCATCGTCCTGCAGTTCCCCTTCGAGTACTGGACGGTGGTACGCGACATTGACGGTCTGCCAGACACGCTCTCACAGCTGCTGCGCCAGTTCTTTGACTCAACAATGGAGCGGTAGACGTGAAGGCGGTTGTGCGTGAGGAGGATGTTATGTTGCCCGTTTACACCCGATAGATTTTACACTTTGGGGCTGTTGTACTAGCTAGTGCTTTCCGTCGCATCTATACCTTTGCATTCGCAGCGCCGTGTGTCAACCAACTCGTGTCGCCGGCGAGCGAGCGAAGGTCGCCGTCTCGCTTCTTTCTCTCGACAACTCACGCGCTGCGACTGCTGGCTTGCATGAGGCTGTAGTGCTAGCGACTGCACGCTCATCGACACCGTTACGCTCTCGCACAAAGCCCGCGATCCCACGTCTCTCACATCTCTCCACTTCGTTCTCGCCATCTCGACAAACCTCTCGAAGCTCGCCGAGCCCCCAGACCAGCTTGAACCCTTCCGAACCATTCACAGCAACGCCATGTCAACAACACAACAGGCGGTAGCCGTTCAGGACACCAGCAAGTCGATCCTCTCCCTCCTGCTCTCCCTCTCGCCCCTTTGGTTCATTGTCCAGAGCCGAAGTTCGTCACATTTTCTTGTCCCGGTTGATCTATGGCGCTGACAGCCTGCCGCAGCCCGCCTCGGCCTCGATACCCTTCATGTCGGCCTCCTCCAGGTCGTCCTCCTTCTCGTCCTGCGAGCTGGACTCGACCTGATCCCAAGTCGATTGCGCGGCAAGACCGCTCAGCGGGCCCCTGCACCAGTCGTACAGTCAGTGGTTCAAGAGCAGGCGCATGTCGGAAATGGTGTCGATGCCAATACGGAGAAGCAGAAGTCGAAACGGCGGGTCAAGAAGAAGGTCGCAGCGGCTCCTCCCGCTCCCTTCCCCGCCGAAAAGCTCGACGAGACCGTCGCCAACTTCCTCCACATCACCGAGCCTGCCTTCCTTTCCTACGTTCCCGTCAAGCCGTCCACGTCGATCTCCTCCGCACCGCTGTCCGACTGGAAGAAGACCTTCTTCGGCGATAATGTCGAGGTCCTACAGCACCCGACTCTGTCATCGCTCTTCGGCATCTGCGCGACGTTCCCCGACGTCCCTATTCGCAACCTGTTCCAGGTCTTGCAAGACATCGGCAGGAGGCCGGAATGGGACGGGATGTGTAGTGGCGCGAGCGAGATCGAGCGGTTCGAGGTCGTTGGACGCAAGGGCAACGCCCTGTCAGTTTACGCGACGTTCGCTAGAAGTCTTGCGGGTGACTGACGAACTTCTCGTAGGACAATGCAGATGAAGGGGATGGCGATGATCAAGGCTAAGGACCTCGTTCTCCTCTCGGTCGCCGGCAAGTTGCCCACGCCCGAAGACGACATGGAAGACGGCCAGCCTACCGCCGAGAAGCTCCGGATCTTCGCTGCCTCTACGTCCGTCGACCATCCCAAGGTCCCGCCTACGCCGCAGTACAACCGTATGACGCTTAGCATCTCGGGCTTTTTCATCGAGGAGGTCGGCAAGGGCAGCAAGATTGTCCAGATCACCGACTTGTCGGGTCTTGGCTGTGCGTTCGTTCCCTCGCTCCTCGTTAGCGCAAGCTGACATCGCTTTGTCGCAGCATGGGTCCCGAACAGCGTCCTTCGTACGATTACGCAGACGATGCTGCCCAAGTCGCTCGCCAAGCTCGGCGCGGCGGCCGCCAGCACGACCGAGTTCACAAGCGAGTTCCCGCCCCCAACGCTCGGCAAGAAGGCACCGCAAGCAGCCAGTGGCCATGCGAACGGCGAGGCTGGCGGCGAAGAGGCGGAAGAGGAGGAGGAGGAAGAGTCGGAATCCGAAGACGAGAGCGAGGGTGACGACTCGTCGGTAACCGGCTCGTCACACCTGTCGTCTTCCGCCTCTCGCGATCTCCATTCCCTCCTCACACAGCTCCGCTCGCTCACCTCCCGCCTCGCCGCCCTTGAAACGCTCGTCTCCTCGCCTGCCGCACCCGCCTCCTCCTCTGGCGTGGCAGCGACTCCTTCGCGGCGGTGGTATTCTCCCTTCAGCAGCAGCGGCGGCGGCGGAGCAGGAAAAGGCTACGGTGGACCAGGCGACGTGATGACGATGAGTGCGGGCAAGCTGAGTGCGCTGGCGACGTTGGGAAGTGCAGCGGGAGCAGCGATTGCGGTCGCTGCTGTCACGGCTGTTGCGCGACGGAGGAAGTGAGTGTGCAGTCTGATTTCGTAGGTTTGTAACGCTATGCTGTATGCCTGAATTGCACAACAAGCAGAGAGGAAGAAGCGAGAGCAGGAGGAAAAGGGAGGGATCTACTCGTCCTCCTCCTCCTCCGAATCGAGAATGATGCGCTTCTTCTTACTCTTCCTTACGCTCACCTCGTCGTCGACGAACCCGCGTCCACCGTCGCGCGAGCTGCCGCTGTCGCTGTCCGAGCCCGACCCGCTTGACCCATCTCCACTCCCATCCGACGAGTCCTGCGACCCGTTTCCGATCGAGTCGGTGTCGGAATCGACGTCGATAACTTCACCTTGCTGGCGACGAGCGCGACGGCGCCGGGGCGCGGCGCGTTCGTCGTCCGAGTCCTCCTCTTCCTCCGACGAGGACGAACCAGACTTGGACGATAACGACGAGGCAGACGAACCAGACCCCTTTGATTCGGACTCGGAAGCCTCGAGACGACGTTGACGGCGCCGGATTGCTTCGCGACGACGACGAAGGCGGGCTTCAGTCCTTTCTCGCTCCTGTTCTGCCTCCTCGTCCGACTTGACGACAAAGTCGCTCTCGTACGACTCCTGCGAGTCGTATAGCGCCGCGCGAGCCCGCTGAGAGCCGAACTCCGAGTCGTCGGCGTCAGAGGCGGAGAGGTCGACGTCGTGGTGCTGGCGCCCGAGACGGTGGCGACCAAAGCCGAAGCCGAGCGAGCCGCCGACAGTGTAGCCGTCATTCGAGTCGTCGTCCGAGTCATCGTCCGAGATGTCCCATCGACGGCCGCTGTAGAGGGGTGGCGCGATCAGCTTGGAAGTGGCCAGGAGCAGGGGAAGTGAGCAGCCACTACGCACCAGCCCTCGCAGATCCCCGTCCTCTCATCAAGCTCCCAGTTGCACTCTCCGCATCGCCTCACGCCGTCATCCCTGTCCCTCACGACCTGCGCGAGCCTCCTCCTCCTGTCGCTCGCGCTCTCCCTCCCTCCGGGACCAGGGTACAGCCCGCCCCACGACTCGTCCGCCTCGACCATGGCGGGCCATGCATCCTCCGCCGTCTCCGTTCTCGCACGCCATGCACCCGCACTCGACCCAATAACCGAGCCAGACTCGTCGATGCCCGATCGCCGGAGCAAAGTGACGATTTCGTCAAGGACGAAGACTCGGTTTGGGGCGTGCTCGGAGCAGTTGGCGCGGCAGGAGGGACAGACGAGGTTTTTGGCGCGGTGGGCGCCGGTTGGGATGGAAGGAGGGGGAGAGCGGGGCTTGGGAGGCGATTTAGGCGGGGCGGGAGGAGCATGGGCGGCATCGGCGGCCGGTTCGAGACGGCGGGAGGTACTAGCCAAGGCTGAAGCGGCGTTTGAAGGCGCAGGCGCGGGACGGCTTGTTGAAGGCCCTGCGACAGGCGGCTGCTCGTCGCCCTTCGCCTCGTCTTGAACCTCCGCAAAGCTACCGCCGATCGACGGCTCCTGGCTGCGAAGACTGATGTCGAAGCCGAAGCGAGCCAACGCAGCAAGCCGCTTCTGCCTCAACTCGTCGCGAGTGAGCTGCTTCTCCTGCTTTTCCTCTTCCTCTTTGTCCTCCTCGATCTCGACAATCCTCGATCCATCGCTGCCTTCCGCCTCTCCGTGATCGCCCGTAATCCGCCCATTCTGCGCCGTCCCGCCGCCAGGCAGATCGAAGCCGAACCTAAGCAAAGCCTCGTTGCCCATCTCGAACAACCGCCGCTTGCGCTCGTCATCCGCGCCTTCAAGACCGGTGACGTTGAACGCTCGACCATTAATGTGCCCGCCCATGTGTGAGTGGATCGAGCCGGATGAAGAGGAAGCATCGTCTTCGGAGTCGGAAGAAGAGGAAGAGGACGAAGAGGACGAGCCGATAGCTTGTTCTTGAGCTGCGTTTTGGCGGTCTTCTTCGTCCGGATCGGCGCGGAAGAACCAGGTGACGAGGCACTTCCGACAGCTGCGAATGATAGAGAAGCTCCTGCAGTTAGCATTCCCGTCCAGCCTCACAGACAGGAAGCTGACGACAGCGTCGTTCTACTAAACGCACAAGACGTGACCGCACTGCAGCGAGTAAGGGCGGTCGAGAGGCTCGGTGCAGATTGCGCAGGCGAGCGCGGATTGGACAGAGGCGAGTGCCGCTTGTTGCTGCGCCATGAGCTGTCGGCCACGAACATCAAGTCGAGCGCGATGGTGTCAGACATCGTACGATGAGCACGCAGGGTGATTCGGGCGGACGAACCTCCATACTCGCCGCGAGTTCTTTCCTCAGCCTCGTCAACTCAACCTCCTCAGCACCATTCTCCATCTTGATCTCGTCCTGCTCGACAGCCTTTCCCTTTCCTTTGGCCCTTCTGCGCTGCTCTGCCGACATGCCCTCACCGTCAAACACAACTTCGTCATCCTGCGTCCGTTCGAGAGTCGAGCTTGGAGCCAGCGAACCGTCCTCGCCGACCGCGTCAAGCTCGTCGTCGGTCGCCATCACTACGCTCGGGCGATTTGTGCGCACAGGTGACCTTTGCTCTCCTGTCGAAGGCTCGCCCGACTCTCCCCCACCTGGCTGCCCGACACTCGACCCGCCGGCCTCCTTGCCCTTGCCCGTCCTGCGCGTCTTTCGCGGCGCGCTTGCGACCCTGTCCTCTCCAGCCTTGCGCTCAAGGGCCCCGAGCGCGTCAGGCATGTCGAGGGAAGCGTCGGGACGCGTGCGTTTCTTGGGAGAGTGGGAGGACGACGAGGCCGGTTCGAAGGCAGGCTGAGTGGGTGCGGCGCGGGTGGGGGAGCGGTTTGCGGGTTTAGAGCGGGTTGCGCGCGGCATGCTGGTCCACGGAGCGGGCGACGGCGGGTTTAAGGGTGAGTGTGCGATGAGAGCGAGGAGAAGGCGGAGGGAAGGGAATGGCTCGACGGGGAGCGGTGGCGAGTGGACGGCAGTCTCGGCAGTCTCAGCAGTTCAGCGCGAGCATTTTCACTCTCGCTCACGCGCTTCCTCCGCGAAGGCGAGGACCAGGCGAGGTGACAAGTGAATACAACTCGCGATTACAAAAAAGTTCTAATCTTTCGCAATACAACTCGTGTTCGTATTCAGCTTGTAATCCACACGCTTACTCTCGCCTCCTACCACTCACATCTCACTCTCGATCTCCAACCCGCCTCCAGACACCCAGCGGCAATGTGAGGATCACCACAGCACTCGCAGGGGCGCACCCAGCTGACCACGCCTGTCCCCGTCGTCGTCCAGGGCCTCCACCCTTCCCACTGAGGACCTCATCGGTACGTCCGCTCCGCGCCTCTCCTGTGCACGCAGGCTGACCCATAAGGACCCCACAGACTACGAAGAGGACGTCATCGAGCCCTCGGTCGCTGCGCCCGCCGCCGCCGGTGGTGTTGCCAACGGCGACGATGCTGCTGCCGGTGCGGGCGCAGACGACAAGCAGGGCAAAGGCTCGTACGTTGGTGTGCACTCGACTGGCTTCCGCGACTTCCTCCTCAAGCCCGAACTTTTGCGCGCCATCTCGGATCTCGGTTTCGAGCACCCCTCGGAGGGTGAGTCGCTCCCTTTGTTTGGTGGGTGAGCGGACGCGCAAGCTGACATGGGAGGCTTGCACCGCGCGCAGTCCAGCAGGAGTGCATTCCTCAGGCAATTCTCGGAATGGACGTCCTCTGCCAGGCCAAGTCGGGAATGGGTGAGTTGGGCGGACCTCCTCCTGCCTCTTGAGCTTGCGATCTGCCGTACACGAGACTGACCGTGCGCGGACTGCCCACAGGCAAGACGGCTGTGTTCGTTACGGCGACGCTCCAGCAGATCGAGCCGGTCGACGGCGAGGTTTCGGTCATTGTCTTGTGCCACACGCGCGAGCTCGCGTTCCAGATCAAGAACGAGTACGCGCGGTTCAGCAAGTACATGCCGGACGTCCGCACGGGTGTCTTCTACGGCGGCACGAGCGTCAAGGTCGACCAGGACCTGCTCAAGAACAAGGAAAAGTGCCCGCACATCGTCGTCGGCACGCCCGGTCGCCTCAACGCCCTTGTCCGCGACAAGAGCCTCAAGGCTGGCTCGGTCCGACACTTTGTCCTCGACGAGTGCGACAAGATGCTCGAGTCCCTCGGTTAGTCTCCTTTGCGACCCTCCTCTTTCGTCGACTTGCCACACGAGTGCTCCTACTCTGCCTCGGCACGGTCGCTCCGAACATCGGGACCTACCCTCGTCTGTCGCGCGCCCGGACGCACGAAAGCGCATTCGACGCCTGCCGAGCGGATATGCGCACCGAACGCCGCGACTCGTCAGCCAGTATGAAGACCTCTGGCGGAGGCATCAAGGCTCGGCTCCGACTGCGACTCTCTTTTCTCTCTAGCTTCTCGTCATCGACTCGAGGTATCTGTATTATCGGCACGCTGCCAACGTTCCAAGTCGGAGGGGAAACCCGACCGATCCCGACGCCTTTACTCGTTTCGCCCTGTCCGATCAGATTCTCCGCCGCGCTCGAATAGGGCCATTCTGCACCACGACAGCACCGGCAGAATGTGCGCGACCAAGCCGCTCACGCGGCCTGTTCCGCCCGTTTCGACCTCGACCTCGCCTGGCCAATGCACGAGCGCCCAATCCGCCTGTCAATGCTCCGATTTCCAGCGCGTCTTCTTCATAATTTGCCCGTTCGAGCGCGACAGACGAGGGCGACCGTCGTCCCGAAAAGAGGATAGCAGCCCCGGCGACGAGTTGCAAGACCGGAACGCTTACCTTTGCTTTCTCTTTCCTTTCTTCCCTTCTTCCGACTGGCCTCGCGGTCTGCTCGATCCGATCGACACCCATTAACGCGCTCAACTCCGCAACTCCGCCACATCTGCCTCCTCAAATCGCCTCGCACCATCCCGCCTATCCGACCAACAGACATGCGCCGCGACATCCAGGAGATCTTCAAGGCGACGCCGCATCACAAGCAGGTCATGATGTTCTCCGCCACGCTCGCCAAGGAGATCCGCGCGACGTGCAAGAAGTTCATGCAGACCGTGCGTCCCGCCTCGTCTACCTCCGTCTCCTCTCGCTGATCTGGATGATAATGCAGCCGCTTGAGATCTACGTCGACGACGAAAAGAAGTTGACGCTCCACGGCTTGCAACAACACTTTGTCCGCCTCGAGGAGTCGGCCAAGAACCGCAAGCTCAACGACCTCCTCGACTCGCTCGAGTTCAACCAGGTGCGCTGGATGCCTTCGTCTGACTGAAAGGGCAAAGCTGACGGTAAAACACTCCACACAGGTCTGCATCTTCGTCAAGTCGGTCTCGCGCGCGATCGAGCTCGACCGCCTCCTCCGCGAGTGCAACTTCCCGTCGATCGCGATCCATTCTGGCCTGAACCAGGAGGAGCGCATCCGGCGCTACCAGCAGTTCAAGGCGTTCGAGAAGCGCGTCCTCGTCGCGACCGACATCTTCGGACGCGGTATCGACGTGGAGCGCGTCAACATTGTCATCAACTACGACACCCCGACCGATGCCGACTCGTACCTCCACCGTGTCGGACGTGCCGGTCGCTTCGGTACCAAGGGTCTGGCTATCACATTTGTCGCGAACGACGAGAACGAGGAGGTCCTCAAGAGCATCCAGAGCAGGTTCGAGGTCGCCATCACTGAGTTGCCGGAGACCATCGAGCCGTCGACCTACAGTGTGTTCACTCTCCACCTTTATCCCGACCCTCTAGCTGATCACCGTCTTCGCTCGCAGTGAACGCCTGATCGCCTTACCCTCGCCCGCCTCGCTTCTCGGATACCTGATTGAACCTCCTTGTGTACCGATCCATCGTCTTTCCCGCTTCTGTGTGCTATCATCATCCCCGAACTGCCCTAGTCTCTCATCCGCGAGCGCGCTTGCAAAAACCAATCTCGAAATCTTCGAATCAAGGTTTGAGGGGGACGAGGCGCATTGCGAGAGTAGCCAGAGTGAGTACAGCAGTAGGAATAGCTCAGAAGATGACTGTGCAGCAGGGTGAACAGTCACTTTCCGGTGCTGGCAAGGAGAGAGACAGCGAGACGCACCATCCTCGTCTTTGTCGGCCAACAAGTTCCTCTCGCCCGACGTCCCAGCATCGGTGTTGCCCACGCCCGCACCCGCTCCATACCCCGTCTGTGCCTGATCAGCATCCTCTCTCGCCTCGCGCTCGATCCGCGCAGCCGTCTCGGCCTCCTCCTTGACCGCATTATCGCGCTTCTTCTTTGACTGGATCTTTTTCAGGCGGAAGAACTCTTCGCGGTCCATCTCGTCTAGCCTACACGCCTCGTTGCTCGGTCAGCGAGAGGAATGGCAGAAGAGAGGACTAGGAAGACGCACTCAGAGTTGATGTAGGAGATGGTGTTCTCGAGACGGGGGATCATGACGTGCTCGAGGGCGTTGACGCGTCGGTTCGTCATCTTGATCACGTCATCAAGAATTACGAAGGCGGTCTGTGGACGACACGTGCGGTGTCAGTCGATACGAGGTGAGAAGTGGACAGTGTGGGGGGAGGCGGCCAACCTGGAGGGAAGCGAGCTCAACGAGCGTCTCGACTGCTTTCGAGAAGGTCTCGCGACAGCGCTGAATCTGCTGTCCTCCGCGTCCGAGACCAGTCAAGCCGAAACCTACGGGCCGTAGCCAGTCAGCCTTAGTCGAAGAATCGGCAGTTTCGCAGGCAAACGCACCTCCGCTCGCACCAGGTGCACTCCCGCCCTCTCCTCCGCCAGACCTGACGACCTCGAACGCGGGCAGAATCGTGCCCGACACGTTTTCCTGCTTCGCCTGGACGCGGAAACTCGCCTCGGTGACCGACTCCTGGATCATGTACCCGATGTCGCCTGTCGCGTAGGTCACTTCTGCGAGAGAAAAGGCGGCGAGTTGCATTACTCGACCCATCTTGAGCTTGGCTTCGGAAATCTTGGCGAGGATGGCGCGGAAACGCTGCATGTCGAAAACAGCGTATCAGTGCGCACTTCGTTTACTGGCTACATGCACTGTGCAGGCTGCACCACTCGCTGGCGAGCATACTGGCGCAAAATTGAGCGCGCGCAACGCACCTTGCCCAATGCATCCGCCTTCTTCTTCAGCAAGCTGTGTCCCGTCTGAGCACCTTTCAACCGCGTCTTGGTCACCGTGAGGTTCATTCGTGTGGGGACTGCGGAAATGAGAGCGGTCAGCGTCAGGACTAGGGGTTTCCAGTAGTGCAGGCAGGTCGAGCGGAGAGCGACGGGGGGGGGGAGTGACCCGTTGGAAAGGTTCCGCCCTTCGCTCCTCAGAGTTATCGCCGTCTCCTACCACCTTGCTCGTAGTTCTCGAACCAATTCGCACGCTCCCATGCACCGTCAGCGTCCGTTGCGGTCGACGCGAGATCGGGAAGAGTGGGGGAAAAGCGCGAGGAGAAGAGAACGGGAGAAGACGATCATGGCGCCGACTCACAGACATTCTCCCGTGCGCCCTTCCCAGACATTGCTTAGCCCTGTTTAGCGGTGTCGTCGTCGAGAAGAGGGTTGGTGATGGAAGGAGCGTGCGAGACGTCGAAGAGGACGGCAAAAGCTCGTTCAAGCGCCGCTGGCTGGGTGCAGCAATGTCTAAGAGGAGAGCTCGTAGCGCAAGCGAGTCGGTCCGGCGAGTCTGGCGCTGTGAGCGGTTCAAGGGAGCACCCCTCTCCTCGTCGTTCGTCAGTCGGTCGCCTCGACCTTTGCCTCGCACTCGCACGGCGGCAGATCCGCGCAGATCAGTTCTCCTGACACGCGTGAGTACACGATACACACGTTCGAAGCAGTCTCGCATCGCCACGTACCCTCGCAAGTGAGCTCGTCGCCGCCATCCAACTCGCGACACCAAACAGCGGCAGAAATGGCTGATGGACGGCGTACGGTCACATGTATGGAGCAGAGAGGCATGGCAAACTGGCGGGATACACCAGCGAGCCGTCTGGACGCCTGTTGTCGCCGCGTGCGACCCGCACATCTTCGAACCAGAACACCGTCTCTCCGCCTCCCACGGCTCAGGAGCGGCCGATCCGAGCGCAGAGGAACGTGTGGTGGGCAAAGGAATCGGCTGGGGATTCGAGCGGTGCAGCTGGACGCGACCTCGCGCATCTCCCGCTCCCTTTCGCCATTGCCGGCTTCCGTCTGGGGTCTCCCAACACACTCGTTGCGATTCGCAGAGCGCTGTGCTGACCGCTTCTAGGTCCTTTACAGCTCGCACGACCTCCGCAACTCCGTCATGTCGTGCGCCGACCTCTCCTTCCAGTGATCGAAGGCCCCGCTCACGCTCAACTCGTCTCTGCCGCAGGTCCTGGTTCAGCGGTCTCTTCTCGTGGGCGTTCGACTTGTTGGCGTCGTTCGGTGCGTCATCTGGTCTTGTCGCCGGCGAACCCCAGTTCTTTGCCGACCTCGATCTCCTTGCTCATCCGCGCAGGCCTGGTGAACAAGAACGCAAAAATCCTGTTCCTCGGTCTCGACAACGCAGGCAAGACGGTGCGTGCAGCTGTCGTCCTCCTCATAAGGCGCCGGGCCTCTCGTTCTTCCGGCCCGCGCATGTCGAGCGGGGCTCAGCCGAAGTTGCCGAAGAAGCGATTTCTGGGTGTCTCGCTCGTGGGACTCGACGATTTGTGGTAGAATATGCTGACGCACCGAGATCATGCCCGCAGACCCTCCTCCACATGCTGAAGAACGACCGCTTGGCGACTCTTCAGCCCACTTTGCATCCGAGTGAGTCTCGTCGGCCCTCTCACTACGACGGTCTGCGTTACAGCAATGGGCATTGTTGATAGTGTTGATTTGATCCGCAGCGTCTGAGGAGTTGGCTATCGGGAGTGTCAAGTTCACGACCTACGACTTGGGCGGTCATCAGCAGGGTGCATCTCCTACTTCCCCTGATACGCTGGACCCAGCGTCTGGAACCTGAGCCAATACGTTTTCTCGCGCAGCCCGCCGCCTCTGGAAGGACTACTTCCCCGAAGTCGACGGCATCGTCTTCCTCGTCGACTCGCAGGACACTGAGCGCTTCCACGAGTCCAAGGCCGAGCTCGACGCGCTCCTCGCGATTGAGGAACTCGCAAAGGTCCCCTTCCTGATCCTCGGCAACAAGATTGATGCGCCCGGTGCGGTTAGCGAGGAGGAGTTGAGGTACGCGTTGGGATTGCATGCGACGACTGGAAAGGTGCGTCTCTTCGTCACACAACTCGAGCATGCGGACGGGTGCAGTGCTGCCTGAATTTGCAGCATGCAAGGACCGTTTGTGCGGACGTTTTGTGCTGATGCTGTATCCGCACGCAGGGCAAGGTCCCTCTCACCGACATGCGCCCCATCGAGGTCTTCATGTGCTCGGTCGTCATGCGCCAGGGCTACGGAGAGGGTGCGTCCAACGGTCTCGAGCTCGCGCTCAAGGAAAGACGTGCCTACGGAGCTGTTCGTTGACCAGCTTTTCGCACGCCGCACAGGCTTCCGCTGGTTGGCGCAGTACATGTAAAACGACAGCGCCCCACCCTTGCCGTCCTAGTTTCCGCCACGCTTCCTCTTCCTCTTCCCTCCCGTCTGTTCCTCCCGTCATCCTCCGTTTTGCCTTTCGCGCCTGGTCAAATAGTTTCTTCCCGAGCAGCAACATTGGTCTTTCACCTCTTCTCTTCGTAGCCTTTCCGCCGCGTTCATTCGCTTCACCCTTTCGCCCTCACTTCCGCCAAAAGAGCGAGATCATTCGTGCTTCCCCTCTGGCAGCGCTGCGTTGCCATCCGCTTCAGGCCGCAAGGTAGAGTAAGCGAGAGTTTAGAGACGATACATTACGGCAGCCGCCTGCACCGAGAGACCGGCAAGGGACAGAGAGCGAAAGAGGAGAGAGAGAGATTACGCAGAGATGCAAGGATGCGACGAAGATGGACAGGACAAGTGGAAAGGGTATCGAACGCTGGAAGGGGTGATAGACACGGAAAGAGTATGCAGGAAGGGGTATCGGTACAAGCTCAGCCGATGGCGCGGATCTCGGGGCGTTCGTCGTCCGCCCCGTCCGCAAACTCTTCAACATCCTCATCCTCCTCTGTCGACTCAGTCGTCGTGGTGGACGGGCGCGTCGTCTCGTTGCTGCCTCTTCGCGCCTCCTTGGCGGATGCCGGCGTAGGCGTGATAGGCGTTGCCGGACTGTTCGCAGCCCTGTCGTCGTCCGCCTCGTTAGCAGGAGTGGACGGAAGCGTCAAGGCGTCTGGCGAGATGGTCGGTGATGTGGCGTCCGGAGAGACGTGAGAGAGGAGGTCTTGGCGGGTCATGCGACGAGAGTCCCGCGTTCGGGCGCGACGAGTTGCGAGGGTAGCGGCGGCTGGCGTGGGGGAAGCTGTGGCGAACTGCGTAGGGAAGCAATGTTAGCTTCGATCGTTGTTTAAGCTAGCAACAGTTCCACGCACGCCTTCGCCCGTCAGCCGCGCCATCAGCTCTTGTCCGCTGGCAAGCAGGTCGTCCAGGCCATCAACACGCGACGAGCTTGACCCGCCGCTCGAGCCGAGTCCATCAGGCGTCAGCGACGTCGCACTACTTCGGTCGAAGAGGAGGCCACTCGGCGATTCCCTGCCGGACGAGCTGCCGCCCGCAAGGAGGTTTTTCCGCCCGGCGCGGCGCACGGCTCGAGGCGTGTTCAGCGACTGCTCGCGGAGCGTCTTGAGCATGTCCTCGACGAGCGAATCGCCCGACTGGAGCGCCGCTGCTGCAGCTGCTGCCGCCTCAGCCTTGCGAGCCGCCGCCTGTTCAGCCTTCATCCTCGCCTCCTCCGCTCGGCGGTTGTCCTCCCGCGCCGATTTGTACGACGAGACGAACGTCTTGAAGACGCTGAAGAATTCGTCCGTGCTGGCAATGCTCTTCGCGTCTTCGCCGTAGAAGGTGAGCGCCTGGTTGTAGGTCGAGTCGGCGAGGCGGAGCGAGTCTTTGAGGACGGCGAGGCGGTCTTCGGCTTCGCGGCGAAAGCGGAACATCTTCTTTGGGAAGCCATCGTCAGGATGCAGGTTCGAAAGGTCGTCAAAGTGTGTATTGAGGAGGTTGTCGAGACTTTCTTGCTGGGTTGCGAAGTCGAGGAGGGCGGCACGAACATGCGACAAGTCGGCTGCGAGGAAGCTGTGCGTAAGTACAGAGGCGGGAAGTTTTCCATCGACGCGTGCTTACCCTTGAAGGCGTCCGCTGGCCTGGTCAGCTCCTCGAGGAACAGCTCCGTCTTCGGCATCGTCTGGGTGACCGTCTTAGCGACGAAGTGGAGGAGGGTGCGATTGCTTGACTGCGAGGACTTGGTATCGACGAGCTTATTGATCGAGGTGACCTTGAAGCCCTGCGCGTTGCCCTTGTGGTTGGTCGCGTTGAGGAAATTGCCGAGCATGAGGATAAGCTGCGAGCTCTGCAACGTCAGCAAGATGCATGGGAACCACGAATCGGGACGCACCTTGAGCAACTCGGAGAAATGAGGCGCATCGAGGAGGGCCTTCGACGCCGCATACACCTTGTCCGCCTCCACCTCCAGCCGTGTGATGTTCTCCAGGAATTTCTCGCGGTAGATCATCGCCTTCAAGCGTGGTCGTAAGTGCTCGATCTTCAGGAGCTCGACGAGGAAGCGATCCGCCGATGCGAGGAAATCAAGGTCTTCTTGCGGGGTCGACTTGTGCATATTGAGCTTCGACTCCTGCTCCGGGTTCGGCAACAAAGCGACGAGCTCGGTGAGGAACGCTTCGCCGAGGCCTTCGTCGTAACGGAGGATGCGGCCGGCCGCAGACTTGACCTTCGTAAAGGCGTCGTCGGTCGCGCTTCCCGCCGGCTTGAGGACCGTGATCTCTACGGAGCGCCGAGGAATCAGTGTTGAAAGCAGAGAGGATCGATCTTGTGGACGCACCGATGTTCTGCGCATGCCGCGAATCGAGGCAGGTCGTCAAGGTCGATTTCTCGCGTTTAACCGCGAGCTTAACCGTCTGCTTGGCGCGGAACTCTTCCTCCATCGCGTCGAAGATGCTCTGCTGTCGCAAGCGCTCAGCGATCGCCTGCGCATCCTCGTCGGCATCGCCGGTCTTGCGACCCCAAATGGTCGACGAAATGCCGTGCGGCGAAACCTTGTCCCACTGGAACGTCTTGAGCTTCCGCTGGGCGAGGCCTACGGGTGTAATCTTGGCCGGATTGAAGCGTGGCGCGCCTGGCGCAGGCGGAGCAGGAGCCGGTGGAGCACCGATACCGGACGGCGAGGAAGGAGAGCGCTCGCCGGCATTCTTGCGCAGACCTGCCTTCGCAGCGAGCACTTCGCTGAGCGGCATAGTCGACGCAGTCTTGACCGCACCGAATGGCCCGAGCGGCGGAGGCGGAGGAGGAGGCGGAGGCGGAGGAGGCGCTTCCAGGAGCACACCGCTGCCTGGAGGAAGAGAGGGCGGAGGAGGGGGGGGAGGGGGCGGAGGAGGAGGAGCAGTTGCGAATGCAGGTGGCGGAGGTGGCGGTGGTGGCGGAGGCGGCGGTGGTGGCGGAGGAGCAGGAACGGCGAAGAAGCCAGGCAGGTTTGGCGAGGCCGCGCTAACGGGGTGGGCATGGGCAGGAGGTGTCGTGGAAGGCGTCGGAGCATGTACTACCGGCGTTGCCGACACGTCGGCTCGCTCAAAGGCGAGAGGGGCGAGGAAGGGAGGCGGCGTGACCGAACGCGAGACGGCGGGCGACTCTGCTTCGAGCACCGGTGTCGACGGGGCCGTGCGGTAAGGTCCGACGAGATAGAGGGTATCTGGTCGGTGGCCTGGTGACTCGTAAGCGGAGGGAGGCATGAGGCTGTCGAGCGAATCTGCGAATGAGGCGGGCACGCCGACCTTTTGGCTGGCGCTCTTCCGAGCCGAGGGCGAGACATCGTTGTCGGTCTCGTCTCCCTCGGGAACTTCGACGACGGTTTCCGGCACCGTTGAGTCGACATCGGACGGAGCGTTACTCGTCGGCGCGGTGGAGCTGCTGGCGTAGGTGAAGTGGCTCTGCTGCGACGACGTTCGCACGCTATCGGTGTCGACCGAGTCTCGCGCAGGACTGCTGCCCATCTTGATCGCGACATCGCGGATCTGCTCGGCAAGAGTTGGTCGTCGCTGGTGCGAGGTATGCCCAGGTCGCGAAGTACGGACGATGGTCGGCGAAGCGGGCGAAGAGTCGTTGCGAAAGGTGGACGAATCGCGCACGGCCTGCGGAGTTGCGTCGTAGTCGCTGTCCGGCGAGAACGTGGAGACGGGGGGCTGCTGCTGGCCAGCGCGGCGGATAGGCGTACGGTGTGAAGGGGGTGACGGCGTCGGTGACCATGCAGATACCTGTTGGCAAGTCCATCAGCGCTTCCAGTGCTTGACAATTCGAGCGGAAAGACACGATCAGCACGCACCGGCTGGTGGACATTTGAAGCCAGCCTGTCGGCCGTCATCGACCGCTCCGCTGCTATACTATTCTCCATACGTCGCCTCGCGCTCGTCGTACCCAGCATCGCCTGTCCCGGTACCGCAGGGAGAGGCTCCGAGCCAGACATGCCCTCGAGGATTTGGATCGTCTTGCTGCGCTGCAGCTGCTTCTCCATGCGGTCGTGGAGGTCGTCCTCGATCCCGTCGAGCAGATCGGCGGCCTTCAGCCGTTCGTAGAGGATCCCGTTGTCGGCGCGGAGGGCGGCAATCTGGTCGAGGTAGTCGCGCTCCTTCGTGGAATACTCCTGCTTCGTCCCGTCGGTCGCCGCGCGTGATGTCGCGAGCGCTCGCTCGAGACGCTCGATGTCGCCCTTGAGCCTGCCGACCTCTCCACTCGTACCCTCCGTCAGCTCCTCCTCTAGCTGCTCGCACCGCTTCTTGAGCTGGGCAACTTGCGAGTGCGCAACCTCGAGGTCTTCCTGCGTCTCCGCCAGACGGTCCTGCTCGGCAAAAGACGCGACGATCTGTGCGACACTCGAGCCCATGAGCTTGGAAAAGTCGCCGTCCAGCCCCTTGTGGTCGGTGACGACGGCCGAGACTAGCCGCTCGATGAGCTGAAAATGCCGCATGCGCGATTCCGGCTCTGTCGGGATGAGGAGGAGATGCTTGAGCGTGCTGGTGAGGAAGTCGAGTGCGCGGCCGTCCGTGTTCTCGATGATCGCGTCGAAGCAACCGCGAGGGTCGGAAAAGTTCATGCGGACTTCCTCCTTCATCTGGTCGGCGAGTTCCAGAGAGTCGGCTTCGGCGCCTTCGTAGTGGTCGGAGATGAGGCGCCGGAGGAGAGGATGGTCGAGTACGAGGTGCTTATCAAGGATGCGCTTGAGGCCCGACAGCTCCATCGCAGCGCGGAGGTGCATGCGGATCTTGAGGTCGCGATCCCGCAGCAACTCCTGTATCAGGAGCATGTTCGTCGCTGCATAGTCGGCGAGCGCTTGGTCCTTGACGTCCGCAAGCGGCGAGCTCGCCGCCAGACCGCGTGAGATGTCCTTCGCGCCCTGTCCTCGCAGACTCATGACCGACTCGCTCGCTCCAACCGAACTGCCGAACCGTCCTCGACCGTCAATCGCCGCTTCCCAGAAGAAGAACCACCCGTCGAATTTGCCGGGCAGTCGGCGAGAGCTGGAGAAGTCGTCGAGGCCCTTGAGGACGAGGTTGAAGCCCTTGACGCGGTCGCGGGCGACGAAGAAGGTGAGGAGCTCGATGACGCTCTTGCGGATGGGGATTTCGCTGGCGAGAGAGGCGGTGATGGCCGAGATGGACGTGTTGTTCTCGATGGCGTCGCGGGCGCCGTCGGTGTGGTTGAAGAGCGTTCGAAGGCACTTGATCAGCTCGGCTTCCATGCCGACATCGGGCTTGCGCTGCGTGTCGGACTTGTTGATGTTGTGCAGGGCGTTGCCGAGGACCGCCTGACCCTTGAGCGAGATGAACGCTTGCAGCCATCTGTAGGAGGAAAGCGTGAGGCTTGCTTTGCTGGTGAGATAGGAAGCTGGACTCACGCTAGCTCGTAGGTCCGCAAGCAGACGCTCAGACTCGCAACCTGCTGCTGCGTAATAGTCCCGTCCATGAACTTGCCGATGTACCACTCGGGACTCTCGTTCTTTCCCCAAGACGGCTTGGAGCTGCTCCTGTCTCCAGCCGATCCCGCTCCTCCAATTCGCGGACTCATTGGATACTCGGCCATCCCGCCTCGCGACGTCCCAACAGCAGGCGCGCTCCGCCCTTCGACAGGCCGATGCGTGATCTTCTCGCGCGCATTCTTCCACTTCATGAACGCGTCGTTGTAGATCAGGGTCCACTTCTTGTCCGTGTCTAGGTTGCGCGCTGCGTCGAGAGCCGAACCAGACGTGGCGCCGATTCGAGGGAGGAGCTCGTCGAAGAGCTCGTCGACTCTGGCGGGATCTGAAGGTCGAGGAAAGTCAAAGTCTGATGACATGGGCGAGACGCCGGGCGGAAGAACCGAGTCGCGAGGGTAGGAGGAAGGAGTTCGAGAAGCTGTGGAGACGGCAGATGTCCGGCGAGGCATGAAGGGCAGGGCGCTCGAGAAAGTCGACGAGGCGTGTTCAGCTTTTGCGCCGGAGCGACTACTCGCGATGGTGCTGTTGCTGCTGAAGGGGCGGTCGGACGAGCGGAAGGACGACATGCTGGACAGGGTAGGGTGGCGAGGAGTCGATTGCGTGTCGCTGCTGAGAGACGAACGACCCGCCGTGCTGCCGCCGCTGGTCGTCTTCTTCCGAACGGGCGGAGGAGACATGGGGCCGTCCTTCATAGGCTCGACCTGTACAGGCGGTCTTGTTGCCCCTTTCGCCCGCTCCTCCATCACGTTCGCCTTGCTCGACATGGCGCCGAGCGAGTCGATGCGGTTCCGGCGCTCCACCGCATCCGACTCGGCGCTGTGTCGCTGCGAGCTCGACGCTACGGAGCGTATCGACAGCTCGTCAGGCGACCTGGGTCGAGTTGCCGTCCGATTCTCGCGCCCACTCGACCCGCTCCCGCTCGCATCGTCCTGTATTCTCGGCTCGAACCCATCTATTCCGAGACCACGTGGCGACACTCTGCTGTTGTAACGAGGAAACGCCGCCTTGTCCTGTCCCGACTGCGGCGGAAAGTTGCCCAAGGCATGCGAAAGACGCGCACGGGGGCTTGCCGAGCCGTCCTCGTCGAACGACTGGCCGGGGAGAGGGAACGCGGACGAGTATGGGAATGCGCTCGCTCGGTTATTGCTGGCTTTGGTCGGCGACGAGGTGGGCAGCTGCTCGTACGCGGTACTCGACGAGGAGGAGAGCGAGTCGGTGTCGAGCGCGAGCTGCTGCGCCTGGTGGCTCGCGCGCTTGCCCTTCTTCCTGAAGAGGGTGTCCAGCTTGGGCGAGTCGGGCGGGCCCTACGCTCTGCCGCCGCCGAGTCTGTGCCAGGTGGGGAGGTAACTAAGGTGTGCTGCTGAGGCGCAAGATGGGCGACGATGGGGTTTGGCGGGCCGCTCGCGGGTGCAGACACAACCAGTAATCTCGACGAATCCTAGTCAACAGTCAAGCGAAGTGAACGGAGCGAGGTGCGCGAGTCCAGCTGCGTCGTTCGCACGGAGGATCCAGCGGTGGAGAGGGTCGGCCGCGACCCCTCTCCTTGTCGAGCTTGCAGGCATCCCTGATTGATCTCCGAGTCTGTAGATGCCGACAAACAAAGGCGGAAGACCAGCGACGCTCTCGTGCCCCTCACACAGCTTCTCTTCACCCACCTTCGCACAGGTCGAGCGGTTCATTCCAAGCGTTTCTCCCCACCCAGGCGATCCCTACTTCCTCTCGGTTTCTCTGTCCTCCATCTGAGCCGGACCTCCATCGCCCGCGTCGCCAGCCCTCGCCTTTTCCGCCTCCTCCGCCGCTATCTCCTCCTCAATTTTCGCAAGCATCTCCTGCGGCAATGGCCCGTGCCCGCCCGGGTGGCTCATGGTTCTCCCGGGCTCCTCGCGCAAGAGCTCGCCGGCGTGCTGCCAGTACGAGGAGATGACGCGGTAGAGACGGTCTACGATCCAGAGCGGCGTGGCGAGCGTCTCGACGGTGTCGTTCGGCGGAATCGGGATGAAGACGAGTTGCGTGAGGTCGGCTTCGAGGATGGACGAGTTGAGGGCATCAAGGTGCTTGAGGTCGAACGATGGCGAGAGGTCGAGGAGAACGGTAAGAGGCTCGTCGAGAGTGTGCGATAGGATCGTGTTTTTGTGGCCGAGCGCGGCGGGCGCTTTTTGCGTCGCAAGTGAGGGAGAGAGATGAGCGCGTCGACGACGGGAAAGCGGCGCTGGTGTGGCGAAAGCTCACCTTGACGAGCATGTGCTCTTCCGTCTCCAGCGGGCGCTGCTCGCCCGCGTCTCCACCGGCAGCCACAGGCGCAACCCTGCCCTAGTAGATCATCTCCCATCCGACGAGTGAGCGCGCGCCCCTCTCGCGGACCGCTACCCTCCACTCCCCCTCAACCTCCTCGTCGCCTTCTTACACCTTGGCAAGCGCATCCTTCAGGACGCTCGTCGACGTCTCCGCCTTCCTCCCACTCTTCTGCCACGCTTCCATTGCCATCGCCCCGCGTTCCAAGCGCGCCTCAAGCTCTGCCATCCTTCTCCTCGTCTTCTCCTCCGGCTCCTCCGGCTCTTTCTCCTCCTTCTCCTGCTTCGCCTGCTTAGCCTGATCCCACGCAGGCATCTCCTCTGGCGAGGCGATTTCCGCACCGAGCTCGTCGTCCTCGTCAACGTCGTCGACGATGCTCACGGCGGAGCAGACGTCGGGGAGAGGGTCGGCGAGCTGCTTGGCCGGGTCGGGCCGGTCGATAATGGGCGATGGAAGGACCGAGTCGGCGTCGGGAAAGAGGACGCGAACGGCGGAACCGAGGGTCGAAGTGTTGACGACTTGCTTGAGAAGAAGGTGTGCCGGGTGGATTGCGAGACGACGGGTGAGAGCAGGCGTCACCGGTGCGAGCAGGTGACTTACGCTGCGCCCTCGCAACGTCGCGCACGCCGATGCAAGCGTCGATAGCCCTCTTGTGACCGAGAAAGACGTTGCGGACGAGCATGAACTTGAGGAAACTACTCATGACATTGGGGCAAGCCAGAGCGATGGGACGTAGCTGTACAAGCATCATCTTGAGTTCGGAAGAAGGAGGACGGTTCACCTACCGGTCGTTCGTGCGGTTGTTGAAGAAGACGGAGAGCCTTTGCAAGCTGAAGACCGTCTCGGCCCAGTCGTCCTCCGTCTTCTCGACGATTCACTCGACCGTCGCTTCTTTCGCCTCATCGCCATCGTCCTCGTCGTCCCCATCTTCGTCGCCAGCGTCGTCGTCAAAGTCATCCAGGTCGTAGCCGCGAAGAGATTGAAGGCCGTACTTCTCGCGAAGGGCGACGATGTCGACTTGGAAGTTGCGCAAGACGATCTGGTAATTGACCCTGTACGGGACTGCGGACGAGTCGATCAGCAAAGCTGCCTAAGGCAGCGCAGGTGAAGAAACACACGCTGGCCAAGCGAGCGGAGGGAGCGGAACTCGTCGCAACAAGCAAGGAGGCGGTGGTCCCAAGCAAGCGATCTGCGTGTGCGAGTCGTCAGCTTACGAAACTGCCGTCGCAAGAGTAGACGAACTCACTGGTCGCATCGCCCCCTGTCCTCCGGGTGAGGTTCGCGCTCGACATGTTCATCCTCCCACCCGCCGCGACTGTCCTTATTGAACTCCTTCCTCGGCAGCTTCTTACGCCTCCAGCTCCTTCCTCCTGGTCGTGCATTGGAGCTGGCTCGCCCTCGGCAGTAGTCGGCTGTGATTCAGGCAGCGCAGCAGGCTCAGTGGGAGGGGGCTCAGGTCCGAAGAAGACCGGCTTCTCCTTCTTCTGCTGCTTTGGGTAGCGAGGTCGAGACGGCATTGGGAAGAGGCGGCTGAGGCGGGTGAAGCGTTTCAAGGGCGATGCGGGCGGCGTGAATCGGCTCGCGTGGTTTCTGTGGATCTCCGAGTGATCTGGCAATGTCGTTCGAGCGGGAATCGCAGACTCAAGCGAGGAGGAAAAGGGTAAGGGAGGAAAGGAGGCATAGTCCGCGGACTCGAGCGGCATATCGTGCAGGTCGAGCGTCGAGCTACGTGAAGTTCGTTCGTAGAGCGTGTTGAGTAGCTGCATGCCATGCTCAGAGTCGTCGCGAGAGCAGCAGAGCCGCTTGAATCGCTCGAGGAGATGAAAGTCAGAGAGCGGCAGGATCAGCTATGAGGGAGCCACTGCTTCGCACGTAGCATTGTGACCTTTTATGAAGCCCTTCGAGTGTGTCTGCATAGCTCGAACACGAGGTTCACGCGATGAGGGTGATCTGTCGCCATGAAGAGGCGAAGTCAAGGTTGGCCCCAGACCTCGTCGCTCGCACACATGCCTGGCAAGGTGAGCACGTCGACTGCCCCCAGATAGAGTTCCATGATTGACCCGCAACCTCAGCAGCGCGTGGAGACGCCGTCGAAGCGCCGCTCGACCTCGTCTGCCACCCAGCTTAAACCTTCTCTCCTCTCGATGAAGCCGCCAGCTGGTTGCAAGGGGAAGCGTGCAGCGCAGAAGGCGAAGGACGCGGATGCACGGGAGAAGCTTGATGCTGGACGGGACGAGCTGAGGAAGGCTTTGCAGGCGTCGAACAAGGTCCCTCTCCTTCTTCCCTCTCTGAGCCGCGTGAAGCTGATCAGACATCTTGGCCTTGCTTCTCTAGCCCCTCGTCGAGAAGAAGGAGAAACCTGCCGAGCTTGCAAAAGGAGGAGACTCGCTCGCCAAGTCAATGAACGAGGTCCTCGACCTCTTCGGCGTCGCATAAGGGTCGTCCGACCGTCCAGCTGCGCCCCGGGTGCGGCATAGACGCCAAGGACGATACTCAAGACTGCGCGAGGCCTCGGCCGACGTACTCGATCGGAGAATCCCGCTCGCCTCGTCGCCTATGTCGCCAATCCCTCTCGACTTCGGACATCCCTCCGCCGCGGTCGGCAGACGCCGCAAACATTTTTTGGGTGTGATGGATCGATCGAGCGGGTCGAGGCGCATGCAAGAGTACAGGTAGAGGCGGAGCAGGACGGAAAGTGCGGCGTAGAGTGGCGGTACTGCGCCGTAGCGGTCGCGCCCATCCGAAACCAACAAAAGAGAGGAGTGCAATCGGGCAGCTGAATCGCAGACAGACCGCAATTGTGCGAGAGGGGCCAGCCTCTAGGAGACCGAAGGACCACCCACAATGGCGAAGTAGACGCCAACTTCATTGCGTGTCATGCGACACACTGCCTCCTGTCCAAGATGACGGACGAATGCTGTAACGCACACTTGAACGCCTCACCCTCCGTCCAGTCTGCCTGCAACCACTTCTCAAATGTCCGTGGACCTTTCCGCTTTCTGGGCGATGCGCCCGCGTAGTCGCTGCCGAATAGCGACATCTGCGCAGTGCACGAACCATGTCCGGTTGACGAGCACTGCGTGGCAAGATGGTCAGTGAGCGAAAGGTAAACAGTTGTCTTATGACTCGCTGTCTCGCATGTCGCCAATGACGGGCACCATAGCCCGTCGGATGCGTGCAGATGCTGTGACGGACGCCGAGCACTTCTTTCCCCAAGTGATCTGCCCAGTCAACGAGCACCATCGCGTGGAGGTCGGGCTCGTCCAGCGCTGGATAGGCCAGGAGAGCGAGCCGGCGCAAGCACAGGATGTTGGTCGGTTGTATCTTGAAGCGGTCATGGTCCAGCAGCACGCCGCCAGGTATGCCCTGCGACAGACAAGGATGAGCCATTGGGAAAGTCAAAGTTGGAGGAACTCGAGCACTCGCGTCTTGCGCCAATGGCGACTTCTGAAGCTCCGGGTCCTCCGTCATCTCGCGGAATCTCTCCGGCATCCCTGCAGAAAAATCATCAGGCTGATGCACAAAGTCGCAGAGATTCGCAGTACGTACAGTCGAGCAGCGGAACCTGCATCACTGTCCGGCGTTCGAATCCGTTACTGGATTTGGCCCGTGACGAAGACCTTACACAGTACTCCATATCCGTCATTGCGCCCAAGAACGCCCTCGCCGAGCGTCAGCCCTCGCTTGCGCACGGCGGGTCGACAAGCGAAGTGAAAGTTTATTATAAAGTCGGGCTCGACGTCAATGGCTATGCGGCTGCGCGACGGGTCTGTCAGCGTATCCGCTGCGGCAAGCGTCGATTGAACGCCGCACTCAGCTGTCCAGGATTTCAGTACCGTGTTGGCGTCGTCCGCCTTCGTGACCACCTGAACCTCGTGACACTTGTGGCCAGCGTACGGCCCATTCCGGCAGCTAACGGTCGGTAACCCCTTGCCACGCGCTGGAGCAGTGAATGAGCGAGACTGCGACGAGAGGTTCGAGAGTGGGGAGAGCGAGGTGCAATGTTCAAATGGCGGTTGCCAGGGCTTGAGAAGATGGCAGTCGACCTCTTCCGTGTTCTGTCGTCCTATGCCCAGATCTCAGTCATGCGAGTTGGCGTGAACTGATGAGGGCGGGTGATTCATGTGTGAGGGGTCGTGGAAAGGTGGCGGGGGCTGATAAAAGCTCTAACGGTCGGGAAAAATTGTAAGAGCAGACCAACAAGTTCAGCGACGCGAGAGCGTGAGTCGAAGGAGAACAAAGCCTTTGGCGACTCGAGGTCCAAGTTGCGGACCACTCCTCGTTACTGCGTACTTCGTCGCAGGTAAGCAGGGGAACAGGCGAAGAGACGGGGCAATGTCATTCCTGATCAAATCTATCTACAGAGGAGGAGGGATCATGGCGGCTTCGGCGGAGTGGTTCATCGCGTATCGCATCGTGGCGTCGGACGCGCTCAACTCGATGTGTCGAGGGACTCGGCGCGGGAAAAGGTAAGGGGGACGTCGACTAGGCTCGAGCAGGAGCGAAGCAAAGGCGAGGGGGGTTTCAGCCGGAGCGCTGGGACGAGCGTAGGAGCGGGAAATGAGTCTGATAGATTGATCTGTGAAGAAGAAGAGCGAAAGAGAGAGAGCTACAGAGGACAGAAAGGTCGACAGAAGGAGGCTGGAGGCGGAGAGGCTGGCAGGAGGCTTCGTGGGGGTAGCTGATGTACACATTAGGGAGTTAGAAGCCACGGAACGACGGAACAAGCAGTCAGAGTCCCTGGGGAGGCGTGAGAGGCTGGCGAGGAGGACGAGATGGCGAGTAGGACGAGCCGACGGAGGGGAAAAGAAAGTTAGGGGGCCCCTGAGCACGTGCCGTAACACGATGCGAGCACTGTCTCGTTTTAGTCGACGAGTCTACGCAGGCCGGTCACCGGGACCGCGGGACAAATCGAAGGGAAGGTCGCAAAGTCGAGAGTAGTCGGTGAGGAGGGAAATGCGTGGGTTGAAGCCTTCAGGGGAGACGAGGGAGGGGATGAATCGACGATGAGGAACGCGAGCCTGAGGGGTGGGCACGCGGGAGTGGCGGCTTAGAGTTACTGCCTGAGGCGCAAGGAGCCTCTCAGCCAACTCGAGAACGAGATCGTTGGTGCCGCCTCCGCCGCCCGAAGAAGTCCGAGGCGCTCGACTCCATCATCAAGGAGGTCCAGAACATACATCTTGTCGTCTTCGCCTGACGCGCAAGTCTCTCGCTCATCTCACGCTCTCCCCCGCTTCGCAGAACTTTGGCTTCACCGACGACGACATCGTCCACTTCCAAGTCGGAGGGGCTAGGCTGAGCGCCTCGCAGGATCCGAGCCACGCTCGCCGCGGCTTCTGGGTCGAGGTTTGTGCGTAGATTGTTACTGTGGAGTCTCGGCGATGGCAAAACACTCCTGAACTGCCCGTAGTTCGCGGGTACGCATCCAGCTCCGCCCTTACCTCGATCCGCCGCTTGACGAAGAGGGCATTCCTTAGCCGCATGCATGAGCTCTCTATCAAGTACACGATTGGAGCGAACGGCGGCACGACGCGGGACAACAAGTTCCCCTGGAGCAGCGGAGAGAAGGACGTCTTTGGCGAGTGCGTTCGGGCGTCTTGCGCTTCTCAGCAGTGACCGACAACCACTGAGTCTCCGCTCGCGTGCAGCTTTCTCTCGAGTCCAAGCACGGCGAGTACGACTGGGAGGAGCTGGCGGACACGATGGAGGCAAAGTTGCGCTCCGAAGGGGTTGAGGGGATTAGGCGGTCGAAGGCGAGCTTGGAGGGCCGCCTGATGTGCTTGCGTCCCTATTGGATGAGGCGGGTGTACCAGGTGTGCTCCTTCCGTCGCTGCACGATGCGTTGATCTCACGCTGGCGTTCGCAGTCTGGCGGGAACCTCGTCAAGACGTTCGGCAAAAGTTGCTCGAGAAGCAGGGTGGTGTCGAGGGCTTGAAGAAGGCGAGTTGCACTCTCACCCTTACGCTCAGGGCTCCCTCTGAATCTCGTCGATCCACAGCTCTTCAAGGAGGCGACGGACAAGGCCGAGGAGAAGAAGAAGAAGACGGTGCGCTGTCTCTCCCGCTGCTGCGAAACGAGGCATTGCTGATCCAGTCGCGCCATGTACAGCCCGCCGTTTCGATCCGCTTCCAGCTGGAAGGCGTGCAAGCTTTCCGCGGGCAACAGGGCGCCTCGACGAGCAACTTAGACCGCCTCGGTGCGTCCGCGAGACGCTTTCGCTTCGTTGGTGTCGCATTGCTGATATCCTCGCTCGTCCACAGGTCGCCAAGAAGCCGACTGCAATGAAGGACAAGACCTACGAGCGCCAGAAGAAGGACAGCTAGTCGATGGTCAAGGCGCAGAACGTTTGCTCGTTCGCGCCGAACACCGACCCGAAGCCCGCCGTCGGCAAGCTCCCGGACCGCAAGAGCGCTTCTTCGTCGGCAACGAATGCCAAGACGCCGAAGACTGGCGCCGTCAGGACCGGCAGCGGCGCAGGGAAGCCCAAAGACTCCGAGGCGAAGCCGAGGCCTGCTCTCGCCCCGCTCTCGCTCTTTGACAACTACACCGTCCAGCGCACGATCGGTACGGAAGACATATACGAGTTGGACGACGAATATGCGTCGTTCCCGCAGCTCGAAGTCCAGTACCACAAGTCGGGTATCAACTCGCTCAAGAAGACGCTCAAGCAGCAGGAGGCGAACGGCGAGGAGCTCGACGAGCTCGACGACGACTACGACCTCCCGACGCCCGCTTCGCTCGCCATGACGCTCAAGAAGGACAAGGCTGGCGGTTCGGAAACGGCCGTCGCCCATTCTTCGAACAAGTCTCCGGCGCCGTCGACGTCTTCCTTCCGTTCCACCTCGTCGGCCTCGCAGGCTGTCAAGAAGCGCGGCAACGACCCGGTGCGTTCGTCGTTGGCTTTCTACACGTTAGGCGGAGCTGACGACACCTTCACCGTTCCGCAGACCGGTGACAAGCCGGTCTACGTACGTCCTCGCTTCGTCCCAGCCAGAGCACGAGAGTCTGACGACTTGAGACGTGCAGAGGAAGCGCCGCATCATGCCCACCTCGGACGATGAGGACTAGCGCTCGGCTTCTAGGCTAGTCCCCCCGCATCTTTCTATTTCTCTCTCGCTTTGCGCCGCTTTCTCTCTGTGCGAATACCCTGTTGTGCTCTTTGTCGCTTAGAGGATCCACCGAAAGCTCGTCCCTCTCCCTAGTTGTCTCGACTAGACCCCGAGCTCCCTCCTCCACTCTGCAAGACCGCCTGAAATTCGGTTATACCCGAGCGATATTACCTGATGACGCGAGTACGATGGTGCGTGAGCAAGGAGAGAGCGACGAAGCGTCTTTGCGCGAACCAGCTCGAAGCGAGGCAGCGCCGTTGCGAGGGGGATGGAAGAAGCGGCGTTGCCGTCCTGCGGCGAGACCAAGGGTCCTTCGCCGAATGATGAGCCTCGCTTCGCATCCGAGGCAGATATCTGAAGAAGGAATGGCGAATGTACGCGCGTTGCAGGATATACATCTCTTAGAGCGGCGGCGGAGTCGACGCCTCGGGCCCGGCCTGCATAGCGTAACTCATGGCCTCCTCGGACGCGCTTTCGATTGACACGCCTAACCCCACCTTGGACGTTTGCTGGACGCACGGAAGCCGAGGCAGAGGTCAGCGAGGGAAGAGTAGCTGAAAACGGCACGGAAACGCACCTTGACGTGATCCATCTCGCCCGCCAGCAACAACGCAAACGCAGGGCTCAGCCGTTGCTCGAGGAGAGCAGAAACCTTGCCAGTCGAGTCGACCTGGCCGCGGAAGGTGGCCGTGCGGAAGTCGTACTTGACGCCGGCGGTCGCAACGGCCTTGCGCTCGCGCGGGTTCATGGCGGGGATACAGACGAGGTCGACACCTGCGTCGACGCGGTCGGCGAGCTTCTTCCAGTATGTCGCCTGCCAGATGCCCTGCGACATGACTTGCGCGGTTGCGATCCACGAATCCTTGAGCTGGTTGCCCGCCTCGTCCTTCTTCACGTTGTGCCACTTGGCCATGTAGCCGAGCGAGCAGTCCTCCATGTCAGGCGTCGGTCGCTGGTAGAGCGTCTCGACTCCGACGGCAAAGTGAGGGGTGATGGATTGAAGGTACGCGGCGATGTACGAGCCGGTCAAGTCGGCGGGAGAAGGGTTGTAGGCCTTGACGGAGAGAGTGTAGTCCTTGCCGACGCGGTCGTGCTCGAGCGAGAACATGGAGGGAGCGGCGGCGGAAGCAGCGAGCTGTGGGAGCGAGTGCGTCAGCGTGTAGTGCCGGCTTCCTCGCCGAGTCCGCCGCACCTGAACCGACATCTTGGTAGTGTTCTTAGGCGACCACCCGTAGTTGAACCGTCCCGTCACCGATCCCTCGTTGTCGACCATTCCCTGCATGAAGGTCTGTTGCGAAGCAAAGATCAACCGTGCGCTCAAAATAACGAGACCGCCGACGGATGCTCACCTTGGGCGTCGCGTACACTGCGCCAAAGTTGTACGTCCCCGGGTTAATGCCGCCCATCGGTCCACCCTGCGAGCCCGCCGCGAAAGAGTGCGTGACCTGGAAGGCCGGCACCTGCGAGAGCGTCTTGGCGAGGTCGGCTCGAGCTCCATCGAAAGTGTAGTTGGTCAAGTGGGTCACTGCGGCAACCGAATCAGCCCAGCGAGTATCGAGAGAGCGAGCGATGAAAGCGAGCAGGATGGAGAGATGGGTCAGCGACAAGTCCGCGTTGACGCCGCTCGGGGGGCCACAGATGGGCTAGAAAGATGTCTGGACGCACGCTTGACTTCACGGCCGAGGTCCTCGTGCTTGCCCGGGTCGGGGAGGTTGAGGCGGTTGCGGGCGGCGTCGAGGCGGTCGAGGAGGTTGCCCACGGGCGCGAGGAAACCTGGCAGCAACGAAGAATACGTCGGGTCGACCGCAACAGGCACTGTGGGCGGGAACGGCGCTGCAAACTGCGGTTGCGCGGCCATGATGACGGTGGTGGGCGGAGGACGAGCGCTTCTCTTCTCGGTCCGCAAAATCGCTAAGTCCAAAAAGCAACTCGCTTTGATCGCGACGTGCAGTGCTGATGTCGTGACTGATCATTCGATGCAGTACGATGCGACAGAAGTACAACCGCGAGGCGAAACGGCGACGTTTCCTCTACAGGTCCCAGGACGTCGGGTCGTCCTCGTTCCGGTTCATGATGCGCGCGTACTGTCAGCGAAGGACGTCAGTGGCATTGAACGACAGAAGGAAGCGGGAAGTGACGCACCTCGAGCATGAGCCGGTAAGTGTACACCTCCATGTCGACCCATCGCCTGCCAGCGCAACTTCTGTCGGCTTGCGCTCAAGCAGTCGGGAGCGACGAACGCACCAGTGTGTCTCAGTCCACTTCTTGCCTTCAAGAGCGATCTCCTTGGCGATCTCGTCGTGAGCGCCCTTGCCATCCTCGCCGAGGAAGAAGGCCATCGTCGTCCACAAATCGCTGAAATCGATTTGGATGGGGACGTAGCTGCGAGTGGCGATGTGAGCAAGAGCCTTGGCAGTAGCCCAGCGATACGCACTGAACCCAAGGCTGAACCATGTCCGAGTACCACTCGGGGAAGATAGTCGACTTGAGCACGAGCGAGTTGGTGCTCATGAGGCGGTGGAAGCGTCCAGACCAGCCGTTCCCGTCAACGTCGAGCATGTACTTGTACTCGTTCTGCTCATTCTCGCCCACCCAGTCGGACCAGAGGAAGTCCTTCTCAAACTCGGCGCAGACTTTGGGGTCGTCGCATTGGCGTGGGCTGCCGAGGAAGGCGAAGTCGAACCATTCTTGCGCAAGAGCTTGGGCGCGTGAGATGAGCGTCGACACGGGGCCAAGACGAGAGGGCTTGTCGGCGGGAGCGTAGGGGAGCTTGACCGAGCCAGACTGGAACGGGACTGCATGCGGCCGACTCGTCAGCTGCTGCTGCTGGCTTGTGGGTGCGGGCGAACGGAAGTACATCGACATAACCGCGGGCGCTGACTCCACTTGCGATGATGCTCGACGTTGAGATCCGCGCCCGTCGTGGTCCCTCGCCAAATGACCTTGTTGTACTTCTTCTCCTCCCACGCCGGGTCGTTGCCCTTCGGCCGGTCGTACTGGTCTATGGGCGGTACGAGGAGATCGGAGTGCATCGAGGTTGTGGTCGAAACGAACAGCGGGTAGAGGATGCCAGGTCGCGGACCGGGCCAAGCCGTGAAGCCATGGATGAGCTGCCAGTCGGGGTGAGAGCAGAGGTCCATCGCCTCGACGTGGTCGTATATGAAGCTGTGGCGCTTTGGCTCGGTGTGGATGTGATGCTTCTGAAGACGCTCGTCGACGGACGGAACTTGTCGCAGCGTTGAGTCGGGCGGACAGATCTGAGCCCAGCCATCCCATGCCCAGTCATCCATGAAATCGTTCGCTTCGTCCGCAGTCAAGACTGTGCAAGCGAAGGAACGTCAGAAGGCTGCAGATTGTCAGAGGAGGACGCAACGCACACTTGCCCGCCCTCGCCGCCTCGACATGCTTCACCCGCGCCTCGCCACTCATAGTGACCCAAGGCGTGTCGTGCCCGGTAAAGGTGAAGTTCATCTCGGGTAGGAACTGGGCGATGTTTCCGAGCAGCTTGAGCGTCTGGTCGGATCGGTCGTTCGTCGTCTTCATCGGGCCATGAACCGACATTTGAGGACGAGCATGCCGAGAGTCGGCCGGCTTCTTGAGATCGACCGTGTACGCCTTATCCTGCGAGCCGATACAAAGTCAGCGAGGTTGCGGCGGGGCAAGCGAGAATCCGGACACACCTGCATCCAAAAAGCCTCCTCAAACTGCAGCTTCTCGTGCCGCTCTCGTAGCAATGACGGCTGAAGAGCGAGAAACGGCTCGACCTGCCGCATGACGAGGTCGAACTCGTCGACCATGACAAAGTCGTTCTTCCTGGCGAAGGCAAACCACTGGTCGAAGCCCTTGGGTGGCCGCCGCTTGTACCGCCGCTCGTACTCGGCGACAGCCTCGTCGAGCGTCTTCGACTGACGCCGCAACTTGGCGCTCCAGTCCTCCTTGGCTTGCTGGATGAGGTAGTGAATCGGATGAGGCTGCTGAGAGGGGTCGACGGGCTGCGAGTCGGGTAGTCGTGGTCGCTCGCCGGGTCTTCGAGGTTTCCGAGGTGCAGGAACGGCAGGATAGTAGAGATGGCCGCCTTCTTCCTGGAATTCGAAACCCTCGAACGGATCTCGCGGTGCCTCCGCCGGCGTGACCTCGCATCCTTCCCGCCAAGGAAACAGCAGGCACTCCTTCTCCTTTCCTTTGTCCTTACTAGCCGTCCATGATTCGCCCGCATCGTCCGACGATAACCGCACCTGTTCCTCCTCCTGCCGACCCATGAAGTCCTTCCCGAACCCTCCAACCTGCATGAACCTGCTCGCGGCCTGTCCGTCGCCCAGACTCCTTGAATCAACCGCCACGTACACGAATCCGCCCAGAACAAGCGCAACAGTGACAGCTACTGCTGCCCGTCTCAGTCTCGCTGGAACGCGAAGAAACGAGAGAGCGCCGCCTCGTGCGCCTCGATCGGGCGAGCGACGGCCCGGGCTGAGTAGTCGGATCGCGATGCGCGGCGAGCTGGACAGAAGGGGGGTCGAGTGGGACGAGGAGGGCGCGACGAATGGTCGTCGCGAGGAGTTGTAGACGGCGTCGAAGGTGGACGTTGGTGGACGGGGATAGCGCGTCATCACTCGAGAGAAACGGGCTCGGCGCCCTTGTGCGCTCAAAAGATGACGGGTGGGAGCGAGGGGTGGAATTGACAAGAGCGAGAGACGCGATGAGGAGAAGCCGACAGGTTACGCTTTCAGCTAGACTTTTCGCGCTGGCCGGCAGCTAGTATGACGCTGCAATCCATCCCGAAACCTCTCGAACGAAGCGGAAAGGCGGGACAAGGAAGCATTGAGATAGTGATGAAGCCCCGGCACCGTTACAGCCCATGGGAAACGGTTTACTATGAGAGGCGAGACGCAGATGCGCGCAAAGATGATTAACAAGCGTGTCGGACCGAAGCAGAGCGCGAGAGCGGAACGCACCTTCATCTCGACGTCCTCATCCTTCTTGGTCGACTTCCTCTTCAACAAAGCGGTGCGGTCCTTGTCCATCTTGATTTTGGTGATGACGACGTTGGAGGCAGAGACGGGGATGGGAACGGTTGCGCCGTTGCCCTTGTCGCGCGAGACACCCTCGACAAAGACGCGGAAGTTCTTGCGGTTCGAGGTGTTGATGCGGCCCTCGCGGCCCTTGTAGGTGCCACGGACGATCTAAGAAGAGCTCGCTTCGTCAACGGGACGTAACAGGGCGAGCTCCAACTGGAATGAACGCACCTTGACCTCGTCATCCTTGCGGATGGGGATCGAGCGGACCTGCAATAACCCGCCTCAGGAGTGTCAGCCACGCTCTTCGCACTCCTCTCCCGCGTCTACACCCCGCATTGCATCACCACAATGAAGCACGACCAACGCACACCGTGCTCGGCGCGGAGCTCCTTCGAGAGAGGCGCCGACATCAAGATGCGGCGGACCGACGAAGGGGCACCGAAGTGGGCCTTGTGCGCCTTGCGCTGCGAGATCGAGGTGACTGCGTATGGTAAGGGTTGGCGACCGGCCGACAGACGGGATAGAGTGGGGCGAGAAGAGGGCGAGTGTCGAAGTTGGCGAGACGGCAGCAAGTTCAGTTCGGAAGATAGGGAAGTGCGGGAAAGTGTCGAGGGCGGGTGTAACAGGGCAGGCCGGTGTCAGACGGCGTTATTTGGCGGCGTTATTTGGCGGTGAAGGAAGGAGGTCGAGCAGGGACGGGGTGAGGAAGCGACCGTTAGCAAGCCGTTCAAAGGCGCCCGAAACCTCGTTAATATGCCAAGCCAGCTCCTTCACCCGCCTGCACCACCATAGCCCGCCTTGGAACGACCCTTGACCAGCGAGACCCGCCTCAAGCGCCAGCTCGACCCGACCCTCCTCCGAACAGCGGTCCTCTTCCACGTCGCACCGCAGGGCCCGCTTCGTCCGCTCAAACGCCGTTCCAGCGGTGTCGCAGCCATTCCACAGCATCCGACCAATCGCCCGAGCGAGTTGGCGGGCGAGGCGCGAGGCGAGCAAATCCTGTCGTCGAGTCCGAGGGAAGTCGCGGCGGCAGAGACTCACCGGCCATTTCGTGGGCGCTGACAGTGACGAGCGTGTCAGTGGGAGTGTTTAAGGCCACTGCTAGCGTGCGCGGGCGACGTACGAGAAGTGACGGGGATCAACCAGACCGACGAGGCGAGCGCGACGAGGCAGTCTCTCCTCGACCGCTCACTTCTCGCACGCCGTTGGCTCAGATGGATTGCTAGTCTTGCTCAGAACTGCCGAGGGAGCTGCTTGGTCTTCTCGCTGAAGTCGCAGTCGCCGCCGCGACCAAGGTCTCCTCCTCACCGCGTTCGCCCGCTCACGAGATTTACGCGTCCCCCGAGGACCGCCGCGAGGATGCGACACTGCACTCTTCACAATTAGAGGTTCACTGGACTTGACCGCTGCTCGAGGTCTCCGCTCTTACCCCCTTCACGCCCCTGCTCTCGCCTCACCTTTCCCGCCTCTGCGGGCATCGGACGGATTCGAATCGTTCAATCTGGCCTTGACATATTTCTGTCCATCGATAAGGCGGAGGAACGCTTCTCATCCGCGTCTCTCTCCCGGGTCTCGGATTGTCCGTGGCGATGCCCTGCCTCCTTGCCTTCTCTCCTGCTTCGCTTGCTTCTCTTCTCCCCCTGCCCAACTCCCTTCCTTTCTCCCTCTCTACGCACATCGCAGTGGTCCATGCCGCATCGTAATCCACTGATCGCGGGTGACGGCGAAGCACAGCGCCTGATGGATGACTACGAACATTACGTCGGCTCAAATTGCGTCACGGTCGCAGGCTTCACCGGCCAGACCCATGTCGCGGCGCTGTGCGTGCAAAAGGTCGCAGAGGCCGGGCGGAAGCAGCGGAAGCGAGGCGTGACGGACGGGACGAGGGTCTTTTCGTGGAGCCACGTTCTCCTCGTCTCGACGGGTGCGTGCCTCTCCCTGCGTGTAGATGTTCCGTAACTGACACAACAGCACGTATCCAGGAGCGAACGGCGCCGCCTTGCTTCGCAAGTTACTGCATGGGGATGGGCCAGAGCGCTCGGCGCTGATGGAGGAAGCGTGGCTACGCGCCGCGTCTCCGTCTCCCTTTCAGGTGCGCTGCTTCCACTCAGTATATGGTTAGGTCATGCTGACGAGCTTCCGCCCAGCCTGTTTTCCTGCGTACCTCTTACAACTGTTCAGCCATGCCACCCATGTCCAGGGACATCCCTCAGCAGCTAACAGAACTCGTCCGTTCGCGCCTGCACGACGAGTTTCGTTTTCGCGCCGGCGTTCTCGAGCGGAACATACGACCGTACGACTCGGGCCCTTATCTCGTCGTGCCCTCGGTCGACAAGGATTCACACGGCACGCTAATTTGGTCGTGCGTCAGTAATTATCCCTGATGGCTCCAGTACTGAATCAGGCGGCATAGCGAACCAATCATCGACCACCGCGTCGAATTCGTTCCCGACTTCATGGCTGCCCTAGAGCCACCCCCATCCCTCGTTACGGTCGACGTCGTTCTGCCATCCTCCGGCTCTGACCGTGAAACCGGTGTCAACGTTCGTGTGCACACGCACACTCTAGCCGTCCTCATGGCGTACGAGATTCATCTGATTTGGCGGGGCCTCGACACGTCCTTCCCAGCGAACAACCACGTCCACTCTGCCTACGCCATCGCCAACATGCATAACCTCCTTCTCCTCTACCATCTCTACAGGTCCAACCCGGCCGCATCAGTGTGCAGCTTGGACAACTTCGCCACCTTTGCGCACCATGCAGCCACAATTGGGTTGGGCGCTGACGGGTATCGCAGGATGTACAAATGGATCATGCTGCACATGGCGCCGCAAGAGCTTGGATCTGGGAGCGGCCGTGAGGTCTTGGCGAAGACGGTCGTCGTGTGGTGGACAAATAACAAGGTTTTCCCGTCTTTCTCCGACCAGAACTTGTCGTCGGAGGCGCGGGAGTCGTGGCGCCGAGAAGCCGCTGCTCTCCTATGCGAGACCTTTCAGCTTGTCTACAACCTGGCAAGTCCCTCCCAGCTCGCTGATGCCCGGCTGAGCTGATCCCTCTTCCTCTCGGCCGCAGATCGCCCATCACCCGCCTGCGAACGCGACGTCCACCTCCCCGCACCGCCCTCATCCTGCATTCGTTCCCGGTGATCGTAACGCCTGAGCTCGACGAGTCAAATTGAATGGAAGAAGAAAGGAGGAGAATTTGCGGTTGAGAAGGACGAAGGAAGGGATTTTCTATCACTCTCTGTACCGCACTCTTTCGCTCCGTCAGTTCGCGCAGGTGCTTCAATAGATTCGAAGAAGCGCTGCGAGTTGCTCGACCTCGAAGAAAGCCCGTTTGTCCGCTTCGCCTCCGCCAACGCATGTCTTCGATAGCTGAGACGCTCAGTGGATGCTAGGAGGCATCTTCTGCTCTGCTACAGCTTTCCGACTTTCCTCATCCGCCCCGCGATCGCTTCCTCCTGCCTCCTGTTCCGCGCCATTCTTCATCACCCATCACGACCACCCTCGTCCGCGGCCCCAAGACCACCGCTCGACGGGTTGGCAGCATCAGCATAGCGCACCTCCGATGGAGGATACAGGGAGCTTGCGACGGCCGCGTGTCGGGCTTGGGAAGTTGGGCGAGCATTCGGCGACAGGCGGTTGTGAGGGAGCACTCGGCGCACCTTGAGTAAAGGGCCTGGAAGAGCAGCTAAGAAGCGCTAGGATACGTCAAGCGTGTTATCGCGACTGGTGCAGCGAGTGACAGCGCAAGGTTAGTAACCGGAGAGGAGTAGGGAACGGAGAAGGTATCGAGGGGATGAGGGGGAAATTACAAGCAGTCGACGAGGTGGAGAGTCGGCGACGGCGGAGAGAGTCGAGTCGAGAGAGAGAACGATAGCGATGACCGAGATAGCGAAAGCGGGCGATGTGAGAGCACGAGACAAAGCAATGTTGCGGTAAAGTGATCTGAGAAGAGAAGAGAAATGAATTCCAGCTGCGCCAACTAAGGCAAAGCTACCCTGAAGAGAAGAGAGAGAGGAAGGGAGAGCGGAGGGGGTTCTTACGCTACGGAAGGACAAAGGAAAACGTGGGGGACAAAGAGGAAAGGGAAAGAGGCCTGAGCTTGTGGATGTTGGATGTGAGGCGTGAAGGGAAGAGGGTCGAGAGACGGCGGCGCCGAGCTGCACGCTCACAGCGGTCTTCGTCCGTCTCTCTACGTGCGGGAAGAATGGTCATTCTTGCTTGTTGCGACTTGCTTGCAGCGACTTGTCACACTAGCATGGAGACTCGACGAGGGCTGCGAGGGCTGCACACTTCTTTCGCGAGTCCTCCCTCGGCATGTCCGCGGACGCTGTTCGACGGGACTGGGCTGGCTTTCCCGTGTCTCTCTCGCTCTCTCTGCCCTCCTGTACCATCCACCTTGCTGCGCCATGACTGCTCATCGTCTCGCCCAGCGCTTCTTCCCGACTTCCGAGCTTTACCTCCCTCCCGACCGCGTCACCGTTCTCGGCGCTACCAGCCAATTGGGGGCTGCGGCCCTCGTATGCCGCACTCTGCACAATGTTGCAGGAGAGGCTCAGCGAAGGAGGCACCTCGTGAGCATCTGGAGGTCATATGAAGAGTACTACTTCAGGTCATATGAAGAGTACTACTTCTACGCGTCGAGTGCGTCGAAAGATTCCATGGTGACCACGCTCACACTGACAAGGCGATGTGCAGGATCCGTCGCTGTTGGTATACTCCATGAGATCGCTGGCAGGCAGGCTTGCCAGTTCGGTTTGCCATGGACGTATCGCTCGATGCTTCTCGAAGAGGCGTGGTGGGCCGTGGGCCTCCCCTCAGACTTGCAGGTGCGTTCGCTTCATATCCTTCGAGCAAGCGCATTGTAACACTTCCTGCTGCAGACCCTGAACTTCCGCGTATACAAAAAGGACGTTGACAGTCCCCCGTCACCTGCGGAAACCGCTGCCCTTACGACCGAGGTCTTCGAGCTCGTCCGCTCTCGCCTCGCCACTCACCTCGCGCTGGCAAATCCCGATGCCCTCCAAACGTATGCCGAGGAAGTCAAGCATGGCCCGGAGCTGCTGGTCCCTGCAGGACAAGACTATGAGGGAGTACCCGAATGGACGTGAGTGAAGGCCTTCTTTCTGCAATACTCGCATGCTCACTCCCTAGCGACAGGAACGTCCTCGTTCAACACCACCTAGTGCTCGAGCCCGACCCCGTCCTCGGGTCCACAGACCGCAGCTCGCCGCCTCCGCCTCGCAACTGCTTGCGCATCGGCATCCCTCCAACCGGACAAGATGCGGCGCCCTTCTCGAACGTCAGGACGACCACAGCAGTGGTATTCGTCCTCCCGCTCGTCGATGTTCTCGCTTACGAGCTCGAGATCGTCTGGCAAGGACTCGCCTTTCGTGTTCGTGGCAACGGGCCAAATCGAGACGCACGCAAAGCCGCAGCGTACGTCGCGGTATTCAACGTGATGCTCGCGTGGGACCTGGTGGACCGGCTCGCTGCGGCGCGGATCTACCTCGAGACGTGTGACGTCGGCAAACTCGCCGTACACGTCCGTGAGCTCATGGACCGGATGCACGACACGCACGACCACTGCGGCTATTGCCTCTTCTACGACTGGGTGACGGATCAGCTGGGCGAGCGACGACGGAAGGAATTGGCCGAGGAGATCGTGCAATTCCTCGAGGCGTTCTGGCCGGCTCTCGGCGATAAGCGGTACTACGGCGAAAACAACCGCCGCAAGAACGGTCAAGACGTCGTCGCGGAACTTTGCAGGGCTCTCAAGATGGTGCATGATTTGGTGTGTCGGGAGAAAGGCGTTGCCTCGACTTTGTGAAAGTGACTCTCCTCGCCTCCCGCAGATCCACCCTCACCCGCCGCCGCCGGACTGCCCACACTGTGCATTCCGGCAACGTGCAGACGGTCCGGCTTTTGAGGTTCTCTCGCGGCAAGGGCTTCCTCTCCCAACTCGCCCTCTCCGTCGTCACAACAGCGTTTGAAGCTGTGCGCTGGCCTGCAATCGATCGAGCCATTGCTGCCAATGTATTCGAGCGAGTCTGACCGTCCCGTCAGCGAGAAGAAAGATCACTTGGTTGCCCCAGGCCCCGAGAGACGTCAACACCAGACAGCGCTCTCCCGCCGCTCTGGCACTCCCACAGACGCACACCGCGCGCATGGCTACAGACTCGTACTTGCACACGTTCACCTGGCACGCTTGCTCCTCGCGCGCGCCGGTCGCCAGAGCTCCAGATCGGCGCGCTCCTCATCGTCCGACTCGAACAAGGCTAACATCGCTCGCACGCTCGCAGGAAGGGGCATGGCAGCACCATTGTTGTGCGTACAAGCTCTCACAGTGCTCACTCTCGCTCCGTCGCTGACCTGTGCACGTCTCGCTGTCATCGACGCGATCGCAGGCGACCGGGACGTTTGATGATGTAGGTTGCCGCATAGAGGCTTCCTGGCGCGCTGCTGATGCGGCTGAGACCCACACTGACCATATGTACCCAACGCGCTCTCCCGCGTCGCCAGTGGAAGTGGTGCGGACCTGCTCCTCCCACCTCGCTGGGTCCCGATCGCTGACCTCTTTCGCTCCTCCTACGTGCGCTCTTCTTGCATGCTACAGCTCTCTCCCTCCCCTGGCGAAGCAGGCAGACGGCTCGTTCGTCGGTCACGTCCAGCTTCCGTTCGGCAAGAAAGTTCTCTACAAGGTGCGTATGGCCGAATCGCTCTCTACCGGGTTTCTTCGCCTCTCAGACTCCTTGGTTCATAGACTTACTCGTCGTATCACATTGTGCAGTACGTCGTCGACGGGCAGTGGATGCCGAACCAGAACGAGCCAACCGAGACCGACTTGTCGGGCAACGTCAACAACGTCCTTCACGGTGTGTTTGTCTTATGTTGTGTCCGCATCCGTCGCTCAGACTTACATCTTGAACAGTCCCCGAGCATATCGCCGTCGTCGAGAACTACGCGTCCGGCACCAACACTTCCGCGGCCCTCCCTGTTCCCTCCTCGAGCGTCACCGTCGCGGGAGACGTCTCCTCGTCCGCTCCCGCCACGACTTCGACCTCCGCTACCAATGCTTCGACTGTCCCGGCTAGCCCTGCCTTGACTGAGCAAGCGAAGCAGACCGCCGCGCAGGTCCAGACTACCGCGACCGACTTGGCGGCGCAGGCGCAGACCAAGGTCCAGGAGGTTGCGCCGCAGGTTCAGGAGAAGGCGAAGGAGCTCGCTGGCAAGACGCAGGAGACAGTGGGACCTGCTGGCGAGTCTTGGCGCTCTTTTCTTGCTCGACTTGGTTCTGACTTTGCCTTCCACAGCCGCTACCCTTGGAGCTGCCGTTGTCGCGACCGCCGGTGCCGCTGCCGCTGGTCTCGCTTCTCTCGCCTCTTCAGCCACCGAGACGACCACCGAGGCTTTGGCGCAGGCTCCGTCTGTCGCGAAAGACATGTCGGCGCAGGCTTCATCCGCCGCCTCGACTGCCCAGACCAAGGTGCAGGAGACTGCTAGCCAGGTCGCGCAGGAGGCGCAGATGACGGCCATCGTCGCCAAGGACAATGGACCTCAGTCGACTGCCGCCGCACCCAAGTACGACTCGCACACCGCTGTCGTCGCGAAGGAGCCGGCGCCCGCTGGTCCTGCTCTCGCCGGTGCGTCCGGACCGGAGGCTCACTCAACGGCTGCTGCGCCCAAGTACGACGAGCACACGGCCGTCGTCGCGAAGGATAAGGCTCCGGCTGCTCCCGCAGTTCCCCTCGGCGCCGCAGCGGAGGCTCACGTCACGTCGGCTGCCGACAAGCAGGCCGCTGAGCCCGAGCACAAGCCCGTCGAAGCCTTCATTGCGCCGAAAGAGAAGCCCGAGGACGCGCCCTTGATCGGCGCCGGTATTGCCGCTGTCGGAGCTGCCGTAGCTGGAGTCGAGCTCCTCGGCCACAAGGTCGTCGAGGCTGTCCACCCTCACACCGCGCACGCCAGGGAGGCCGGCTCGCAGACGCTCCAGGACGCCGCCCACACCGCTGAGCAGTACCTTGACCATACCCGCCAGAAGACGGAGAAGCTCGCGCACGAGACGTATGGGCAGGCGCAGCACCAGGCCGCCAACGTCAAGGAGAAGCTCTTTGGCGCTCTACACCTCGGCAAGAAGAAGGCTGCCGAGACGTCGAAGCGCGCGTCGACCGTCCTCCCTGCCTCGGCTGCGGCAGCCGTCGGCGCGACTTCGGACGTTCCCGACAAGGAGATCACCCCCCTTCCCGTCAGCGAAGCTCCCGGGGCCGGCGTCTCGACAGTCCCCGACCAGGTCGTGACCAAGCTGCCAGCGAGCGAGGCGCCTGTCGCGACCGACAAGCCCGACCCTCACCCTCCCGTCTCCAAGGCCGTTATCCCCACTTCGACCTCGGCCGGTGCAGACACCGCTTCGTCAACGACCGAGGTGCCGACTCTTCCCGCCAAGGACATCACGCCGCTTACGCCTTCGGAGGCGCCCGCTGCGTTGCAGCAGGGCAGTAACGCCGTCCCGACCGCCTACAACGCCGTCGCTCCCGCCAGCACCGCCTCAACGATTGCTCCCGCACCTGCACCTGCGCGATCGTCGCCCCTTCCGCCTCCTCCCTCGCAGCCTCTGCCGCCCTCGCCCGCCCCTGCTCCCGCCGCCTCGACTCCTTCGGCCGCCGTCAGTGCCGGCGCAGCGCCCGCCCTCGCCCCTCCCGTTGCGCCTGTTGAGCCCGCGCCTGTCAGCTCGCAGGCCGTCCCTGTCGGTCCCACTACGACCCAGAAGCCCGGCTCGACTGGCCCCGGCTCGACTCCCGCGACGCCGCAGAAGGCCGAGCAGTTCACAACTGCACCGACGACCCCCGCCAGCACCCTCGGCAAGCAGGCCGGCAGGCAGGCGCTTGGCGCCGCGAGCGGACGCGACGAGAGCCCGTCGCCGAGCATCAACAGCGGCAGGGAGAAGCGAAAGTCGTTCTTCAGCCGTGTCTTCTCGTCGAGCAGCAAGAAGGGCAAGGATTAAGCCGTGTGAACCGGATATAGCTTCTTTTGCTTGGTCGGATTCTGCCTCGTTCCCGTCTGTAGCTCCCCGCTCCCTCTCTCTCTCTCTCTCTCTCTCGCTCTCTCTCTCTCTCTCTACGTGTAGATGCTTCCTCCCTCTTTTCCCTCGACCGTAGTTCTCGTATTCCCCTTTTCCCAGCGTTGGTTTAGCGCAATCTAATCGGTCAGTTCGTCGTCGTTGGGGCCGTGTGAACGAGAAGCACGAGAGAGAAGCTGCATAGGAGGACGAGGTTCTTTTGTGAAGAGCAGCAGATCGGGCGGTTCTTTCTCGCTACCCTTGACTTCCGTATTGGACCTACAGAAGGGTCGAAAGAAACCCTACAGGGCTTGCCAGCCAAGCGGCTGGTGGGGAAAGCCTTCAGTCAACCCTGCCCTCCTCGCGAGATCTTCGCAAGCAGGAGTCTCTCGCAAGCCACAAGTAACGTCGGGCGCGACAACAGTGCGCGCAAGAAGGAGAGCGAGCGAGCGACGCGACGGTGGTGACCTTCGCAGGTTGGCAAGACCTCACAAGTTGTCAGAATCTCTTGTCAGTCAAAGCTTGCGCCCGTTGCCTTGCAACGATATATCGATCTTCAACGACGTGAGCGAGAACAAAGACGAACAACGCGGAACGCAACCTCGCCGAAGAGGTACCACATTTGTCCTGTCATGCGGACGATGGCGAGCCCGAAATTGAGCCACAGGATGATTTGGAAGCTGTAGACGAAGCGGTCAGGTCGGAGCGAAAGCGAAGGGATGGTCCGGACTCACTAACGCGACCTTGCGCTGGCGCCGAGTTTCGTGATGGCGAGGCCGACTGCACGACATTCAGATAGTCAGTTGAACGCCTAAAGACGCTGGGGGAGTGAGGGAAAGGCGGACGACGTACGGCAGGCATTCATAAAGAGCCAGACGCAGATGAAGCGGGTGCGGAAGGTCTTGTTCCGGTCATCCATTGTCGGCTTGACAACTTCCTCTTCCTCGACGAAGGGCTCTACAGCACGCAGAACGGTAGCCTTGAAGCCCAAGTCGATATCTGCGAAATCGAGAGCGTCAGCGGAAGTCTGCTTTGAGCGCAAGTCTCGACGCACCCTCCTGCACCTTCTCATGCGTCTCGACGACCTTCTCCTCTCCATCCTTCTTCGACTGCGCCGCCGGAAGCGTGTCGACCTTGTCGGAGCCCTTCGTACCCCACGAGACGTCGTGGAGGTTGCAGAAGGCGTAGATGTTCTGCGCGGTCGAAACGGTCAGCGCTACGCCTGTAATAGTATGGGGGCGTCTTATAACGTACAAGAATGTTGGTGAAGGACGGGGCGATGAGGAGGAACTGCGGCATCGAGTGGAGCAGGTGCCACGGCTCAAGGTAGAGGAGCGACGACAAGATATAGACGCCTGCCGGTCAACTCACATCAGCTACAGCGTCAGATGGGTACGTGAAACGTCTCGGCGCACCAAAGGTACCGGCGATACCGGCGAAAATCGGGCCATAGGTGCTGCCGAGGAACACGCTAATCGGCGAGCCCGAGTTCTTCGCGAGAATGGCGCCAATAGGGCAGAACGCCTTGATGGTGAGGATGACGGTGCAGAAGATGAGGTAGAGCGAGAAGAAGGCGAAGACGGCGATCGAGATCGTGTAGGTGAGCTTCTCCGCCTTGGGTCGGTTGCCAAGGGCGAGGATGACCTGGAGCGCGAGGAACATGAGGTCTGCCGGATCAGCGGTATCAGTCTAGAGATTGCCTGGAATCTCGAATGCATACGAACAGATGACCTGGAAGAGCCAGCTGCGAGCGAGAGCACAAGGTCAATCGCAATCCTTCGCAGTTAACGGCGAGTAGCACGAGGCGTTGACTCACTTGACGAGAGCGAGCCAGTCGAACGAATTACCGCTGTTGTCCTGGAGGAAGCTGCCCGACCAGCACTTGATTGTGTCGGGGTCGCCTCCTGCAATGTTGTTCGGCGAGCGGAGCGAAGTGCCGACGATGGTGATAATGATCGAGAACGTGAGGTAGTAGTTGGCGACGGCTGCGGGCGAGACAACTATGTGAGCAAAAGATCGGGAGGAGAAAGACGCAAGCTGAAACGCACCGAACCACGACATGATGAGGTTGATCGTGTTGTAGATCGCCTGGATGTGGAGGAAGAACAGACGGAGAATGCCGTGGTTGCTCTTGTAATACCTGCCAAAGTGGACGAGCGAATAGACGCCGGCTGCGAATGAGCCGTTCAGCCAGCGCCTGCGCTGGCCGATCAACTCGGCGGCCGTCTCGGGGGCGTCCGTCTCGCCCTTGGCCGGCTTGACGTAGCCGAGGACCCATCTCTCGTTGGCTTTGGCGACAAGCTCGAAGCAGAGGATGCGGTCCTCGGCCAAGAACATGTCTGTCGGGCGTCGAATCGTCAACAAACTTTCGCTCGCCGAATGGAGCGCAAGGCGACTCACTCTTCATCCAGATGGTCATGCCGTCCGTTCCCTTCGGCCCGAGACGGGCAGCAAGCGTGCCATCGCCATGGAAGTACTGGTTGAGCGGGCGACCCTGGATGGCCGTGAAGCGGTAGGCAGAGAAGGCGCCGGGCAAGACGGCGACGTAACCGAACGCTGACTCGGTAGGTTTGTCGAGGACGTTCGACATCTTGTACTCGAAGTTTTGCGCCGCAATGAGCGGGTTGAGCAGCTTGCGGCCGCCCTTGCCCAGCATGACCTGCACGCGCAGAACTCGTCAGTAGCGCTCTTCCTGTTCGCTCCAGTACGTCCTGAACGGACATGGATCTCGCCTGCAGCACCGCCGAGGTGCTTATCGTGGTGGAACGCCTCCCAGAGGTAGTAGATACTCCTCTTCCCCGGCTTTGTTCCGGCGTCGAGCAAGCAGACGACGTCGGGCTTGAGGAGACGTCCGATGGCGTTGAATAGCCAGCGGTGCGAGTTGATCTTCTTGGCATTCTTCTGCTTGAGGCAGAAGATCATCTGGACGGGGACGAGGTTGTTCGGGTCGTTCGGATGCGGCTCGACGAGTGCGGGCTTGGGCGAGACCGACAGCTGCGACGTGTACTCGAAGATATGGGCTGTGGGAGGGCAAGTCAACACTGAGCCGTAAAGAGCAAGCGAAAGTCGCGACGCACCGACAGTCTCCTTTCCGTCGACCGACTTCTGCATGATGCCGTCCTGATAGACACCGATCGTCGCCAGAACGCTGAGAGTGAAGGGCGCACTCAGCGGATCCGCCAACTCGGCAACGTGGGCAAAGTTCGCCCAACTCACTCGAGCGTGTTCTTGTCGGCCGGGTCAATCCCGTCAAACACCAAACACACAACGATCCTCTTCCACGCCTCTCCCTGCTTTCCGCCCTCAACGCCTCCGCGCTCGGCCTTCTTGCGGAACTCGGACCACTTGCCCTTGCAAATGTCGCGGATGTTAAGCATCAAGCCGTGCAAGGTGCGCGCGAGGAGAATCTTGTTCTCGTTGTAGGCGGTCTGTGCGAAGTTGCAACGAGGTTAGCGGTCGTACCTTTTCAAAGGCTGGAGGGGCGCAGAGAAGCGAACGCACGATGCAGACAAGAAGGTCCGTCTCACGGCCGTACGACGAAGCACGCAAGCTGTAGCCGTTCTGCGAGATCATGATCCTTATCAGCCATGTCGATAGCTCCTCGACAAAGCGAGTCGGTGGCTCACCTCGGCGGTAAAATCGTTCGGGTCGCAGGTCGCCGCCGTGTAACGGAGGTGCGAGAACTCAGTCGGACCGCCGCGGGCGCCGCTCGAGTGGTTGGCGTTGCGAACGGCGGTCGGGACCGGGTGCTCGACGATGTAGTTGCCTGGTTAAGGGTGAGGAGCGAGAGTTGGAGCGGGATCGCGAGAGAGGAGTCGAGCAAGGTGGTAACAGATGTATCAGTGTCAGAAGACAGGTTGGCGAGACATGAAGAGGGAGCGCAGCGCACCCTGCGTGAGCTTGACCTTCTTCGTCTGGGCGCGCTTCGGGTTGATCCTCTGGCGCTGCTTCCAAGCCTGCGCGAGTCCAACAATATCAGTACGAGCATCGTCGTCGTAAAGAACAGCTCGATGCACCTCGGCAGAAGTTTCCTTGCGAGAGAGCAAGCGGGATCCCTGGGAGTAGGCAGACTGCGCGGAGTAGCTGCCGGCTGGGTGAGGCGAATAGCCACCGGGAGCGTACCTGCAAACCTCACAGCGTCAGTGATTGCCCGAGAAAGTCAGCGAGACGCGGATCTGTGGAGCGGATCCGCGCAAGAATATCCTGCTGCGACTCCGCAGCGGATTTCGAGGACTCGGTCGAAGTCGCGGCTGAACGCACAGAGGCTGGTCCGGGTCATATCCTCCCTGCACGGCGTGGCCGACTCCGAATTCGCTCCTGAGCGGCGTCTTGCTCTCGGTGTCCTCGTCTGGGTACACCCCGTCGTCGTAGAACTCCTTTCCTCCGGCGAGCGAGTACGAGCTGCCAGTCGGTAGCGTCTGCATGCTCGTTGCGTACGAAGGGTTGTCGTGGAGCGCATAGCCAGTCGGGCGCTGCTGCTGCTGCTGCTGGTGCGGAGTCTGGGGAGTCGGGGCCTGACCGTAGACGGGACGCGGTCCGGACGCGTTGAGGGGGTTGCCCTGAGGCGGGCGCGGCGAGTGGCGGTCCGAGAACGGGTCCTGATAGCCCTGGTGGCCCTGACTCGAGGGTGGATAGGCCGGCATGGCCCTTGAGCGTGAGTGGGAGCGTGCGGGGTCGTTGAGAGATGAGGAGGGCGACGGTTTTCGAGTCTTCGAAAAGTCGGGTCACAGAGTGCGGGTCTGAGGGTGTCTGGGTGTCGATAGAGTCGATTCTAGCGATGAGCGAAGGGCGCGAACGGCAGCAGGGCGCGAGGAGAAGAGCGAGAGCGACAACGAGACGAGGACGAGGGCAATGCACAGCCTTGACGGATATTCCGCAGACAGGGAGCAAGCGATTACCGAGTCAAAGTCATGCCAACAAGCGAACAGAGCGTGAGCGAGTCTACACGGGGAGGGTCGTGAGTGATGCGAGAAATACGATGCTGGGGAAGAAAAAAAGATCCATCTATGCTGTCCGCCTCCCACCGCCGAACGAGTATGCCGACGCGTCGATGCCGAGTCCATGTCCATCCGCCACTCCAGCCTCGGGCACCCTGCCAGCCTGGAACCCTGCACCGGTCCGAGTCGACGCCAATGACGAGGGAGGCAGCCTCGCCAAAGCCCACTCCGGGCTGACCGTCTCGGGTGTGACGAACCGTCCCTCTGCCACCATCTCCTTCCTAACCCTGCGCAGACGCTGCGTCCACCACTCGCGCTCGGTCTCGGCCCCTTCACGGCCGCGAGACGAGGAGGTCGAAGGCGCAGTCGACGCAAAGTGACGCTCGGCTTGTGTAATGGGCGTCGTACAGCCATTGAGAGGTGAGGCAAGAGACTGTTGTAGCGCAAATTCGAGGGGACACGAGAAGGCGCGTAGCCAGCGCGGGCGGTCGAGATGAGCAGCCGAAGGCGAGGAAGGAGAGGGCGTGCCGTGTGCTGAGCTTGGCCGAGACGCGGAGGCGAAGGCGGAGGAGCCGGGTGAGGGAGTTGAATTCGGTGGGAGGGTGAGGAAAATGGAAGTAGTTGTTGATCCGGGAACGAGTCGGGCGGCGTCCTCGAGGACCGGTGCCAAGTCGAGCTCGACCAAGCTCTCGTGCTCTGCGTGCTCAAGCTTTAGCGACAGTCTGTGAGCTTGTGAGAGACAAGCCGCGCACCCGTCTTGCCCGAGAAGTCCGACACGCCCAACACGCGCGCAACCCCAAAGCCTTCAAGCACCTTAAAACTCGCCGTGTCCCCACCCTCACGATAACTCATCCTCGACCCTTTGAGCATCTTCGACAAGTCATCACGCTTCGGAGTCGCGAGTACCACCACGTCAGAGAAGACGAAGACTTGGATTGTCGATTCCTTCGCTCGGGTCTTGAGCAGGCGAGTTGTCGCCATGGCAGGCGGAGGAAAGTAGGAAGGCGGCGAGGAAGGACGTTTGTAGGGCTTGATCGTGCCGGTGTGCGAGTGCGAGTCTGAAGGATGCGGAGGGGAACGCCAGTCTTCGCTCCAGGCGGACGAGGCAGTCGAGACCATCGACGTCGGCCGACGCTTCCACCCTCCGCGGAGGTTGCCGTTGACTGCACTCGATCTCGCAGGCGAGATCCATCCGTTCGACGAAGCGTCTGAAATCCAAGTCGCCGCCGACGACGAGCTCGCCGAGACGGAACTCGAACTCGAGTCGGCCGAGACAGTCGATATCGGTCTCGAGGTGTCGCGAGGTGAATGCAGCGGCGGAGGTGGAAGCGACGTGCGAAGCCTCGGACCTTGCGCGCCGTTCGGCCGTAGACTCTGCTGGTCGCGCACAGCCTGCGCCTTTGCCCTCGCACGCGCATCCATCTTCAACTCCGCCCTGTCCCGCTCCGAGACATGCACCTGCTTGAGCAACCCCTGCATGACAAGCTTCCTGTCCCGCTTGGCGAGCTTGAACTTTTCAGGCAAGCCACGAAGCCGTGTTTCGAGGACCTTGAGCTCCTCGTACTCGTCTTCACGAGCCTTGACCTCTTGCAGCGCACGTATCATCGAGTCGGTCGATTGGTAAAGGACGAGGGTAGCGCCAAAGTCTGGGTGATCGCGCGGCGTAAGGTCGCAGAGTTGCTGTCAGGGGAGAAGGTCAGATCGACTCGCTCGCCGGGACTAGATTGACGATGCACCTTGAAGAAGAGCGGGAACTTCATCAACCGCTGCACTGGCTTGAGCAAGAAGCTCGCGAGCGACAACCCTCCGCACTCAGGTCTGCCGCTCTGCACCCTCACAAACTCGCCAAACCAATCGAGCGGGTTCGCCACAAGTTCGTCGATCAAGTTGGTAACGACTTCGAAGCGGATGAGGTAGGGTTGGTAAACTTCAAGGCGAGAGATGAAGGGGAGGAGCGAATCGGCGAAGTGAGTGACGACAGGCGACTGTTGTTCCTGGATGCGCTGGAGCGCGCGGAGCATTTGCGCATGCAGGACGATAATCTCTTCGAGCCATTCGAGAAGCCGCAAGACGGGCGGCGGGACATTCTTGACCCATGCCCCTGTCCGACTCCTGAGCGGCACCGTAAAGAGCTGCATAACGCCGTTGATCGACTCCACAAACATGCGCTCCGTCTCGCCCAGCTCCCAGATGACCTCCTGGCGGCGCATCTCGACTTCGCCGTACGAAGTGAGGAGGCGCGAGTAGGTTCGGTCGTCCGTAGTTGAACGCCAGGTCCGGCTGGCATCGGGCGAGCGTGAGAGAGGGGAGATGGCGAAAGCCGAGGGAGGCGGATGTGCGGGAGGAGGAGGAGGGGCGCGGCGAAGAGAGGGTGAGTGAGAGCGAAGAGGTTGGGGCGACTCGCTCCGGGCGAGTGACGAGAAGGACGGGACGGAGGAGAGGGGAGCAGAATGAGGCGACGGGACGCTGTCCGAGCCTGTTCGCCGACGACGTACTCCTTCGTTCGCCTCAGCCGACGACGAGGTGTTCGTTCGACTGCGACCAAAGCCGAATCCGCCGGTCAAGATCGCCGACAACCTGTTTGTCGACTTTGACGAGGCCACTCCGCTCGACAACCGTCGAGACGCAACGACATCGTCTGATATCCGACGGTCGAGCGGCGGAAATGGACCGGGATCGAGACTGGAGGGAGAGGTTGAGCGGCGGATTGCAGCGCCGGGAGGGAGGGATAAAGTTGCGGTACTCGACGGAGCGGGAGATGCGGGGTAGCTGTCGGACGCAGAAAGAACTTGAGAGAGGTGCGGTGTGCTGGGCGAGGGTAAGGAGGACGAGACCGAAGGCGTGAGAGACAGAGAGGGAGTTGCGGATCGGGCGGACGAGTCGGCGTGTGGAGTCTCGTCTGGCGGCGAACGCCGACGTGTGATCGGTGCACCGGTGATCTCGGCAAAGTCGTAAATGGTCGGCATGCGTGCTGGCGGGACGTAGGACGACGGTTTGGACGAGCCGAGGTTGAGAAAGCCCAGGTCAATGTCGATCGGGTTGGCGTCGACAGTTGGCTCAACTCGGATCTCCTCAGCGAACTTGGAGAAGCGGTCGTGCCAGGACGTACGACCGTGCGGTCGACGCGAGAGGTTCGTACCGCGCTTGTCCTCGTCCATCGAATCGTCCTCGTCCTCCTTTTCGTCCTCGACGAAGCCTTCGCGTTCCTGGTCACGCCCTGGACTTCCACGCGCATAGCCGTACGAGATTTCAGGCGAGCCCAGATCGTCGACAAACGGTACGGTCGGGTTGAAAGGCGAGTTGTCAAAGATGGTCGCGAGTTCAGGGACTCCATTCGACCCTCTCCTCGATGTAGCCGCACGCAAGTTTGACCACGAGCTCGCGCGCGAGCCCCAAGCTCTGTCCGACCCCTCGTCCGCATCTTCGGACGCAGTATCGCCGCTCGTCTGCGTTGAGACGCTCACTTCGCTCGGTCTTCGCCCACCGTGTCCTCCCGCAGACGAGAGCCACTTGTAGTGCGCTGACCGCGTAAATGAGAAGCTGGGTCGAGCAGACGCCTCGCCCAGCGCGACCTTAGCCCCCTCGTCCTCGTCCTGCGTGAGCAGCGGTTTCGACAAGACGGCCCCCGTCCCGAGCACGACGAGCAGCGTCGAACCTACGATGGCCGTATGTCGACCGTACGTGTTCGACGAGCGAGCGTATGGATGTCGGCGCATGGCAAAGCGAGGATGCCGGAGAGGCGACAAGGGAGGAGGAGGAGGAGGAGGGAAGGATATCCGTCCGAGTGTCGGCTTCGCCTCTGTTGCGCAGAGAGGGTTACACCGTCAGTCCGTGTGTTCATGCGCCTTCTCTCGCACAACTCGATCACGAATCCTGTGCTTCCGGCGCCGCCATCCTCGAGAAAGAACCCTCGAGGGAGGCGGATCGGCCTGTCGGTCGCCTGCCGCCGCGCTGCGTTGCGGCCAGGACGCCTTCGCACCGACTGTTGCCTCCTCAGTTCGCTGGCGTCGCAGATTCCCTCCCCCGTATTTCACTCAGCGGACGACGTCGGACGTCAACACCGTGACGAGAGCGCATACGCACCTTGGCCAAGCTGTACCTTTCCATGGAGCCCAGCCGAACCGCCGCGAGTCCTGCTTGACCGTTGCGCCGCCTGCTTCGCCGTTTGCTTGAGGAACGATCGCCCTCCGCCTCCCGGAAAGAGATGCGCCATCGAGGCCCGGCGCAGATCAGGTGGGCGTTGTCGAGCGACTGGACGCAGCAGTGCGCGCTGGGCTTGATCCGGAGCAGCCGGGGCGATGCTGAAGTAGTGAAGGGGGAATGTGGGACTTGTAAGTTACGAGCAGAGCGGGAGTGATACGGGCAGTCCAGCGTGTAGAGAGAGCATATGCACAAGTAGAGGGAACGACCGCACAACGCAACGATCGAAAGCGCTCAATTTCGCCAGCCAGCCAGCCAGCCTCGCTCGCAGAACGGCGAGCTCCAGGAATTATCGACGGTTACCTCTTTCCGCAACCGTATAAGCAGAGTATGAACCCGGTTCGCAGGCATTCGTAATTATAGAGATACGGTACAGAGCGAGGGATCGCTCGAGCAGCTGGTCGACGAGAGATCTGACCCTGCGAGATTGCGGCGTCTTCCCAGAAGAGTCGTCGATTGCAAAGTCGAGTCTTTGCAAGTGAACAATGGTGGTACAGCCTCGCGGTCTGCACTAGACCGGTGAGGAAGAGATTGAGTACGCCGGACGCAGAGGGCGAGATGCGAGGAAGGAGATGTCGAGAGCGGAGGAGAGCGAGTCGGAGGGAAGGGCGAGACGCCTATCGCGCCTCGAACTGGACCTGCGGTATAACGAGCGTCAGCGTGCCATCTCAGGGAGAGCACATAGGCGGCCCGGCATGAGACGCACCACTGCGCGAGGGAACAACCAGACGCGAGACTCTCGTCAGCTCAAGTTCCCAATCCAACAGCATCGAGGCGCGCAACTTACTCCTCTTGATCCTCTTCTTGTACATAACCCGACACCCACACTCGCTGCACCTAATCGGTTCCCGTGCCCTGATCTCGTTCGAGGCGGCACAGTCGGCGCAGAGATACTCAACGGCGGGGTTCGCTTGTGGGCCGCCGCCGGCGCGGAAGGGCTGGGCTTGTGGAGGGACATTCATTGCGCGATAGTGAGGGGGAGGAGGAAGGATGGAAGGGGGCGGTGTCCGAGCAGTGGGAGATGGACGGCGAGAGAGGCGATCTCTGTGGTGGGAGACGAGCTCGTCAGCTCTGGTAGCCTTGCTTGCATCGCTTCAGCGCGCGTCTTCCCGCCCGCGCCGGCGTGTCCCGCTTGTCGCGCCCGGTGAGCAACCTCTGAGAGATGAAGCAAGCGAGAGCGGCGACACGCCTCGGCGGCGAGGCGAACATGTCCACGACGTACTCTGGATGCTGCCAGACGCTGTTGCCTGCTTGACGAGTCAGCCCCAGGGATGTCGCCACGGGCAGGTGCGGTAGACGGGCCTAACACGACGGTTCGCTCCTCTGCGACGACCTCGCTCGCACTTCTTCGCTCTGTGGCCTGTGTGACGTGCTACAGTAATTCTGAAAAAACCAGGCGAGGACCCGCGATGCCCACCTTCTGGACCGTGCTGTCACAGCAAGTCCCGCTTGCTCTCCTCATCAACGCCGGACGAGGCTGACTCTCCTTGCTACTCCGAACCGTACAGCCTGCTAGGTTGGACATACACAGCTGCTTGGTCCATCTCGTGCGCGCAATCGCTTCTTTCACGCTTCGGGTTTGTCGCTTACCTTGCTCCCAGCTTCTACCCTCAATTGATCTTGAATTGGCGGAGGAAATCGGTTACGGGATTGAGCATAGTGCATACAGAACCGCTCTCCTAGCGACTTTGCGCGCTGACGAGCTCACGGGACGAGCAGGACTTCCTGACCCTGAACCCGCTCGGCTTCCTGTGCTATTCCGTGCGCTCTGCCTCTCTCCGGTTTCCCCCCTCCCCCAACACTTCACACTCACGCCCGCTATGACAGATCTTCAATATCTCCCTCTACGCCTCCCACACCGTCCGCTCCGACTATCGCGCACGCCACGACGGCCACGCGCCGCAAGTCCAGCCGAACGACATTGCGTTTGCGGTGCACGCGTGCGCAGTTTCGAGTTTGACGTTGGTGCAGAGTTGCGTTTACAAGGTGCGTCCTTCGGGGCTTTCGGACGACGGCTGGTAGGAGGAGCTGAACGAGAGTCAATCGTGCGCAGCGCGACCCTTCCCAGCATCTCTCGACCTACAACCGCATGATCCTGCTCCTCCTCTGCCTCTCGCTCACTGTCCTCACCGTCTTCGCAACCCTCCACCACTTGAGCTGGCTCACCCTCATCGTCTACCTCTCGTCGATCAAACTCTACGTCTCAGCCGCCAAAATGGTCCCCCAAGCGTGGCTGAATTACAGGCGCAAGAGTACGGTCGGGTGGAGCATTGAGAATATCTTGCTGGATGCCACGGGAGGGTTGTTGAGCTTGTGCGTCCTCGGTTCGTCCTCGGGGACGAGAAGGGGAGACTGACGGGCTCGTCTGACGCGGGACAGGACCCAGCTCGTCCTTGATTCGTGGATTGACGACGACTGGAGCGGCATCACCGGTAACCCAGGCAAACTGCGCGTCCTCGGCCTTGCATCCCTCTCTCCTGCGCTTCGCTCACCCTCCCCGCACCTCACGCAGCGGGTTGAGCCTCCTCGCCCTCGCATTCGACGCGTTGTTTGTCGTTCAGCATTTCGTGCTGTACCGCAGCAACAGCGGAGGGAAAGAAGAGGTCGCCGCGGAAGCCGGGGAAGGAGGTGGATCGTTGGGTGATCGGGGTGCGTTGCTCAACGCCGAGGGGGAGCGGGAAGAGGACGACGACGCAGAACGACGGCGACGAGGGACAGAGCGTGAACGACTCCTCGGCCCGCCGCTGTGGTCGTCGTCGCCGCGAACGCGAACGCGGACAGGGCCGGTGGACGAGGCGGGCGCATCATTGTAAAATCTGAGAATTGTTTTTCTGCTGTCTCAGGTGCGGGTTGAGCATTCGAGGGTGCCTTCCTTCCTGCTCTCTGCTTTCTCTTGTTTCTCTGTGAGTGTTGTGCTGTCGCCGTCGTCCTCCCTCTGTGTTCTCTCTCTCTCTCTCTCTCGCGTGAGTGGCACGGCGGCTGCTCGACCCAACTCGCGTCCGCGTGTCGGTCGCCGCCTCGTTCGTTCGCTCCTTCCTTCGTTGCACTCTGACCCTTCGCTCTCGCTCCGTGTTTGTGCAGGTTCTTACGCCCCGCGAACCACTTCTTACCACCCTCACAGTGAGCTACACGCGGCCCCAGCCACCCACCCGCGCGAAACGAGCGACCCGCAGCCGTTCGCTCCTGCCTGCCCACTCCAGCCTCTCGCTCGCCAGCCGCTCACTCCCTCTCTCCCTCCCTCTCTCCGCGTTCTTTCGAACCGTACGCAGATCGACAAGAATGCCCGGTGACCTCAAGGCCCTCATCCTCGTCGGCGGGCAAGTCCACTCTCCTTCGTCGCGTCCTCGGACCAGACACGTCCGATCGCGTCCACCGAGTCCTCCGACTCGTGGCGGACAGAACGTGCAGAGCTGACCGATGGTCTGCGATGCTACAGTTTCGGCACGCGCCTTCGCCCCCTCACCTTGACCTACCCCAAGCCCCTCGTTCCCTTTGCCAACAAGGCCATCATCCTCCACCTCGTCGAGAACCTCGTCAAGGTCAGCTTCCCCTTGACCTTGACTTGTTCTTCCACGCGCTCAACGCGTGTGGTTCCGTGTGCGCGCAGGCTGGCGTCAAGCACATCGTCCTCGCGGTCAACTAGTGAGTTCGACGCCCCCGCCACACGTCGTCCGCATTCACCGAGGGCCAGGGTCGCGATCTTGGCTCGAGGGGTCTCCATGAGCGCTTACTGACATGAACGCACGCGCACAGCCGCCCGGAGGTCATGATCTCGGTGTTGAAGCAGTACGAGGAGAAGTACAACGTGAGCAGCAACGCCCCGCAGCCGTTCTTCTCCGGGGATTCCGCAAGCTCACGAGGCCCTTCGCGCACGCCCAACAGATCAACATCACCTTCTCGGTCGAGAACGAGCCGCTCGGCACGGCCGGCCCGCTCGCGCTCGCGCGCGAAGTCCTCGGCAAGGACGATGCGCCGTTCTTCGTCCTCAACTCGGACGTGACGTGCTCGTACCCGTTCGAGGAGCTGCGCGACTTCCATCTCGCTCACGGAGGAGAGGGCACCATCATGGTGACCAAGGTTGACGAGCCCTCCAAGTACGGCGTCGTCCTCACCGTCCCGGGGCAGAGCACGATCGACCGCTTTGTCGAGAAGCCCAAGGAGTACGTCGGGAACCGCATCAACGCCGGAATCTACATCTTCAACCCCTCGATCCTCGACCGCATCGAGGTCAAGCCGACCTCGATCGAGTCGGAGATCTTCCCCGCCATGGCGCGCGACCGCCAGCTTCACTCGATGGACCTCGAAGGTTTCTGGATGGACATTGGTCAGCCCAAGGACTACCTCACCGGGACGTGCCTCTACCTCTCGTACCTCACCTCGAAGAAGTCGCCCGAGTTGGCCGACCCCGCCAAGCACGACGCTGTCGTCGCTGGCAACGTCCTCATCCACCCTACCGCGACTGTCGACCCGACCGCCGTTATCGGCCCAAACGTGGTCGTCGGGCCTAACTGCACCGTCGCTGCCGGTGCACGCCTCCAGCGCTGCGTCTTGCTCGATGGCTCAAAGGTGAGCCCTCCTCTTCTCGTCCTCGACATGGCGCTGACATTACGAACGCCTACAGGTGTGCGCCCACGCGTTTGTGCGCTCGACCATCGTCGGATGGTCCTCGCGAGTCGGCAAACACGCCCGCCTCGACGAGATCTGCGTGCTCGGAGACGACGTGAACGTCAAAGACGAGATTTGCCTGCTTTCGGCGTCCGTCCTGCCCCATAAAAGCGTGTCGTCGTCGATCTACGAGCCCTCTATCGTCATGTAAATACCCCTCAGCGCCGTTACCGCCTTCGCCGCCGTCGCCGCCGCCCTCCCGCCTCTTTTCGCCTTTCGCCTCGCCCCCACGAAACACTGTTTATGTCGTGCCTTCCCTCTCTCCCCTCGCGCCCCGTCCAACCCGTAGACGTTCCCTCCCTCTCTCGCATCGCAGCACCACGCAGCGTCGCAGCCGTCGTCGGCGCCTATACACACGCTCGCTCCCCCCGTCGCCACCCTATCCTCCGACCGCTCTCGTTCGCTTCCTTGGGGTCCTCCCTGGCTTTGCATTCGGACACTGTTTTCTCCATCCCTCGTGCGGTGCGAAAGCCGCAGGTGAGTGTGGGAGATGCAAGATGAGGGGCAAGACGGGGGTGTACTTTTTTTTCTTCTCTTTCACGCGCGTTCGTGCCGCTTCCTCGCTTCCTCTCCTCACCCCTTCTCTCGCTCAGAACTGCGCGACGCCGGGATAGAGAAATACTGTTGCGTTACAATTCGTTACAGGACCTGACGGAGAGAGTTTAAAGAGGGATGGACACCCGGTGTTCGAGGCGGCCGGTCTCTTCGTCGGGAGCGGGAGGGGGATTGGAAGTGTGAAGTACTATAGCTACAAGCGGATTGGGAGGGAGGGAAAGATTTGCTCGCGTGTGTGCTAGTTTCGGATCAACTTGGCGTGTGTGGAAGTGAAGGAGGGCCCCCGGGGGAGGGGGGGAGAGGAAGGTCGTGCGGTTGCGTCGTTATTGGCCGGAAGAAGGGGTATAAGCGCGTATTCGCGCTGAGTGGGGAGGGGCAGAAAAAGAAAAAGAAAAAGAAAAGAAAAAGAAGAGAAGAAACGAATTTGACGGAAGGTGAGGATTGGAAACGGAACGAAAGGGAAGAGCGAGGTTTAGACGCAGGCGCCGAAGCCGTCCTTGGTGTAGCGCCAGCCGCGGAAGCAGGAGCCTGCAAACGTCTCGAGGATCAGTGTCTCCTCGATGGAGAAAGAGGAGAGAGTGAAGAGTGACGCACCGACATGGCACTGCGAGTCGGCGCACTGGACGCTGAGAGCGCCGGGGATGGCGAGGCAGTTCTTGCCGGTGTAGCCAGAGCCGACGCAGCCGCCGCCTGCGGGAGCAGACCTCGGTCAGCGTGAGAAAGCCAGCAAATCCGAGATGAGACCGCGACGCACAGGAAGTCAGGCTGTTGGTCGTGTCGACGCACTCGAAGCCGCCTGCGAAAGACGAGGAAGGTCAGTCTCGGACTCAGAACGTCGAGAGGCGGCGCACACACCTGAAGGAAGAGGGCAGGCAGTCTCGCCGTCGGGGCAGCTGAGGCTCGCGTCGCCCTGAACGAGGCGCTCCGACGACTTGGGTCCGAAGACGTCCTGGCCCCGACGGTGCGGGAGGGTGCCGAACTGGCGACGGTGGCGGGAGCGAGCACGCCCCGAAGGCGTGAGGATGCAGCCTCCAGCGCCGTCGGGGAGGTACCCGGGAGCGCAGGTGCAGACCGAATAGGTGCCGAGGTCGGTGAGCGTGTTGGGCGAAGCGCAGCCGCTGTTCGGCGCGCAAATGCCGGTCTCGGTGGCGTAGTAGCCGGCGTTGCAGGCACAGGCGCAAGTTCCGGGACCGCCACAAATCGGCGAAGCGTTGGCCGTGCACTATATGGAAGCGAGAGCGAGGTCAGTCCCCGTCGCTTTCGAGGAACAGGTCTCGGAGCGGGACTCACGGCTGGGCAGGCCTGATCAGTCGAGCCGAGCTGGAGGATGTTGACGCAGGCGCAGACCTTGACGAGACCGAGGACGGAAGCGCGGACGCCGACAGTCGCGCCGGGGCAGCCTGCGAGAGGAGGTTGCGAAGGTCAGCCTCGCCTCCCCATGTCAAACGAAGACTAGACGTACTACCGGCTCCGAGGATGTTGGCAAAGGCATTCAAGTTGACGAGCGAGCCCTGCGGAGTGCCGAACTGTCAGCGGACGACACGAAGGAGGGAGCGAAGTCAAGTGGACGTACGCCTTGGAGAAGGCCGACGTCAAGTCCCGGGACGGAAACGATCTGGGCGGCGGCGCCGGCAAAGAGGAGCGGGAGCGTAGGGAGAATGCGCTTGATCTGCATCATAGGCAGGAAGTCGGGTTCAAGGCGGCGGGAAAGCGAAGGTGTGTGTAAAAAGAATGTGAGGATGCGTCGAGATCAAGCGAGCAAACGAGGGCAGCTGTCGAACTGGAGTGAGGCTGAGGCGGGTACGAGTCGAAGAGGCGAAGTGAGGGAAAGGAAGGAGAGAGAGGAGACGCCGAGCGAGGTTCCGTGAAATGAGCTGCACGGCGACTGAGAAGCTCCGTCCCGCGCTCGCTCGCGTTTCCTCCCATCGCTGCGTCCTGGGAACGGCCGCTCTGCGAAGGACAGCGCGGACGTCCAAGACAAGTGACCTTGCGCGCGAGGGATGACAAGCTCAAGTAGTTGGAACCGTTCGCGCTGATTGACCTGCCTCGCTCGGCAGGGATCTGCGTCGTGCGTTGCGCTGCCGACGCAGGCGTTCCCAGGCTTCGGCGAGAAAGGGCAGCTCGTGAGGAAATCAGCACCGTAGACCTTCCTCTTCGGGAAGCAGAAAGGTCGCCAGCCTATCGACAGCGAGTACAGAGCCCGCAAATGTAAAGTCCAAGCTTCGGACAGGCGTCGTGCTGGGAACGGCGGTGCACAGCCGGGCGCCCGCTCCGTCGCTAGGCTGCGACAGCTCACAGACGTCATTACGCGGCTGAAGGTAGGCCGTGTGACAAGCGCGAGAGTCGTTTGCGATCAACGGAGTCTTCTTGAGCTTTGCACCCATCGATCAAGCTCCTGTGGAGCATTGCGGGCGGACGGAGAACGACGAGATGATGAAAGAACCAGAAAGGGGATGAGGGGCCGAGGGACTTCGCTGTCGCCTGTAGCGGCCATCGAGAGTTTGCTCTGATGTCGCGAGAGCGCCGAGCAGCTCGCCTGTGGGGTGGGGAGGGCACGGCGAGGCCGCGAGCAGGAACTCAGTTGTGAAAGGCGTACGAGCGGGACCTCCTCGCAGATCTGGCTGAGAAAGGCAGCGACGCTCCTTCGCATCAGTGCGTCGACACAGCGGCAGGGTTGGCGAAGACGGCAAGGCCCAGCGCAAGTGTAGATCGTGCTCGACCGGACAACCTTCGCCTCCTCGCCGCACGGCATCCTCTCTTCCTTTCCCGCGCCAGAGTCGGCGATGGCTGTTCGAGCACCGAGCTATAGAATGTGTGGATGATCGACGTCTCGGGCAGAGAAAGATGAGAGAGTCCAGGCAAGATTGCGAAGGTCAGGCCAGGTGGGAGACTCGACGAGGCGGGATAGCCTATCGATTACGATGCGCGAAGTAGATTATGCAAGCGAGAGGGTATACAGTAGAGCGTCCAACGACCCAAGAGAACAGCCCATCACCCAGAGAGCCCGGAAAGACGCCCTCCCTCACTGCTGCGTCTTGTCCCACGTCGACCGCTTGAGCACCATAGTCCTGGCGTCCAAGTCGAGCGGCCACAGCCTCTCCGCAATCGTCTTCACATGCTTCTTAGCGATCGCTGCACGGGGCCCACCGACAATCGGCACCTCGAGTTCCGACCCCTTCGGTACGAATTCGAACCCATGTCGCTCGAGCACCTTGCGCAACGACTTCTGCACCGTCGGACGGAGCGTGACGACAATCTGCTTCGCAGGCTCGATGGGCGAGTCGGTGGATGCAAAGGCGTACTTGGCGACAAAGTCGAGCAACTCGTCTTCGATCCCGGCTGAGCGGAATGACATCGAGGTTGCGAAGCGGCGGAGGTGGAGGGTTCCTTCAGGGAGGGAGGCGGAGGGGTCGAGGGTGAACGACGCGGGGGACGCGCCGGACGAGGGAGTCGGAGGGGTGACGGAGACCGAGGGAGTCGACTGCTTCGTGCGCGAGCGGAGGTTGCTTGCGCCCGAGTCGGCGGTGGCGGAAGTTTCGCCGGAAGCGCCAGCTGCGTCGGCAGAGAGAGTGGCGCCCGATTTCTTCGCCTTCTTGCTCGCCTCGGCCGAGGCGATGATCTGGTCGACGACCGAGTCGAGCGGCTGGCCCGGCTTGCGTCCGTCAAGTCCGACGGCGCCAATGAGGCGGTTGTCGTACTCGAGGACCCAGAAGCCTTTCCTCTCCTCGGGGCGGGACGTCGACTCGCCCTTCGCCGGCTTCTTCGGTACGCCTCCCACCGCCGCCTTCTCGCTCTCCACGTTATAGTACGCATCGATGTCCCTCAAGTCTTCCTCGCCAATCGTGCGACGCATCTCCATCTCGAACAGGTTACGGTGTCGCCATTCGAAGACGGCGAGGATGGCGATAGGTGGTGCGATGAGGAGCGGGATGATGAGGAGGAAGTCGGCAATGGTCTGGCCATATGTCGAGCCGAGATTGAGGGCTTTCGGCGCGTTGGGGTAGATGTAGTTGTGGACGAGCGCGGGATAGCCCGAGGTGTACCGGGTAATGAGGAAGTGCGAGAGGACGAGGCAAGCGAGGATGGAGTACGGCGTGAAGAGGGCCGCTTGATTAGCGAGAGAAGATCTGTTTCAAGCACACATCGTCAGTGACTGCCAAGGAGCGGGAGAGGGAGCGCAAGCGAAGGGTCAACGACAACACCACCTGCCCCTCCCTCGTTTCGCCGCAGCTGACGGTCGGCCTTTCGACAGTTTGCACATCCGAGCAACCGAAAATCACTCACGGCTCCATTACGCTCGCGCCGACGAGGTAACGGACGAGTTTCAGGTCGGTTTGAATGTTGAATGGGCGGATGGCGGCGGGCGGCGGGGCAGCCGTCGTGAGGTCCTGCGGATCGGCCTGTGGTTGGTCCATGGTGTTCGAGTGACGGTCAAGGGGTCAAGCAGGCAGCAGGAGACGGCGTAGCGGGACTGAGGATCAAGCCCACGTTGCGGTTGTAATCCATCTCGTTTACAAAGTGCGGCTCCTGCTCACGACACTGCCAAAGATGCTCTTCGACACTCCGCTGCTCAAGCTCGCCACCAACGCACCCGTCGCCTCATCTTCGACCAGCGGCACACCCTCAGACGCAGCCGGCTCGGCGGGCAGGAAGCGCAAGCGGTCAAGCTCGGTCACGCGCGACAACTCACACACGCAAAATGGAACGAATGAGGTGCTTCCGAAGGCGGAGATCAATGTCGAGAAGCTGCTGAAGAAGATGAGGCAGGCTGAGGGCGGGGCGGTGAAGGCGGGTGCGAGGGACGGGGCGAAGGAAGGCAAGGCGAAGAGCGGTGCTCAGAAGAACGCGGGTACGGTCGCGGGAAAGGGAAAGGAACAGGAAAAGGAGGTAGAGGCGCCGGTGCAGCCGGGCGAGGGCAAGAAATCGCGCAGGAAGAACAAGAAGGGCAAGGGAGACGCTTCTTTGCCTGCCGCTCGCTCTGTCGACTTCCCTGAATCTGCGACGGCCACTGGATTCGCTCCTGCGACGTCCACTTCCTCCTCGAACCCCCGACCGCGCCACTCCGCGCCCAGTCAGACCATCACCGCTTCGACTTCGACAGCCTTGTCGAAAGGGGGCTCGGTTCAGGACAAGCTGCGTGCACAGTTGGCAGGCGGCAAGTTCCGCATGCTGAACGAGACGATGTACACAACGTCGGGAGACGAGGCGCATGGGCTGATGAAGGAGGACGGCGCTTTCGACGATGTGCGTATGGGTTCGTTCCGTCCTTAGGCCCAGTCTCACTTGCTGACATTGCGGACCTTGTCATGACGCACAGTACCACATCGGCTTCCGCTCGCAAGCCGCAACATGGCCCGTCCACCCGCTCGCGCTCATTGCGCAGTCCCTCCTCAAAGACCTCGCGCCCAACTCGCTCATCGCCGACTTTGGCTGCGGCGACGCTGCTCTCGCGCGCTCGCTCTGCCCGCCCCCCACCACTCCCTCTGCGACGAAACTCCCCCCGACTCCCTCGCTCAAACTCCCCTCCAAACTGATCTCTCAAAAGTCCCTCAAGGTTATCTCTTTCGACCTCGTCAGCCAATCCTCCCTCGTCGTCGAGGCGGAGTGTTCGTCTGTCCCTTTACCGGGCGGGACGGCGGGTGGAGAGGTTGTGGATGCCGTGGTGTGTTGTCTGAGTTTGATGGGGACGGATTGGGTGCGAATGGTTAGGGAGGCCGAGAGGGTGCTCAAGGCTGGGTGAGCTGCGAGAGCTCATCTTCTTCTGGAGAGTGTGACTGACATGGCTTGTGTGCGCGCAGCGGCGTGCTCAAGATTGCAGAGGTGACGAGTCGGTTCACGTCGGTCGATGAGTTCGTCAAGCTCGTCTCGGCGTTGGGCTTCTCGCTCAAGCACAAGGTGCGTACTTGGCACCCCTCACGTATCTTTGAGACTGACTCGGAACTATTCGCGACACAGGACGAGTCGAACACGCACTTCCTCCTCCTCGATTTCGTCAAGAAGGCCGGCCCCGACGCGCGCGAGAGCCCTCACATGGTCGACGAGCACACCCGCAAGGCTTCGACCTTGCTTAGCCCGTGCATCTACAAGCGCAGGTAGATCAATCTCTGCGCAACGGTGCAAGGAGGACTTGTTCCAGCGCAGTTGCTCGCTCGCCCTGCTTGTGCTGCGTGTTTCGTTCGCCCTTATTTGCGAGGTCGCGTGCGAGAGGCGTGGGTGAAAATATTCCGGTGTTCCTCCGTACTCTTTCTCCCAACCTGGGGCCACTCACGGAGAGGAGGAGGTCCTCCCACTTCGTCCATCTCTCGCTCGTCGCTTTTGCCTGTTTGCCAGCTTTATCCAGTCACCCAGAGAGCCACCCGTACACCATGTGTGAGTCCAACCGCCCTGCATCGCTCTATTGATCCGCTCACGCCGACCCTCTCTGTCGAACAGCATCCCCGTCCATCACGCTCACGAACGCCTCGCTTGCTCAGCCTGACCACTCACAGATTCAGTCAGAGCAGTCCCAGTCGATGGACGTGCAGTCCACCTCGCCCACGCGCTCCCCAACATCCCCTCCCTCCGCACCGCCTCACCCACCTCACCGAGTATCGAGTATGGGCAGCCAGCGCGCACGGGCAAGGTCACGCTCGCCCGCACCAGCGACGACCCAGTCTCTCTCTGCCTTGCACTCGCCACTGGCGCCTTCGAGCGCGGCAGGGGCAACAACTCGCTCTCCTCCCGGACCAACCCTCGCGACCGTCGTCACGCGCCCGTCGCCCGTCGTGCCGCCCAGCCCGAGCGTACCGCCCACTCCTTCACTGAGCAGGCCGACGAGCCCGAGACGGCCCGTGTCGCGTGACAGGAGTGAGGAGCCGGCGAGCCCGTTGCGCGGGAGGGACGGCGCGAGTACGCTTGGCGCAGGACAGGCGGGCGGGTTGTTGCTCAGTTCGGTCGAGCACGGCGGGCTGAGCAAGAGCGGCAGCCAGGTCGACTTGAATCACATCTTTGAGCGCGGTGCGCTCCTGCTTTCCACTTCCCCTTGGGTCTCACCTCGGCTCGAAACTGACGGGATGTTCGTCCCCTTCGCGCAGACGTCGAATTCGCCACTTCGCACCACATCAGCCCGTCGGAGGCAGTCGACGTCGCCGTCCCTCCCGTCCTGACCGAAGCCGCCGTCGCGCTCTCGGCCGCAAACGACGATCCCAGTACGGCGCGCGACCTCGCCGCACTCGTTCTCGACGCCAACTACGACGCCCAAGCCGGTTCAGGCTGGTCGTCGCCCGTCGTGCCTCCCGGCATCTCGCTTCATGCTTGGCGCGAACAACAGGCGCAGCAGCACGCCTCGCCCCTGTCGCAGTCGGCCTATGCGAACGCGAGCAGGTCGCCAAACCGCGAGACGACCAGGTCGTTCTCGCCCGAATCAGGGTCAGGAGGCCGCGCGATCAGTCCAGACAGTTCGACGGCCTTTTCGGTTGGGACGCCGCCGACTTCGGCGGGAGGAGGGAGTCCGCCGCCGCCGCCTGCTTCGGGTGCGCCAGGCTCGTTGGGCGGCACGTCACTCCCGCTCGGACCGTTCTCGCAGCGACTTGCAGAGGCGCTCGAGAACGAGGCGAACAAGCTGCCGCAAGGGCTGGTCGGCGGGATGTCGACCGTCTCGTCAAAGAAGGAGACGCCGTCCGGGTCGTTCCCGTCCGACGCGGCGTCGAGCAAGCCGGCCATGTTCGCGCCCCTCAAGCCTTCGCTTCTCATGCCGTTCCCGTCCGGCACGCCCACGCCTGGCTCGCTCTCCGTTACCGACGACCCCTTCACCTTCTCTTCGGCGCTCTCCACCTCGCCGTTCCAGTCTCCTTCCACCGAGCTCTCCCACAACCCTTTCTCCGCGGCTTCGCACCCTGGCACGCCGCTCGCCGCCCCTCACCCTCGCAAACTTAGCTTCGCCTCGTACGCCGACCTCGTCAACGAGGAGCGTTTGGCGGAGATCACGGGGGAGCGACTCAATGCGGATGGGGTGTCGACGCCTGCGCCTGGCGGAGCGGCGGGCGGGACGGGTAGCCCGACGCAGACGCGGAGTCGCAGCGGGACGAGGGTTGGAGCGCAGGCGCCCTTCGCGCTCGTTCCACCGCCTCTGACGAGCGCGTCGAATCAGGCAGGTAGTTCCGCGGTCGAGCAGGTGGAGAAGAAGGTCGCGGTGGTAGCGTTGGCGGCCGAGTGAGCGCGCGGGCTTCCGGATGGACGGGTACATAGTTGTCGCGTGTTGGTGGGTGTTTACTGGTTGACTCTTGTTCCTTCTCTGGGTTGTTCTGTGGACGCTGTGATATTGTAGCTGGCGCCTCCTACCCAAGTAGTAGTGTTGCAGCGCCCAGTAGGACGTGAGTGAGAGGAGGAGAAGCGGAACTTCCTCTTCAACGGCTGCTGGCTACGGCCAGGTCTTTGACGCTTGTCGCTCAGCTGGGCAAACGATTGCACGCTTCGCAGGTCGCAGGCGAGCACCGTCCTCGCTCAACCGCCTCACCTAACTGAACTTGACCCGTTCACCTCGCTCTGCGTCCTCTCGCTGACCTGCCTTAGCGGACTAGCACCCCTTCCTCTCGACGCTGTCTTGCCGCTTCCCACCCATCTTCGCCCCGCCCGTTGCGCGGGCGACCAGTGGGTACCGGACGGTCTCAATTTGCTCGCGGTCCAAGCATATTACGAACCGGTGCTCTTCATACTTCAAGTCTTTGCTCTTGTTCAAGGGCTGTCCACATGTCGCAACCACGCTCAGAGGCGTCGGTCTTGCTTCCCAGTCGAACTCACTGACGAGAGGCTCGCAACCGACTCACCACCGATACGGATATGGGCGAAGGGATTCGCAATGGTGCGTACAAATGCCTTGTTGCCTGGCTCGTTACACGCCGCCCCGAGCTGATGCTTCCGCTCCCTCAGGACCGATCTTGCTCGCCCATCCCTTCGTAACTCGCTCGGTGCACTCTGGGAAGACGCTCGCAGGGATTCTCCTTCTGCTGCGGTACAGGAAACGGCCGAGATTGCTCGTCTGGAGGCGCTGCGTGCTGAACGAGATATGGGAGCTCGCGAACGTCAAGACGGAGTATGATGACTTTGCAGAGGCAAGACGAGGCCAGAGTTGCAGAGTTGGAGCAGGACATACACCGCATCGAGCTCGAGGACGCGGACATGCGCAGGAGGATACGTGACTGAGGGGACGAGCTGGAGGAGGGAGATGAAGGCTCGCTGTTCGTCGAGAGCGCCAAGCTGTCCCTCAAAGGTGCGTTCGCTGCGTCAGATCCGCTTCGATCCTTGCGCTAACTTCTCACCATCAGCGCTCCTCCTCGACAAGCTTCTTCCGCAAGGTGCAAGCGCAAAAGCAATGACCCTCGTCTTCGAGGAATTTTACCAATTTGCCGATCGTGCGTTTCTGCGCCTCTGCCTCCTCGCGCATCGAGCTGACACCTTCCCATCGCAGGTGGCTGGTCCAACTTGCCTGGATCACTCGTGCACAAGCAGCAGCAAGGCACGCTGCCGGCCATGATCTCAGTCTGGAGGATCCGCCAGCTCGTTTTTGCGCTCGTCTACGCCATCACGGAGGACGACGAAGTCGTCAACTTAAGCGACTATCGAGACCCTACTGCACCTGCGTACCAGACGAGGAAGGCGGTTGTCGATTTTATCCTGGACTTCGGTTGCGAAGAGGCTGAAGCGAACAGGAATCGTACGCCGGCTCCCAAGCTGTGCGTGTGCCCGATATTTGCGCCGTTAGCAGATCACTGACGAGTGCACCACGCAGGCTGCTTCGACTTCCCGCTAGGCCAGGCGCACGAGGTGCAAGTTGCGATGGAAGAGATGCAGAGGCAGCTGGCTCATGCGCCCGTGAGGACGAGGCGTTGCGATCGGTGCTGCCTTAAGCTCGCGGTGGACCTCCCCGCACCCTTCTCACCCATGTACTCGCCGTGCCACCCACCTTTGTTGGACGACCTCGTCCGCTCTTCCAACGGGTAGCGCATCCATCCCCCGTTGTCATTGCCCTCCTCTCGTTTCAATGTACTCGTAACCTGCTGTCCCAGCCCTTTGCGCCCCCGTCTTGCTCTGTCCCGTTCCCCTTTTCTCCGACGCCTGCACCCTCTCTCCCCTCTCTCTCCCTCTCGCTCTTCACACTCCTCGCTCGATACGGCTCTCGCTTGCTCGCTGCTCCCAGTATGAGTGGTTCGTTTGATCGCAAGCCCGCCCCCGCCTCCGTCGAGCCTCCTCGCGTGATCCCTGGCTTGTCGAGTTCGACCACCCCCACCCCATCCTCCAAACCCCGCAAGCGCAGCGCAAAGAAGAAGGACGCCTCGACGCCGTTCGCAGGGACCGTCGAGGACGGGGCGACGACTCCCTCGGATGTCCCTGTCCCCGTCGAGACCGGAGCGGGAGCTGGAGGCGATGAGGACAACTTCGTTATTCCCGAAAAGCAGACGAGCGCGGTCGATGTCGTGCAGAAGAGGATCAGGTCGGCCAACAAAAAGATAGTGCGTCCCTCCAGGACCACCTGCTTGTCTATCGAGTAGCTGCCGTGCTGACTGGACCTCTTCGATCATTTCCTCTCTTACACTCTGCAGCAACGTATTGAGGGCTACGAGGCGAGCACGACTGCCCTCAATGCGGATCAGCAGCGCGCGGTTCAGGGAAAGCCCGTTCTCGAGGCCGTCATCCGCGAATTGACGGAGTTGCTGGGCGTCCTAAAGGTGCGCTTCCTCATCCGCTGGTCGCCGATTGCATCGCTGACATCTTCAGATCAGGCTGAAGATGCAGAGGAGGAGGTTCGCTTGAAGCGCGTCGCCGTTGTCGAGGAGAGGAAGCAGGCTCGCGCGATCGATGCCGCCGTTCAGGCTTCCAAGGTGCGTTTCCGGTCAACAACGTCTCCTGCTCGCAGCTCACCGCTTCAATCCTTACAGGACGAAGCGCAATCGCAACTCGTTCTCCTCTTCCAGTTCCTCCACCTCCACAGCCTTTTCAACCCGCAGTCCGCCTTTGCTCCTCCCGCCCTGCCTGCCGCCCTCGCCAACGCCACCGAGAACGACGTCGCGACCATCCGCTACCTCTACCAGCAGTTTGCCGACGGACCTTTGCTCGGCGGTCGCGACGACGCCATCGAGAAGCTCGCCAAGATCGCAGAGAGAAGGGATGAGGTGGTTCTCCAGGAGCTGGGTGTCACCTTCGCTCGCGTCCAGCAGCTTTTGCACGGCATGACTGCGCCTCCTCAGCCCGAGATTCCCCAGGAGGACGCTGGACTCGTCACTCCGAACGAGCAGCCCGCCGGTCCCGCCGACTCTGTCGTCGCGCTCATTGACGGGGCGACTGAGGAAGTCCATGCGCCCCCTGCTCCTTCGTTCCTCCAACCCTCCGAGGTGGAGCAGACCGCTGGCGCGACACCGCCAGCCGAAGAAAAGGTCCAACACTGGGCCGAAGACCTCAGCAAGGCGCAGGCTCCTCCGCCCTCTGCTCCCGCCACGCCCACCACCGAAACTCTCAACATCCCGACTACTCCCTCGGCTCAGCAGCAGCAGCCCGACGGCCATGCCGACTTTGCAGCGCCTGCTGCCGCACCGCAGACCCGGACCCTTGACTGGGCTGCCGAGGACGAAGGCGGCCTTCCTCATCTCCCCGAACTCGCTCCGCCCGTCCCCGTCGTCTCGGCACCGCCTGGCGGTGTTCAGGCTGCGCCCCTCGCTCCCGCCGCCCAGCAGCAGCAGACGACGCCCTCCGCCTCGTCGGACGGCTTCGTTCCGGCTCGCCAGCCTCGTCGCACTGGTTCTGAGCGCGGTCCGCGCGGCGCAGGAGGTCCTCCTCGCGGCGGGCGCGGGCGCAGCGGACGTGGACGCGGCGGCTTTAACGGCGAGAGGACCGGCTCCTTCGAGGGTCAGGCTGCGCAAGGCGGCGCCGCTGCGGGCGAGGGCAGGCCGCCGAGGTCCGACAGGCAAGACAGTGGCGAGGGACGACGAGGCTCGTTCCGTGGTGGTGGACGCGGCGGACCGAGGGGTGGCGGAGGACGCGGCGGTCGCGGAGGAAGGAGCGGCGCTCAGCAAGGCGCAGCTGGCCAGCCTACTACGCATCCCGCCCCTGTCCCTACTGCCTGAGTGCGCCCAGCCTAGGTTCCCTCTTTCTCGCCTCTGTCCGCTCAATCTATTTCACCTGTATTCTCTGCCATCTCCCGTTCATAGCTCCCAGGCGTTGCCTCTCCCGACGCACTCGCATCGCACTCTCTCCTCTCCTGCTCGCCAAAAGGTCGTCTGGACCGCATCCTTCTCTTGCCTTAGGTTGCGACTGTAGACCGCCGTCGACAAGTGGAACTTCCCCTCCCCGAATCTTGCGAGATTTACGCGTGGTCTGCCCTCTACGAACGCTTGACAGTCTGTCCCGCTCGATCAGCCTGCTCGTCACCTTCGAGGATAATAGCCTCCTTCTCGCCCTTGTCGTCCGCCTCCTCCTTCGTCCCTGCATCCTTTTCGAAAATGCCGAACTCGTTCGTCTTCGACACCCTGGGCTTCTTCTTTTCCTTCCTCTTCGCCTCCTTCTCAGCTCGGCGACTCGCACGAGATGCTCGCGAAAAGTGCGATTCGCGGATCCAGCTCGACGTTGTCGACGAAGACGCGGTCGAGGCTTCGGGTTTTGCTGGGTTGACGGAACCGTAGGCGGAGGAGTGGAAGGTCCCGTCGGTATCTGAGCGCGACCAGCCTGCCGGGGTCGGCAGGGTCAGCGGACGAGTCTCAAGCGAGCGAAGTGGGAAGTTGGATTGTCGAACCTGCACTCGAAGGGGCGTCCAGCCCGAACCAGCCGCTCAGGTATTGCCTGCCGGTGAGTTCTGTCAGCGAACGTCAAAATACGTCGGACAGGCGACGCGGGACTCACGCAGTACCGTTAGGACCTGGTTGGGCGACAGGCGTAACTCCCCAAGACCCGCCGAACCACCTCTCCGGCACGGGCGACGGTGCCGGCCCTACTCCGTCTCCTGAAGCCCTGACTTTGCATTCCTCGTAGACTGGGTCGACGGGAACGCTTCGACCGCGCTTGTGACGTCGGTAGGCGAAGCGCGAGGCTGCGACTACAAGGGACAGCGCGATCGTGCCGAAGACGACCGAGAGCGAAATCGTGAGTTCCGTAGCAGGCTTCATTGTGTAAGGAGCGCCAGGTGACAAGCGAGGGCGAGCAGAAAGAGGGACAACGAAGAGGAGGCTTCGGGAGGAGGCGAGGAGGTCCGCCGGACTTTCCGTCCGCCCTTCACTCAACATGCGCTCGTCTATACAACGACGAGAAATGCACTGCTGTGGCGAAGGAACGCTCAGAGGGAAGATGTAGGAGGTAAGCCAGGTTGTCGGGAAGGTCGTCCGAAACGAAGACTTCGTTGCACGTCTATAGCTTCGCCAGCGTCCGGACCGGCGACTCGTACGGCCCGTCGTACACATTTTGCTCCAGCTCGCGAGCGTTGACCATCGCCGGCACGACCTCCTTCATGCTAGTCGCGCCCATCAGCCGCGTGTTTTGGGCGAGCTCTTCGCGCAGTATCGTGGCGACTTTGTTGACGCCTTCGTCACCAAACACGAGCGAGTACATGACTACAAAAGCGAGGCGTCAGTTGGGCGTCGTGGATAGTAAGGAGAGGAGACGCACATGGTCGCCCAATCCCGACACATCGAGCGCCCAGCGCAATGGCCTTGAGGACGTCCGTTCCTCGCCTGAAGCCTCCGTCGCACCACACCTCGACCTTCTTGAAGACCCACGGTTCGAACTTGCGGATCTCGAGGAGCGTCTCGAGCGAGCTCGGCGCGCCTTCGAGTTGTCGCCCGCCGTGATTGCTCAGAATGATCGCCTGCGCTCCGTTCTTCGCGGCGAGTGCGGCATCCTCGGCGCACTGGATGCCTTTGACGATGATAGGCAGGCCGCCTGACGCTTTGCGAACCCATTCGATATCGTGCCAGGCGAGTGTCGGGTCAACATAGCTAAACATCGCGGCGGAGATCGAGCCAGAGTCGGCAGGCGACGCAGAAGGGGGACAGTTGGTTCAGAAGAGATGGGTAAGCGAGTCGCTGGAAGAAGGAGAAGCGTGTCGAGGCTCACCTTCCGAGCGCTTGCGCGATTCCCTGCGAAGGCTCACCCTGAGGCGCATCCGGCGCGTCCGGTCCTGTACTCTTGACCGCCTTCTGCATGTTTGGGTCGGAAGCCTGCCATGCAACGGGATGAGCGTAAGCTCGGAGATACAAGGGAGGAGCGCAACACACCGCTTCGTCGTCGAGCTTGGCTCGCTCGTCGCGTTCCCGCTTGCCCGCCACCGGCGCATCGACGGTGACGCAGATCGCCTGCGGGAGAGGAGGGTGAAGGGTGAGCCAGAAGCGGATCCTTGAGACCAGACCTGGGCTGACCTTGTACCCTGCCTTTGCAACTCGCCGCAGTATATCCTCGCTCTTTGCCCTGTCCCGGTTGACGTAGAGCTGCAGGCGTGGACTTGTCAGATAGGGACATGGGCAACATCGGGATGAGGGCTCCGCACCTGATAGAAGAGGATCTGGCCCTCCGCTTGCGAGGCGAGCTCCTCGAATCCGACAGACGCGTTCGCCGAGACCTGCGCACCAGCTCGATGAGCATCGAGTTCGTTCGCTAAGAGTGATGCACGGATGCACCATGTACGGGATCTGATGCGCCGCAGCAATTCGCGCGAGGCATTTCTCGCCGTCCGGATGCGCCAATCGTCCCATCGCAGCAGGCGAAATGTAGATCGGCAAGCTAGACGTGTGTCCCAAAATGGATGCGCTCAGGTCGACGGTCGCCACGTCGCGGAGGACGCGAGGACGCAGGCGGACTGCGTAGAACGACTCCCGATTCCAGTTGTAAGCTGTACGACCCGAACTGTCAGCCATACACGAGGCCCCTGGAAGGGAAATTGAGAGGCGCACTCCGCTCATCGTCTGCTGCGCTTCGGTAATAAGCTGTCGACCCCAACGTCAGCTCGAAGCGTCGCTGGGATCCTGGGATCAAGCCGGAGCCGGGACTCACCCCAAGCCTTCGGTTTCAACAAGCGTTCCGCCGCCTTCTCAATGTCGTCGATGTTCAAGCACACTCCAAGCGTCACTGGCGCGTCTCCGGCGGTCGCGGGCTTCGGGACGGCTTGCTCGACGACCTTCTGCTCCGGAAGGAGAGTCGACATGTCTACCTCGCCGAGGTGCTTGTCTGCTGGAAGGGCCTCTTCGATCGTCCTGCGTAGCGGGAATGTCAGTGGGGAGCAGTTTGACAGAAGGAGGCCGCCGACTAACCCTGGCGGGTGGATAGGTTCGTATTCCTCCGTCGCATCTCGCCCAGCGAACTTGAGCAGGATCTTCTGCCCTCCAGGATGATTCGTCTGGAACTGAACACGTCGAAGAAGAATCAGCCATGTCTCCATAGCATAGTCTGACCACAACGCACCTCTGTCAGGTCATACGCCTGCCGAGAGAGGCGGAGGTCAGTAAGACGGCAACTGCTTCGGCAGACAGCGGATGCCCACCTTGCCATTAATGATCATCCACAGACTCTCTGACGAGTTGTGTTTTGCGACTTCGGCGCCTGTGAGCATCGTCGACAGGCCTTGAACGGGAGAAGGTGGGGGGAGTGTGCTTTCACGCTGCGGGAAGGAGAGGGGGCAGTCGGGCGAGCTAGAGAGCGGATGAGAACAGTCTCCGAGGTAGCACTAGCACAAGCACGAGCTCGACGAGTGAGCGCGCGGGTTAGAGTGGTAGGGGACTGTGAGGGAGCACTCGGCGCACCTTGAGTAAAGGGTCTTGAGGAGCAGCTAAAGAGCGCTTGGATACGTCTAGCGAGTTACCGCGACTGGTGCAGCGAGTGTCCGCGCAGGTTAGTATCCGGAGAGGAGCAGGGAACGGAGAAGGTATCGAGGGGATGAGGGGGAACTTACAAGCAGTCGACGAGGTGGAGAGTCGGCGACGGCGGAGAGAGTCGAGTCGAGAGAGAGAACGATAGCGATGACCGGGAAAGCGCGAGCGGACGATGTGAGAGCACGTAAACGTAGCGAGGTTGCGGTAAAGTGATCTGAAGAGAAGAGAGAGAGGGAGGGCGGAGGGGTTTCTTACGCTACGAAAGGACAAAGGAAAACGTGGAGGACACAGAGATATTGAGTGGGGAAAGGGAAAGAGGCCTGAGCTTGCTGATGTGAGGCGAGGATGAAAGGGAAGAGGGTCGCCGGAGGCAAGAGAGAGGCTTGGGAGGGACGGCGACGGTCAGCAAGTCCAAGTTTCGCCCAGATATCTCGCGTAAGTGTCAAGTCAACACACACAGTCTAGAACTAGGGAAGTTCAAGGACGGCGAAGAGAAAGAGCAGCTCTCGTCCATCCAGCGAGTCCCGCCCGCCAAATTCCCCTCGTAGCGTGGAAAGGAGGTGTCGAGATGGTATCGTGTTGTTACATGGATGTCCTGGGGACGCAAAGGAAGGTACAGAGCGACCCCTTTTGCGATGCGAAGGCGGGCAACATGGCGGTGACTGGGAGGCTAGTCCTCTTCTGCTCCTCGGATGCTGCAGGGCAAACCAGGTCAGCTCGTGATGATTGAGTCAAATCTGTAGCCACGCACTGCAGGACGTTGTTGCACCTACGGGTGGAGGACGGGATCAGCTGTTTGCCAGCAGGAGGAAGTCGTGCAACGTGAACTTACCGGATGAAGACCTCGCCCAACGAGCCGACCGACTGTCCATCCTGGTACTCTTCCGTATTCGCCAACTGCAACAGTCGAGCGGGAGGTGGGCGAGTCGTGCGAGGTGAGGGAGGGAGGCGAAGTGCGGAGGGTCAGCGTCGCCTCGTCTCGCGCTTGGGGCGTGGTTTGACAGGCTCGGGCGCACCTGGAGGTTCATGTAGCTGTCCGTCGACACCAGATAGCCCTTGTACTCCATCCCCCACTTCAGGCGGACCAGTACAGGCTTGCCAGTCAGATCACTCAAGAACGGCTTCGGGTTGACAATCTGCGGCTCGAGGACGAGTTAGTCGGGACTCGGGAGCACGTATAGGACACCTCTTACCTTGGCAGACATGTCTGGCGCGTGAGGAGGCGAGTCGGCGAGGGTCAACCTTGCCATCCTCCTCGTCGCCTTCTCCACTTCGCGCTGACCCCGACTCGGCGCACCTTGCGCGGCTTGCTGCCCGTCAGACCCTCGCTCGCTACACGATGAATTCGGACGACGAAGGTCCCCGCACCGGCGGAGGCGGAGACGACGAAGTCGCCCTCCCCAAGTCGACCATCAACAAGCTCATCGCAGGTGCGTGCCATGCGGACTCTGCGATACAGTACACGGCTGACACTTCCGGTGCCGTGCAGAGTCTCTCCCGGCTGGCTTCTCGGCTGCGAAAGAAGTGAAAGACCTAATGGCGGAGTGTTGCAAGGGCGAGTCTGCCCATTGTGCTGCATTGACTAGCCAAAGCTGACATTCTATACCCTGACAGAGTTCCTGCTGGCCGTTTCGTCCGAGGCGAACGAGATTTGCGAGAAGGACTCGAAGAAGACCATGTTGCCCGACCATGTCCTCTCGGCTCTCAAGGCGCGTCCACTCTGTCCTCTTCTGGGTCCTTCGATGCTCACGAGTTTACTGTACAGGCTCTCGGCTTCGAGGAGTTTGTCTCCGGCGTCGAGGACGTCTTAGCAGACCACAAGGAAGTGAAGAAGGCGAGTCCAGCTTCGAGGTCCCTCCGTCCCGCGCCAGCTTCTGACCATCTCGGCTCACGGTCGCAGGGTGAGAAGGCCAAGAAGGCGAAGAAGGCGGCTGGAAACGGCATGACGGAGGAGGAGATGCTTCGTATCCAGGAGGAATTGTTCGCCAAGTCGCGCGCGAGGATGGATGCTGGCGAGGGATCGGCTCCTGCCGCGCCAGGAGAGGGAGAGGGTGCAGCGAAGGAGGAGAAGCAGGAGGAGTGACGACGTGCTTGGCTTTGTTGTGTCTACGTACGAGTCTCCTGTTGTATTCGCAAAATCGCTCTACTGTCTTTCTCGCATCTCCGCCAGCCGCTCAGTGGGGTCTACACTGTTCCATCGCTCGATCCCATCCTCTCCTAACTCAACGGATGGCAGGCCGAACTGCTCAATGACGAACGAGGCCTGCGAGTACGAGCGTCAGCGCGTCAGCCCTGGATCGCAAGGGTAGCTGGAAAGGCGTACCGAGACCGACGCGCATTGAACGGCCGTGACAAGGTCGTCTGGATGTAGCACAAGACCGGCCATTAGGCCACCCTGCGGTTCGAAGCAGGTCAGGAGCGGAAGCTGGTCGAGGACGGAGACAAACGCACCAAGAAGCTGTTCCCTGCGCCGGTCACGTCAAGGACCTTCCCGCCCGGCCCTCCAGGCTGATATACATGATAGGCAGGTACCCAGACTCCGCGCTCCTCGCCCTTGCGCAAAGCGTACGCGCCCAGCGCTCCGCTTCGAATCACGACGATCGACCGGGCACCCTCCTCGAAGAATCGTTGCGCAACCTCCTCGATTCCTTGCTTCCCTCTCCGCGCAACCTCTTCCGGCCCGACGCCGAAGAACGACCATGCTTCCTCGTGATTTGGCGAAAAGACAAGAATGTTCGGCAGAATTTGTCGTAGCGAAGGCATTTCTTCGGGGATGCAGCGGTCGGGGATCGGTTCGTAGACAAGCTGGGGTGTCCAGTCGGGTGTAGGATTGAGCGGAGGTTGTAGCTGAGACTGGATCGAGACGGCGCGAGTTGGGGAGCAGACGAAGTGGAGGACGCGGGAGGTGCGGAGGGGAGGCGGGAGGTCTTTTGGCTCGAGGCGTTTCCGTGGCGTGAGGTACTTGAAGTCTGGAGCGAAAAGAGGGTCAATGAGGACGACCGGGTGGTGCAAGTCTCGACGAGGGGAAGAGATCCTTTCGCCGTACTGGGCGCATCTCTCCTGAACTCACCTCGGTGCTCGCCCGTGTACAGGTTCAGAGCTCGCGTCGTCGGCTCGTCAGGCTTATCCCGAAACACCCACATCTCCTTGCCATACTTGACGAGTTCCTCCTCAATCGCCTTCGGCCAATCTGTCCCGCGATCAACGAGGATTCCGATTCGTTCTGCCGGTAGCCACATTCGGGAACCGATCATCGCGTAGAGTCCACCGCCGCCGAGAACGCCCTCTTCCCGCTTCGTCGAGGTGACCGTCCCATCAGATCCGAGAATTCGCCATTCAAAGGTGTCGAGAATGAAGAGCCCGAGCGTTGCGCAGTCCACGGGCATGACGATCGAGCGTCAGGAGGCGTATCGAGCTGTGTAGCGACGGTTCGAGATGAGCGAAGTCGACGAAAGAACGAGATGAAGGATGTGGGGGGACGAGAGGGAGGAGCGAGCGGACAGGCGGTAGCGCTGAGCGCAAACGGCTCTTAGCTCAGCAGGAACTGGACGACGCAGCCAGTAAAGGACCGAGAGCAGCGGCAGCAGCGCAGAGACGAAAGAGAAGTCTGCTCTCCGTTCGAGAGTGTGCAGAGCGGTCAAAGACAAGGTGATTGCATGTACGAGGGCGACGACAACAGTACTGAGATGAACACGTTCGGGATGCGGAGACGCCGGAAACTTGCGAGGACGGTCAGCGGAAGAGCTTCTCCGCTTGCGCAACGTCGACAAGCGTGATCTGGTAACCCAGAGCGTCAGCTCACAAGAAAGCGGAAGCGAGTGACAGGTCGGACTCACGCCCGGAAGAGGAGCACAAATCTTCCGCTCGTCAGGACTCGCGATGATGACCCAGTTCCGGCTGCAGGCAACGAACGTCAGCAAAGGGCCTGTCGGAACATTGCGGGTCGTCCACTAACAACTGCGAGTACTTGGACCGCCAAGAGCACGCCAGCTTCTGCAGGCGGGCGAGGTTGAAGGTGCACAGCTCGGGCGGGTAGAACTCTGCGAACTGTTTCCAGACCGACGGGTTGTACGGCACGCGATCGGGCAGTCGAGGGAAGATGGTCGAAGTCGAGGCAGGTTCCGCTGCAGCCATGACGGAGGTAATCGCAAGCTGATCCGTCATGAGGAGCGAGTGGAGAGCGAGCTTGGCGATTCGGCGGTCGAGGTTCTCCTCCGGCCGAGGCGTGAGGCGTTTCCCCTCGGCGTCGATGCAGGCACCGAACGCTCCTCCGGGGAGGAAGTACTGGAGCGGCACCCAGGGAAAGACGTCTCGTGCAGCGAGGTCCGGGTTAAATCGGCCGCCGGTGTACTCGACAATGCTGCAGACACGCTCGGCGTTACGAGCGAGGGCCGAGGGCGTGAAGGTGATCGCGACGACTGCAAGTGGAGAAGTCAGCAAGCGTGCCTTGCGGGAGGAACTGAGCTCTACGCACGGGGTCGCCAAATCTGCCGCATGGCGCGACGCCGAGTCTGGTCGTCCATGCCATAGACGAAGAAGACGGTGTGGGGTCGGTCGCGCAGGCGGTCCATACCGGCGTACTTGCCGGGAAAGCAGCCGAGTTCAGGCAGTTCGGAGGCGTGTACGAAGCAGGCTGTAACCGAGTCGCGCGGCGCATCGGCTTGCTTGATGTTGCGGAAGTCCGACAGGATGAACTGCAAAGCGAGGTATTCGACGCGGTGGCGCCTGGCGTGCTTGTCGACGCCGACTTGAGAGTCGTCGGGCGGAGGCGTGACGTAGACCTCGCGAGGACGGCTCGAATTCGCCATGATGTCGTCGAAGTCGTCGGCACCGTCAAGAGGATCGCCATGGGCGGGGCCGACTGACCACAGGTAGCGGATCTGTTCGATGCCTGGCATGAACTGCGCCGGGACGGGTACGCCGTAAGCTTCCCGCAGCTTCGCGTCGAGCTTGTTCATCCGCAATTTGTCGGCGTTGATCGGGATGAAGCCGTTCGTGTAACGGACTCGCGTTACGCCGTAGTTGTACGGGTCTTGCGCCTTCTTCGCCTGTTTCGCCTGCGCGCTGCTGCTGTCGGTCAGCGAGGACGAGTCTGCCGAGATCGATGGTGACTGGCGTTGTTGCTCGATCGGCGCCACGGGTTGAAGCGATGCCTTTGACGCCGAGGCATCGACCTTGGGAAACTTCATCCGCAAGATCTGCTGCGCCTGCGTGAGCGGCGCCTTCGGTGCACGCGGCTGGTCGTCCGCCTCGTCCGCCTCGTCATTCTCGACAACGCGGCGCTTCTTCTTCTTCTTTGCAGGGCGCTCGTCGTCGGTCGACTCGATCGGAGCCTTCTTCCCCTTCTTCTTGCCACCCTTCTTGACGCGCGAATCTGCCGAGCTTTCCGACGAAACACGTCCGCCCTCGCTCAACTTCACCTTCTTCGTCGGAGGTGGCTTGCTGCTCGTGCAGACCGTCGGCCGATCTTCATCGCGAGAAGGTCGCTTGTGCGAGACCTTGGGTCCGCGCGGGGCGGGCTGAGGCGACTTCTGCGCAGACGCGGCCGGACCCTTTGCAGCCGACGGACTCCTCGAAGAGGAACGGGCGACGGCTGCAGCACGCTCCTGTGAAGGTTCGGCGTCGTTGCGGGCGGGAGCGGAGGAAGCTCTTGCCGGCTGAGGCTGATGTGCGACGACGAGGGGCTGGGGCTGGGGCTGAGGGTCAGGCGGAGCTGCTGTCGTTGGCGGCGGCGGTTCCTCCTCATCGTCGTCACTCCCGGCGAATCCGCCGGTCGTGCGTGCTGGGTGAGCTGCAGGTGCAGATGCCGCTTCGATTGCTGCCGGCTGGTCGCCACAATCCTGCAGCATCGACTTCACCTCCTCCTCGTCCGAGTCGCCTGCAAAATCTCCCTTCTGCGACTGCTCGGCGGCGGCTGGCTCCTCGTCATCATCCGAGTCGCGCGCCAAGCCTTGCCGACCGGGTGCGAGGGACGCGCTCGGCACAGGCTCGGCTGGTTCATCCTCGTCAGAAGACTCGCCGGCAAACCCTTGGACTTGCCGTGCTGCGGGCCGCTCCTGCGCCGCCGCCGCGGGCTTCTCGTCGTTTCCACTGCCGGCGAAGCCTCGAATGTCGACCGAGTTCGAGCGCGAGACGCCGGCGCAGACAGGCATGGCGCCCAGGTCGGCGCGCACGGCGGCACTGTGGCGACAGCGTTCGACGAAGCCACCGCTTTCGCCACCTTCGTCCTCCTCGGATGAGCCGGCAAAGCCGCCCTGTTGCGTGAAGCGTGCTGGTTGCGAGGTTGGTTCGCGCGAGAAAGACGGCGGGAACGGCGCAAGGGCGGGGAAGTAGCCGGCGTCGTCGTCGTCATCTCCTGCGAAGCCGCCTGCGGCTGGACCCCGCGATGCTGCGACGACCGGTTTGTGCTCGGCTTGGCCGAAGTCCACCATCTCGTCGCTGTTTCTCGCGAAGCCATCCCGGCTCTGAGCGGGCTGATTCGCCACGTCGATATCCATCTCGTCCTCGCTGTCGCTACCCGCGAAACCCTTCGTGATGCTCGTCGATGTCGCTGAGACAGGTGGCGGTTGCGCGACTCCGACTGGTTCACCCGGTCCTCCCATCCTGACGTCGTCCTCATCCTCGTCGTCCGAGCCCGCAAAGCCACGCTGAGTTGGAGCTGCACCATTCGCCATCGTTGGCGCGGGAGACGGTCGACGCTGCGAGGACGGGCTGCCCACCTCACTCGACGAGTAGATGAGGTTGCCCTCGGAGTCGTGCTTCGGCGGCGGTGTAGCCCGGAGCGCACGAAGCTCTGAAGGCGCGTTGCCAGAGTTGATGAACTCGTTGAGAGCCTCCTGGTCTATCCACTCGTCGGAGATGCGGGACGTGCGGGTCCTGCGAGTCGACGCCTTGTTCGAACCGGTCGCCGAGAGGGCAGGCGAAGCCGACCCGCGCTCTGTACTGATCCGTCGCAGCGGCTCCTTGCCCTTCTCCTTGTCCGGCTTCCCCTTGTCCAGCTTTGCCTTCTCCTGCTTGACCGTCTCCTGCTTGACTTTCTCCTGCTTGACCTTTTCCCCCTTCTCTTTGGCCTGCGACACCCCACCTTTCCTCAACTTCTTGACCCGCTTCGTATTCTCCTCTTCCTCCTGCTCCCTCTCGTCCTTCCTCCACCCCTCGTTCTTCCTCGCAGCTTTTTCCTCGAGAAACTCGACGCTCCGCTTCTTCGGGTGCTTGCGCCGGATCTCGGCGATTCGGTCGTCGTAGGCGTCTTGCCAGGACGCAAAGTTTCGACGCGGCTCCCACGTGTTGCTGCGGGGTGGGAAGGAAGGGCAGGTTAGCGAGAGTTTCCTACCGCGAAGAGGAGAGTTATGGGTCGGGACCGCACGCAGCTGGGTCGTCGTAGCCTTGCCACCTGGTCGTCGGACGCGTTGTCAGCTCTTCTCATCTCGCCAACTTGGACCGAACTTTCGCCTTGGAAAGAGAGAGAGAGAGAGAAAAGGCAGACTCACTTGACCAAGTACCGCACCTCGTACCGCGTATCCGGTGTCTCCCACTCGTCCAGCGGCGTCCCGAGCTTCATCAGATCGCAGACCTTGTAGTCGACGATGCGTTCTGCCCGTCGAAGCGAGAGCGGCGTCAACCGACGAGCGCGAGGAGGTGACAGCGGTCACCGGCTGCTGCTGCGCGGGTTCCAAGCAGACAGGAGGGTTGCGCACCGACGTAAAAGTCGTCTTCACCCAACTCCGCCTGCCCGCGCTCCTCCTCCTCCTGCTCTCGCGCTCCGTCCTCCGGACCACCCGTGTTCAAGGTCAAGAGATGGGGGTCGACACTCATCCCGGAGCGCGAGACGCGCTGCTGTAGCGCACAACAGTGCGTGTGCGTGGCGCCCGTCGCTTGCGCGCAGACAGGCGACAAAGTGAGCGTGCGTCGATAGAGAGAAGCCAGAGTTGAAGCCAAGTCGGATCGTCTCGCCCGACGAGCGGGAAGAAGGGATAAAGCGAGGTTGCAAATGCAGATGCGATGTAGAGTACGATCAGGTATGCGGGTCTATGTTCTACGTGGCTTTTTGTTCAGGCCGAAGGAGGAGGAGGGGGTTAGAGATATATGCGGGAGGTACGGCCGAGACAGAGGACAAAGGGGCACGAAGGGATACTCGTACAGGCTGGAGGGGGCGGGCGAGGGGTGTCGCTCAGGCCCAGCGACCGAGGAGAGCCATGAGGCCGGCTCCGAGGAAGACCCAGAAGACGGCCACGGCGACCTCTCGGGCTGGCGCTTCTGCCACTGCGAGCGTGGGCAAGCGAGGATCAGCTCGAGTCCAGTGTGAAGACCAGTCAAAGATTCTTGCGCTCACTCTTGCGGTCAAAGACGAGATCGTGCGCCAGGCACTCGACGAGTCCTGCCCAGAGGAGGATGCCGGCACTGCTTGCGTCGAGTACACCGCTGACGATACTCGCGATAGCCGAGTCGGGGTTGTATCTGTGGTGCGATTGGGGCGTCAGTGACTCGCGCGACAAGGTTTAGCCGACGAGGTGGACTTGGAACGCACGTTTGTCGGACGCCGAGTCCGACGGCAATCCCGAGCGGCGTGGTGCAGCTGTACGCGACTGCCGCGACGATCGGCACCCAGTCGAGACGATGCGGCAGCGGGAGGGACGACAACCTCGACCCGAGACCGATCCCCTCGAACGTCTGGTGAAAGGTGAGGACGGCGAGGAGCGGTCCGAGGTTGGCGCTGACGGCGAGGGTGAGACCGATGATGAACGAGTGGAAGATGACGCCGATCTCGAGGATGCCGACGCCAATGCACTGCGCGACGGCGCTCTCGTACAGATCGTCGTCGTCCTCCAGGACACCGTGGTCGTGCCGCTGGTTCGCCTTGACCCCACCTGCCTCAAGGTCAACCTCGTCTCCTTCTGAAGCAGCAGCATCTGCCGTCCCGTCCACCTGCGTGATCGACGTCTCAACACTTGCCAACGCAGTCGTGGTCGTACCCGCCGGCGGGTGCGTCCCATGCCCCGTATGTCCGACCTCGTTTCCCCTGACATGATGCGGGTCATGGTGTCGCAAACCTCTTCGCTTAAGGTAGGAGGCGCCTGTCCGGGTCCCGACGAGCTCGACGAGGAAGATGCCAAAGACGGCGATCATGGCTATCGCGGGTGCCCAGTCGTACTCTTGCCAGACGCCGTGGAGGCACTCCGAACCTAGTGCTTGAAAGGCGGGTGCGAGGAGCTGCCACGACGACGTGGCGTGAGCAAGATGGGAGGATCGAGGAAAAAGGGAGGATATGGACGCACATGGATGAACGCCGTCGCGATGATGACTCCGCTGCCGAAGAACTTGAAAGCCGTATAGACATGCTCCGATATCCGCAACCGACTTCTTCGGCACAGGATCTGGCGCGATAGGATGGAGGATGAGCGGGGACAGCGGCGGCAAAACGAGGACAACGTCAGCTCGTGAGTTCCTCTCGAGAGACTCGGTATGGGACGCTGACTCACGGGGAAGAGTGTCCCGATTGCGCTTGTCCCCTGGTGAGCGATTCGATACGAGGTGAGCTCTTGCCCACGGGTGACCAGGTCGACGCCGCCTCGAGTGGTGAAGCCTGAAAGCGCGCGCGCGCGCGCGCGAGAGAGAGAGAGAGAGGGACGTACGAGGATGAGAAAGAGCCCACCGACGCGGAGGCCGAGGTTGCCGTTGTAGGACGAGCCGGATCGACAGCTGTCGGCCTGGGAGAGAGCGAGAGCGATGCGGGTGAGCGGGCATGGCACGGGTATTGTGTGTGGTGGGGAATCGAGTTGCTCACCATGTCAGATGTCGCGAAGCAAGGCAGCAGCGCGAGTCGAGCGGACGAGGCGACGACGACGACGACGACGAGGACGACGAGGGCGTCAACTCGGCGACCGCGAGGGTCCTCACGCACCAGTCATGACCACAGGCTGCGCGGCAAAGGGAATCCATTGCTGGTACAGTTCACAGATCGAGTACAGAGCGAGCGGGAAGCTTGGTGCAAAGGCGTCGTGCGACGTCAGCCGAGTGTCCGAACGAAGAAGCGTACTTCGATGGGTAGAGAAGGACGGGATGCAGCTGGCCCACTCACTTGCAGCCGTTGTCCGAGTGTCTGTGTGGCGACGAGAGCACTCCTCACGCCTCGAGGATTCCGAGTCCTCGCCAGGCCTGCGCAAGCGCCAGAGTCCCGAGTCAGCGAGACCTCCAGGGCGAGGGAAGCCAAGCCCTCGTGGCCACCTCGTCTCCGTCTCGCAAAGGCGCAACGAAACTCACGTCCATCAAGTCGCCGATGACGAATGGCCACCCCTCCTTGGGCGCCCGGCACTCCTTCGGTTCGAGCAAGTCAAACTCCCTCCCAAACGTCAAAAAGTGCGCAAACAAGCTGTTGAGGTGTCCCTCCATACTGAGATGGAGGTACACATCGTAGTGCGCATGATAGAGGTGGGCAAAGATCCGCAAGAGCTGGGTGTAGATGTGTCGCGCGACCGAGGGAAAGTTGGGAGAAAACTCGCGGCCGGCTTTGGTCGGGAAGACGGCTTCGTCCTTGATTAACCCTTCGACCCAGGTTAGGACGTAGTCGATGTATTGCGGCGCAGGAAGCTTGACGCGTTTCCGGCTCGCGTCGATCCAGGTGTAGTCCATGCTGTGTCATACGGCAACGTCAGCGCCGCGAGACCCGACGGAGCACAGGAAGGCGGCTCACCCTGGACCAGCCGACATGGTGGGGTTGTTCTCGACGGTGCAGAACTCGGTGACGACCGAGTAGAAGAGGTTGAGGTTGTTGAAAAGGTCGACAACTGCGGAGGGGGCGGAACCGAGGTCAGTCCGCAGTCCACTCCAGGCCTCTGCACATGCTCGAAGGGTCGGTGTCGAATCTCTCTGTAGCAGGAGAAGCTCGCAACAGGGAGACTCACGATTGACGGCGACCCATTCGTTCACGTCGACGTCTGCGAACGGTATACTGCGTCAGGCCACGCACTTTCCCGAGCGTCCACCAGCACAGACGCACACTTTGGCAGCGCCACAATGGTCTTGAAGTTGCCCTTGACGAGCGCGGCCTTGACGAACGGCAGACATAGGTACAGCCGCTCAGTCTGCTGCTGGCCCTTGGTTCCTTGCGCGCCATTCGCCGTTCCGCGCGGCAGCGGTGCATTCGAGTACCCCGAGCCGGGCGGAGGCTGCGACTTCTGTTGCTGCTGCTGCTGCTGAGGGTGCTGGTGAACGTGAGGGGGTTGCTGGGTGTTCGTCGGAGGTGCGGCGGGGCGAGAAGGACTCCGTCCGCCGTTGACGCGGCTTCCGATGCCCATCGAGGACAGGAAGGAAGACCTGCGAGCATGCTCGAGCTTGTCAGTCCCGCCCCTGGGCCGTGCGAGCGCCACTCGACGCGGGTTTATGGCGCGGGGCGTGAGCGGGGTCTACTGACATGGGACGAGTGCTGCCTGCGCTAGGAGTGAGCTCTTCGCGGTCAGGAGATAGCCAGCGGTCGGGCCGTGTCCAGCCACAAGCTCCAGAGCGTGGTCGAGGTGAGCGAGGTGTGCGCAGACGACGGGGAGCGACGCGAGCGAGAGAGCGTTTGTCGACGTCGACTTGCTTCGTAAAGGCTGAACAGCGCCCGTGAATATGTCTGTGCTCGTGATCAGTGCTGCAGATGTGACCCAGCTCACCGCAGCGCTTTCCGCTCGTTCTCTCGTTCGTTCTCTCCTCCTCCTCCCCACCTGGAACACTTCGGATGGCTATCCTCACTCCCCCACGGCTCTGATGCCCTCGCTTGACAGTGCGACATGATTGGCAAGACTATGGCTGCCATTCATGCCAACGAGGACTCGAAAGAGGAGCCAGCGCCCGTGCAGAACCCGCAGGTTCGTCCAGGCTTCCCCTTTACTATCGCTTGTACGGCGGCAATGCGGTTTCTCGAGTTCCCGATAACATGCATGTACGGTGCAGCGCATTGCGACCGAGTCGGCGTACCACAGGACCCTCTACATGCCCTCCCGACTCAAGACCGCCGACGTTCGCCTCCTCCTTCCTCCTTCAAATTGTTTACACCCTGACATTCATACTCTCCGCAGGGCCCGGCAACAGCTGTCAAAGTCGTCGCCGTCCCGAAAGCGACCTGCCCCCTGCCCGGCTTGCCCGCAACGACGCTCTTGCTCGACGAGGACACGGGATTGACAAAGGCTGTGGTCAATGCCGCGGAGCTGACGGGGTTGCGGACTGCGTGCGTCAAAGCTGCTCGTGTTATCACACCCTGAGCTCACGCCTTGCCTTGCAGCGCAGCTTCGGCTCTCGCGACGACGATTCTTGCCTCGCCAACTTCGACCAATCTCGTCGTCTTTGGCTCGGGAACTCAGGCTTACTACCACACTCGTGCGCTCAAAATCCGGCTCTTGAAATGTAGCGTCATTGACGCTCATGTGACTGCAGGTCTGATCATCCAGCTCTTCCCGTCAATCAAACAGGCCAGCATCGTCGTACGGAAGATCACGTCACGCGCTACCGATCTCGTCGAGAGGTTACGTATGGAGTGTCCAAGTGTCGAGATCGAGGCTATCACGGGCAACAAGGCGAGCGAGGTGGTCATGGAGGCGGACATTATCTGCACGTACGTCCCGCATCCGCCGCTCTTGCTGGGGTTGACGTGCACTGATGTTTCTGCCTAGGCAGCTGCGTACCCTCGACGAGCCCGGTGTTCGACCACAGCGACCTGAAGCCTGGCGTGCACATCAACGCTAGTCCGTTTCGCCTCTCTACCTCTCCGCCGTCTTTCCAACGAAGTGTACCCGCTGACCATCCCCCCTCCGGCGCACAGTCGGCTCCTACACTCCCTCGATGCTAGAGTTCCCACCCGCACTCATCGCCCCCCTCTCCCCTTCCTCCGCCACCTCCAACTCTCCTCGCATCCCGACCATCCTCGTCGACTCCCCCTCTGCCTGCCTCTCCGAATCCGGCGAACTCATCGCCTCTCACATTCCCTCCACCTCCCTCATTTCGCTAGGCTCGCTCCTCTGCCCCTCCGGAACGCTCAGGACGGATTCAGCGACACGGGAGAAAGTGACGAGGTTGAGAGAGGAGGGCAGGAGTCTGTACAAGAGTGTTGGAGTTGGAGGAATGGATGTGAGTATTGCAAAGGTTGTGGTGGACGAGGCGGAGAGGAGGGGGCTGGGAATGCGAGTGCCGTTCTGACCGTCTTAAATAGTCAATGGGCTATAGAGGGTGGGACAAGCAAGACTGTTGAGCGGACGAGGCAGCGATTGTGAGACTCATAGCAACCAAATCACTGATCAAAGGCTTAGCTACGACCGACCGACTGGGAGAGAGGCATGCAGGTATGGATTACAGACGAGAGAACCGAGGGGTAACTGCGACAACGAGTGTGACACGAAGGACTGGAAAGGCGAGGACGGGCCGAAAGCCCCGCTCGAGAGGACAACGGGTCGAATGGAGCAGGGGCGGCGGATCAACCCTGCAGAATTCGCTGGCCAATCTTGTCTCGCACGGTGGTGAAGGCCTGAGAGCATCTCGTCAGCGATAAAGCAGTATAGGGAACGAACCCCGACCCCACGCACCTGCATGATGCTCTGCTCGTTCAGCTGAATGTCGGCAAGATTGACGCCTGCATCGGGTCTCGGTCGAGAGACACGCGACGCGATGGCGACTGGGTCGGTCTCGAGAACGATGCTGCAAAAGTGGAAGGCGTGAGCACCTCGACGTAATTCAATCACGCAGAAACGACGAAGCATCGTCTCTTCGGCCCAACTACGACGGCGCTCAAAGACTCGACGCACCCGTTGTCGATCGTCTCGTCCAGCGCAAGCACGACCAAATCCAGGTTCTCAAGGATGGATCGCTTCTCGACCTGATGACGGAGGAGCATGGCGACCGCATCGTAAAAGCCGGTAAGGACGCCTTGCAGCATGAGCTCGTTCTCGCCCGCGGGACCGACGATGTAGAACGTCAAATCGATCGACTGCTTGTACAGGACGAGCTGGTCTTCGTAGAGGAGGATGTCACCTACGAGGCGAGGAAACGAGCGGAAAGTCAGCTGTCCACACAAGCTTGGCTTGGGAGGCTGCCCATAAGTCTGTCACCCGCACTCACCGTTCTGCCTCCGCGTCTTCTCCCAGATGGCTGCCTCGAACGCCCGCTGCTCCTTGAGCGTCTGGAACGGGTGCTTGAACGCGTTCGGGTTCTTGGGGTCGGGGTGGGCGGGCTGGTAGAACTTGGAGAGCACGCGGTTCGAGTCGTTGTCGATCAGGATAACCGCCGTCACCATGTTCAAGTGGAGATTCTGTCGGCGTGTCGAGGAGCGGGGCGTGAGCGAGCGACGACACGGACAGTGTGGGATGAAGGCGCACCATCTTGCACGACTTCTGTACGTTCCGTGAAGCCTCTAAAGCGGTCAAGCAAGCGAGCAAAGCGGTGGAGCGGGAGGATGTCGCTGGTCAAGGAGATGAAGGTCAATTCATGAAGACTGGCTTGCCACTCGCTTGACACGCTCTGGCTGGCTTGCGAGGCGCTCTGAGTGGGTTCTTAGACGCGCCTGATGCTTCCCTCGAGGCCCCCGCCGTTCCACCCGCCATCTCGAGGGCCTCAACCGTCCGCTCCTCGACCTCGACAGGAAGACGCGCAACCGTCTGAGCGGGCGCCGCCGAACCGCCGACCGAATGCTCCGCCACAAGTATTTCCGCTCTCGCAAGTCCCGGTCGCGCCACGCGCTGAGAAGGGAGGAGCGCCGCCGCGGATTGTGGGAGGATGGGCTTCTTCGCCGGCGACTAGCGGGAAAGGAACGGGTGCGAATGCAGTGAGGAAGCCGGGACAGACTACTACACACGGCTGGGCGCAGCCAGGAGGAACCGCAAGACCAGGACGGTCTGCGCTGCCTTCGAATGGTCGAGACGGCCGGTGGACGGCTCCTGCTGGGCGTAACGCATCTGCGACAGGCGCAAACGGCATCACTGCTGCACAGGTTGGGCAGCCGAGCGGTTCAGGAGGAGTTGCGGCGTCGACCGGATACCTCGCCTCGACCTCGACTTCCTCACACGCCAAATCTGCGACGACCATCCCTGTCCCCGCCAACCCGCGTTCGACCCTCTATGTCACTCAGCTACCCTCCTCCGTCACGGAGACAGACCTGCGTGCCACCTTCTCACCCTACGGCAACCTCACCCGCGTCTCCCTTCGCTCGCATGGCCAGACATACGCCCACATCGTCTTTTCCTCCCCTCAAGAAGCTCTGTCCGCTCTCGAAGCGCTCAAAGGTCGACAGCCAACTCTCCTTTCCCCCGCCTCGCCTGCCGAAGCCGGTCCGAGCAAGGGGATGAAGATCGTCTTCGCGGAAACTACGGAGGAGCGCGATGCCAGGCGGATTTCGGGAGGCGCATCTGCGCTCACAGGCCTCTTTCGCGTCCCGGAGACGCCAGAGCCGAGCCAGTCGCAGCTCAAGCTGGACCCGAGTCCGCAGAAGGTGCAACCTGCGGCGCCGGCCTCCACGAGCGCGCCGGGACAGGCTCAGCAGCCGCAGCCAGCGGTAACGGGCGGCAACGGGACCGAACCGGTCGGTAAGAAGCAGAAGCGGAACAGCAAGAACGGCTTTGACGTGCGCGAGACTGCTAGGTGAGTCCCTGTACTCTTCCGTTCGCCCTCTGTCGACAAATTGACTGAGGTTGCGCTGGACAGCAGGATCGAAGGACCGACCTTGCGATGTGGACAGCATGAGCTAGCGCCAACCAACTACGCCTTCCGGACGTCCGACGCGACTGGTCAAGAATTCTTTCTTTGCAGCTACAACCTGCCGCCCGACGCCGCCGCTGCTGCCGCGAACAACCCCGATCAGTTTATTCAGCACTTTGGACCGCAACTCTCCGCGACAGGCGGCATGAGCCTGCACAAGTGGCGTCTGCAACATCAGGTCGACTCGCACGGTACCACGACGATGCTCAAGCTATCTGTCGTCGTACCGCCCGATACCATCAAGGAGCGGTCACGCGAACGGACGAACGCTAAGAATCGTCCGAGAAGGAATGCTGAACGAATCGAAGCCGGGCGATCGCGGCGAACTGCTGAGCTGGGTGAGGTGGGCGATGAGGACGAGGACGAGGCCGGCGACGACGGGGCTGATCATGCCGGAGATGCGTTGGAGGACGGAGCCGGCGATGTTGCGATGGAGGTCAAGCCAAGGCTGGTCACGGAAGCTGCGACAGGATCGGTGCAGCCGCTCACCGCGATTCCATTTATTCAGTCCACCAAACCGTCTGCGATACCAGCACATCCCTCACCGGCGGAAACCGTCGAAGACGACGGCACCATCTCCCTGTGCATCCGGCTTCCTCCGTCCACCCTTACCGCACCGGACGCAGCACGCCAGAAGCGCTCCTTCCTCGTCGCCCAGGTCAAGCGGATTGGTGCGGAAGGGAAGATCGTGCTTGGCAGCCGGATCGAGGGCGACTTGGTCGTGATCAGCTATATGCAGGACGAGGAGAGTCAGGGTCGAACGGCGGCAGAAGAGGCGCAGGGTGAGGCTCCCGTAGCGGTTCCTGCTCAAGTCGAGCCGATCGCTCAGTCGGAGGAGCCCGTTCGGATGGATGAGGACGTCAAGCCGATCATTGAGCTTTCACCGGAACCTCGACCAAATCGAGTTGAACGACCTCAGGAGGAGGCTCAGCAGATGGACGTCGACTCCGAAGTCGACCAACTGGCAACGCCGACGCCGGAACCGGACCTCGCGCGTTTCCCGCTGCCCATCATGCTCTCGAGCCGTGCGGACACGAGGGAAACGTACGAGATCGTGACCAACTTTATTCAAGAGTTCGTCGTCCTGTCGCAGACTGAGGAGTCGAAGCTGATCTCTCACGCCGCGCAGGTACTTCCGCCGCTTCGACAGCGCACGCAGGTCGCTCGAGCTCATGTACACGCCGAACGCCCTCTTCTCCCTCCGAGTCGACTCGAAGACGCCCGCTCGTCTGCCCTTCCCGCCCGTACCCTTCGCGAAAAACTGGCTTCTCGGTGCCGGCAAGGTGTCCTCGACTCCGACAGCGATCACGAACGCCATCCGTCTCCTTCCGACTGGCTCGCATGACCTCGTGCGGACCGTCTTCACCGCTTGCTCCATTCCCGAGCTGCAGGTCAAGAGTCGGGCACCGCCTCCAATCGTCCTCCATCTCGTTGGCGATTTTGAGGAGTTCCCCGAAAAGACCATCCGCCTCTTCAGCCGCACTTTCGTCATCGTACCGAAGGGTCGGACGGTAGGCGTGAACGGCGCCGAGACGCCCGAGTTCTGGGTCCACTCGGACCAGTTGACAGTTTCACACAAGGTTCCGGGCGAGCCGTTCTCGCTGCCGGTCCTACAAACGCCCTTCTCGCCTTCTCGTCATCCCTTCATCGCGCCCGCGACGTCCACCTCCACAAGCTCTAGGACCGCCACGTCCGCCATCCGTCCGCAGCCCGTTCCGCCTCCCGCTTCCGCACAGTCGGCCGCCCTTCCGGCCCCTCAAGCACGGCCTTTCTCGCAGTTCCAACCACATCCCGGCCTGGCGCGCCTGCACGCGCCTGATACGCCTACCCAGTCGGCGTCACCGGTTCCTGGTCCTTCGCAGGTCGCGATGCCTGTAACAGCACCGCCTGTTGCGCACATAGCACCACAGACTGTCGCATTTCCGACTCCCTCCACTTTTCACACCTCCGCCGCCCTACATCAGCCAGCGCAGCAGCCGCGACCAGAACGTCGGGCTCCTTCGCCAGCTCATGGCTCGCCTCCCGACGAGCAGCCGCGCGACGTTATGGTCCTCTCCGACTCGGCTACTTCCGTCTCTCCCGAAGTCGAGCGTCGCGTTCTGTCCAAACCTTCGAAGACGAGTCTCGGTAAACGTCCGGCGGTCGAGTATCGCTCCGATGCGGATTCCGGATCGAATCAGGAACGGCGGAAGAAGAAAGTGGACAACGTGCGTGCGACGGCGACGGCATCGGCGATTCAGCGGGTGACGGAATCTGCCGCAGCGGCAGGTCAGGCGCCGACGCCGGAAGTGTTGAGGCGGATCATCCAGCAAGAAGTCGCGGCTCAACTCGCTGCTGTCGGCGGATCTCCCTCAACAAGGTTGACGGATGACGACGGCGAGTCCTCCTCTGTCGCGAACGCTACGCGTCAGCCGGCGAAGCAGAAGGAGCGGCGGGTCGAGAAGGAAGCGAAAACCAAGGCGAAGCAGGCGCAGAAGGAGAAGCGGAAGAAGGTCGAGGCTGAAGAGCCGCAGCTCGGAACAGGTCTCGCAGCCGACGACGGTCGCATCTTGCTGCGCACCCAGTCGAACTCGCAGCTGCACAGTACGCTCGCCTCGTTCCGCCGCCGCGCGACTTCGCTGATTCTTCCTCGCGTGGCAGGCTTCGACGGCCGCTCAAACAAGCTGCGGCATATGATCGATACCGGCTCGTCCTTCCTCGCCGTCTCGCACATCGGCGACATCGTCCAGTTCAGCTGCCCGCCGAACACGCTCACCTCGACAGTCGAGAAGCTCTGGACCTCGAAGGACGACACCTTCCGCGTTGACGACTTTGCATGGTCCGACTCGAAGGAGACGCTCATTGTCGGCTACCTCGGCGCGAAGGGAGGGAAGGGGACGGTCAAGCCGCCCAGCCAGGTTGTCCTCTTCAAGCGCGAAGAGGACAGCAGGGTGCGTTTGCGCTTGTTTGCGCACCTCACGCTCTGCTCACGAGTCTTCTCGCAGCTCGGCACGAGGCTCGTTAAAACCCAAGTCGCGACAAAACCTCACACGCTTGGCGGCGTGACAGCATTGACGACTCTGCCCGGAACCGGCCGTCTGCGATTCGTGACAGGCGGCGAGGACAAGAAGCGAGTCCAGGTCACCCGCTAAGCCGTCTCCTTCGCTGATGAGATTGCCCCCGCAGGATCTTCCTCTGGACTCGCTCGCGCGCGACGCAGGAGGTCACCGCCGTCAACATCCGCTCCGAGCATTCGTCGATGATCACGAGTCTTGCGCCCCTCGCCGCCGAAGAGAACCGTATTGCGTCAAGCGGGAAGGACAAGCGGGTGTGAAGCGAAAATACTCCTTGCCAGATCCGCTGCTCATGCTTTTCTTGCAGGTCTTCGTATACGATATCGAAAATCAGCATTCTACGTGGCAAGCGCTGCTTGACAACCCTGTTATGACCGTCGACCCTGTGTGCGTCACGAGCACGATGCTCGGGGAGAAGGTCACGCTAACCGCACACATCTCGCAGCCTCCAAGATCCGCACCTTCTCCTTGCCCGCATGGGCTCACCCTCGAACCAGTTTGCGGTTTACGATGTCCGCCGCCCTGCCGGTTCAAAGGCGGTCCTCACCTTTGGCTACGACCTCAGCCCGCACCGCACGACTTCGGGTGCTCTCGCTCCGACCAACATGGGTCGCTACCTCCGCGGGTCGCAGTGCGACACCATCTTTGCCTTCCCGGACCACGAGATGGGCGTCAAGTGCGTGCTTGAATCCGCTTCTCCGCAACCTCTTTTTACTCAATCGACCTTCGTTTTCGCATCAGGCTGTGGGACCTCCGCAACGTCCGCACCGCGCAATCCTCGTCGAACCTCAAGCGTCAGGACCTACAGGCCGTCGGGCGGTCCAAGGTCGTCTCGGCCGTCTTCAAAAGTCGGAGCGAGTTGTGCACGATGGAGCTCTCTCACGTCTCGCGCCACAGTATTCGCGGCTGAGCTGATCTCTTCAGACTCTTGTATAGCTGTACTGTCACTGTCTCTTGCACCGCACTCGCTCCTACCTTGCTTGCATTCTCCTCGTCGTGCAATTCGCATCTCTCTCGTTCCGCTCCTCCTCTCGCTCTCGCACATCTTTCATCGTCTTCGCAGCTGTCGTAGCACTCTCTGCACTCCTCAGCAACGTCTGGACGGTCGTACGCGCACCGCCTCTCCGCGCCTTGCGCGTCCTCCTCGCGTCGCACGCTTCGACTCGGCATCTCGCTTTTCGAACACGGCGCCACCTGCTGGAGGTGTCTGCAGAATACGCACAGCGTCGAAGTCGACGCGAACGACTATGGCAGACAAGCCCAAGACGCCCAGCCGGTTTGCGACAGACCTCACCAACGCTCCCTCGACTTCGCGCTCGAAACGACCTTCCGTATACCGCCAGACCAGCCTCGCCGACGTCTTTCTGATTAGACCGAGTTCGCCGTCGTCCAGTACCCTCACTTCGCCCGCATGTCCAGTCCTCTTCGGCAGCGATGCCCCGACCGCAGGACCCAGCGCGTCGTCGAGCACCTGCGCGACATCACCACTCCGTGTGGACGATGAAGACGCGCAGATGTTGCTTCTCGACGAGACGGACGGCTCGAGCGACGCGGAGGAGCAGGCGGAAACCCGAACGAAGAAGCGACGACGGGTCTCGTCCCCCTCCCCGTCGCGGCGAGCAGACGAGGATGAGGCAAACACGCGACTGCTGGCGACATTCGCGCCAACTTGGGAAGCGGGAGGGAGGGCAAAGCTGCCCGCGACTTACGCGTTGGAATGCGAGCAGTTCAGCGTATTTGACGCGATGCGGCGGCGAGAGCTGGGTTTGCAGGCTGCACGGACACGGCGTGAGTGCTCGTCTGCAACTCCCTCGCAGTTCGTACTGATCTGCTCGTCGTGCAGTATCGATGCGGCCATGGCTGCAGACGATCGTCTCGAGCAACGAAGCGGACGTGACCCGAATCACCTCGCAGCACGCCAGTCGAACCTGGGCGCCCCCCTTCTCCCTCGCCTTTTCCCACGGTGCGTCTTCTCCCGTCTCCAACCAGTCGAGCAATTCAGTTGACGCCACCACAATCACAATCACAGCTGCGAAAGCAGGCGGGAAGAACCTCGTCGCGGTGGGCGACGAAGAAGGCATGCTGAGCTTTCTGAACGGCGACGATAACCAATGGCAAGCTGGTGAGCATGGTTTCTTCCCGTGCATTCGGCAGACGCGTTGCCGACGAAGATGTTCGCGAGCAGGTCCGACTCGACATTCCTTTCAAGCGCATACGAGTGCGATCTTCGACGTGCGATGGAGTCGGGACGACTCAGTACTCGTGAGTATACCTTCGCATGATCGTCTTGGAGTGAGGCTCAATGACTTTGCTTGTCTCGCAGGCAATCGCAGGAGGGGACCATACCGTCCGAATCGTCGACTCGGCCACTCAGATCTGCGTTGGCGTGCTGAGCGGTCACACGGGCACCGTCAAGAGCATGTCGTGGGACCCTCACAACCCTTGTCCGTCCCACTCCTGCAGGCTTCGTCACGAATCGGAAGCTGACCTTCCCAACCGCTTACAGACATTCTTTCGACCGCTTCGCGCGACGGGAGCATTCTTGTTTGGGACAACCGGGTGAAGGGATATGCGGAGAGCGGCGTGGAGGGGACGAATGCGGTCGGGGTGGTCAATCGCATCCGCAATGCACATGGTGCGCCTGGCAAAAAGGTCAAGGGCGTGAGTCGACACGTCAGACGCCCACCGCGCTTCAGTCGATGACTAACTTGACATTGGGACCGCAGCGCTCTGCGACTCGAAGCGTGACGGCCGTGAACTACCTCGAGCACCAAGACAACCTCATCGCTTCCGCCGGTTCCGCAGACAGGTGCGTCCGCCTTCCGCGTTCTCTTGCTGTTCCTCGTACTGACCATCTCAGCTCGACAGTCTCGTCAAAGTGTGGGACCTGCGCCGCTCGCACCGCAGCCGAATCAACCCGTCTTCATACGAGACGAACAACGAAGCGCTCACCAGCATGGAGACGACTCGCCCGCACGGCATCTCGAGCATGTCGCTCGCGCCTGACGGTAGGAAGCTCTACGCCTTGTCGACCGATTCCCGGTGCGTCGCCAGAGGTGCTTTACCGGAGATCTCGGATCGCCAGCTAACCCTTCTCGACATTCCGGCAGCATCTACGCCTTCGACGCGACCAACCTCACACACTCCGCACCCCTAACGACCTTCCACACCCCCCTCGCGTGCTACTCGTCGTTCTACATCCGCTGCGCCGTCTCGCCTTGCTCTCGCTTCCTCGCGAGCGGCTCGAGCGACGGGAGCGTGTTTGTGTGGGACACGGAGGGCCGCGGCGGGCCCGAGGAGGCTGTCAGGTTGATTGGGCATGAGGCGGAGGTAAGCGGGTTGGATTGGGCGCACGAATCGGTGAGTTCGCGTCACTTCCTCTCCTCCTCTCGTCTGCTGATGCTCGTACTTTGCGGCCGACAGTTCGCGACGTGCTCGGACGACAACCTCGTCCGGTTCTGGCACTCGAAGCCCGGTATCGCCCGCTTCCGCTCCGCCGCGATTCAGCGTCTCTCCTCCCCGACCCGCGACTGGCGCGACGACGCCGATGCAGAGCGCCTGCGAGACCGCTGGAGCGGCGAGGCGTACAGTGCGTGAAGATCCAGCCTATCCGACGAAGAGACAACTCTATCGCTCGCCAATCCCTGCCATTCTATCCTATCGCCGCAGTTACACTCTTCGCATCTACAATAGCATCTTCCGCTTGCATCTTGAGCAGATTGTCTCTTCTTTCGTCCTCCTCCCCTCGTCCCGTCTCCTTCCCGCTCGCCGCTGCTCAGCTCGACCCGCTCTCGCGCTCGACGACTCGGCCTCCTCCCCGGCCTCTCGTCGAGCAGCCTCCGCTTTGTCTGGGGACGATCGATTGTGCTCCGCTCGGCGCCCATCGCTCCCGCTTTGAGCAGGTCCGGGAAAAGCTTTGGCTGGCTTGCAGGACGAGACGAAACGAGCGGGCGAGAGGCGGTGAGAAAGGTGGAAACGGAGCGGAGGAGGCGGCGGTCCTCGAGAGGTTGCCTGGCAGGTCTGGGGCAGTTTTGCAATGCTTATATTGCTTCTCTCTCATCCTGTCCAAGCTGTATGGCGACCAACGCGCGGAAAGGAACGCCCCGCACTTCCTCGCATCAACTCCCAAGTCAAGTCAACCGCACCACACAGCGCACGGACGGGTGTGACAGCGAGCTAGCAGTACTTCAGGATCACTGGAATCTCCGCTGACCCGTTGTCCTGGCAGCAAAACGCCCCCTCGACCTCCCTTACCGCCAGTCCGCTGCTCGCACACGCGCTGGCCCAGGCGCGTTCGTCGATGCAGGGCCTCAGCAGGACAGTGCAGGACCAGGACGTCGACTTTAGCGCTTTCCTCGACGACGCCGCGTTCGACGGCGACTCCCCCGCCTGTCACTCGCTCCCTCCTCTCGCTCTCGACGCGCTCGCGGGCAAGAGCAGGGCGGGACAGCTCCAGAGTGCGCAGACAGGCACTCCGACCGCCTCCACCTCGTCGGGCAACTCTCCCGGCGTGAGCGACTCGACCTCGTCTCCGTCCGCTGTTCCACCCGAGACGGCCCTCACCTCTGCGTCGACGTCGCCACGCCTCGCCTACCTTCCTCATTTTGCGGCGATGAACCAGGCGGGAAAGCTGCCCGACGGCCTCGAGCAGCTCGCCGCCCTCCAGGAGGCAGCGCGCCAGGCAGAGGTCGCATTTCAGCAGGCGGCGGCACAGGCGGCGCAGGCGGCGCAGGCGGCGGGGTTCTCTTTGGCGGGCGCACAAGGCTCACAGGGACTTGCTGCGTTCTCGGCACAACTCGGCGCGCTGTCCTATCCCCAGGCTATCGCGCCTATCGCTTCCCTCGCGCCTGTATCGTGCGCCGCCCCGTACCCGGCCCAGCTTCCGCACGACTGGCTCCTTGCGGCGCACTGCGCAGCGCCAGCCTACTCGGGCACGACGACGCCCATCTCGCACCCGTCCTTCCCCGCCGGCGCTTCCCCCTTCGTGCCCCCGGTCGCCGCCTCCTCCCGAAGTCCCCTGACGTCGCTCAACCACCTCGGACAGGTCGCCTCGACCAACGGCACGATCGACCCGAGCCTCTACGCTCTCCATGCCAGTCTCGAGGCGCAGGCGAGGATGGCAGCGGTCGCGGCGGCGTCTGCGGGCCAGGCTTCGTCAACGCCAGGGACGCCGTCCGGGTTCGACCTCGCCTCCTTTCACCAGCAACAACAGCAGGCGGGTCCGTCTTCGTCGACAGCTTCGTCGCCTCATGCACACTCACGAGCGGCATCGGCGCAAGGTTACAGGTCAGGGAGCGCGTTAGCCAAGTCGGCGCTGGGACCGTCGGCCGGTGGATCTGGACGGCCTGGAGGTGTTCCTCAGCGAGTGCGGACGGATGCGAGTCAGCACACATCGCCCTTGGCATCTCCATCAATGCTACGAGGTATCGACTTTGCGTCGTTGCCGTTGTCGGCATACGGATCGCCGACGGGCTACTCGGCAACTCCGACCACCACGACTCACCAGCGACCGCTTCCTCCCCTGCCTCCCGCTCGCCATGAAACCTCTTCTACATCCTCGCCATACCCGTCGCTCCCGTCGAGCGCCGCCATCTTGCCCGACGTCTCGCAGCACCCCACCTACCTTTCCTCCCGCCTCGCCTCCTCGTCCACTCTTCCACCCTCGCTACCGCAGTCTCCTCGTTCTACTCAGCCATCCCGCCACGTACCCGTCGACTACGACTTCTCGTCCCTCGAGCAAGATCTCGACCGTTTCTCGTCGCTCGGCGGGTTTGCCTCTGCAGCAGCAGCAGCCATCGCCTCCGTCAGCCCGTCTACGCCCGTCTCTCTTTCAGCGCCTCAACAGCGAAAAGAGAGTGCATCGAAAGCAACCGGCGCGTACGGGGTGGGCGGCTACGGCGGGTCTTCGACGCCTCAAATTGCGCCCGAGTCGCTTGCAAGTCCGAAGGTCGTCGCAGAGGTACTGGGCGAGAGCTTGTTCTTCCCTCCTCCGCCTGCGTCAGGCAGTGCCAAGACTAGTACTGTCGCCAGCGGGTCAGCCGGCGGGAGTGTCGGGACGGGCAGCGCGGGTGCGAGTCCCGCTGCGTTCAGCACCGGCACCGGGGGAGCAGGAAAGGGTGTCTCATCCGCTCTCTCGCCCTCGGTAGGCAACTCGTCCGCCTCCCCCTCCGGATCGACCATCATCGACGAAGACTCTGCCGAGCTCCTCTCGCGCAAAGACCCGATCGCCGCACAAGTCTGGCGCATGTTCCACAAGGCAAAGAACACGATGCCTAACGGTGCGAGGATGGAGAACTTGACGTGGAGGTTGATGAGCATGACGCTGAGGAAACGGAGGGAGGATCCCGCGCCGGGCAGTGCGGATGCAGAGGGTAGCGCGAGTCAGGCGCCTAGTCCAGGGACGGAGGAGGCGAGGTTGAGGAAGGCGATGGAGGAGGCGCTCGAGGAGCAGCGCGAGGAGATTGACACGGTGCAGCCTTTGGCCAGTTCGTCGGGCAGGATGAGAGGCGGGAGGGACAGGAGCGACAGCGGGGCGAAGCGCGCCGCGGCGCCTGCTGCGCTTGTCGAGGAAGCTGCGGAGGACGAGGAGGAGCGAGGCCGAGGGAGGCGGACAAAGAGCGGGAACCAGAGCAAGAGCAAGAGCTCGACGCCCGAAGCGGAGGAGCAGCAAGAGTGGGTTCCCTCGCTTCTGTCTCGACCCGAGTACTCATACTGACCCTCATGGTCCTGCAGCGACTCGATGGACTGGCGAGCCATGTCCAAGTCGCGGTCCCGCAGCCGAGCGCCCGACATGATGGACTGGCGAGCGCAGTCTCGCTCGCGGTCTCGTGCACCCGACTTCCGCGTCTCTGTCGCTCCCCCTGCGATCGACAACACGCCTGCTGTCGCCAACTTCTCCCGCTTCTTCTCTGACAACGGTCTGCCATCTCCCGTCAACGAGTCGCCATCTGAGATGCCGCCGCCTCCTCTTCCTTCTTCCTCTTCGTCCACCGCTCCTCGACCCCTCTCCATCACGACGCAGGACGCCAACTCGGCTGCTCTCGCCGAGCTCGCAAACTCGCTTGGCCTCTCTCCGCAAGACCAGGCAGAGCTGTTCGGATCCGCCTCGGCGCGCTTCGACGGCCACAGCCTACTCGACCTGCCGTCTCCTGGCGGCATCGCTTCGCCACCTCCGACCCTCCACCAAGCCCTCATCTCGCCCCTTCAGCCGAACGTCACCTCTCCGCTCTCCGCCTCGCCTCATCGCGGCTTTGCTTTCCCGAACGGCACGCATTCTCCCGACGGTGCAGGACCGGATGCAAACCTCGCAGCGATCGAGAGCACCCTCAACCAGCTCATCAGCCTGCAGAACCTTACCTCTCCGCATTCCTCATCTTCGGACACGGTGGACCCGTCCGCCTCCATCGCGCCCCGTCCTGCCAAGTCACCATTGTCGGCCTCGTTCACGGCTTCTCTGCCCGACAGCTCTTCCGGGCACACGCCGCAGACCTCGACAATCCATAGCCGCCGGTCCAGTGCCTCGGATAGCTCGCTTTCGAAGCGCTCGCAGGCGCAGCAGCATCTTCAACAGTTCATCTTGGTGAGTACCCCATCCAAGCGCTCCTCTGAGCTTCTATTGACACGTCGCGTCACCAGAACCGCAAGGCTCCGACAAGCTCTGCACCTCCCGCTGCATCCAACTCCGCCTCGTCCTCTCGCCGTACCCCTGCCCCCGCGCCCAGTCCATACCTCACCGCGACCGCGCTCGCCCAGCCGCCCCGTTCGTTCTCCTTCGGCGCTGCAGCGAGCGTTGCGACAGTGGCCGCCAACAACCCGGCTCCCGCTTCGGGCCTAAGTCTTGCTCGACCCGAGTCGATCCCGCCTCAGCTCTCGCAGCCATCGACGCCGTTCAGCGAGCCGCCCCTCCCGCAATTCTTCTCCGGCTCTGCGCCCGTCCAGCCCTCGGCGCTCGTTGACACGCCCCACCAGCAATCGCAGTACGGATCGGCCAGCAACGATACGACCGGCCTCCTATACGACTACTTCCACGCGACGTACCAGCCATCGCCGTACCTCTCGCAGCAGCAGCTCGACATGTTTGGCTCGGCACCAGCGAGCGTCGACCCCTCGCAGCTGCTCAACAGCACTTCGGCCTCGCCTTTCGGTTCGCCGGTCTCGAGCTGGGGCGTCAACCCGTCGTCGCTTGAGGGCTCGTTTCTGCCGACCGAAGAGAAGAAAAAGGCGCGGCGACCGACGAGCGCTCGTGCGAACAGCACCGGTTCGGTCGGGACCCTTGCCCCAACAAAGGCCAAGTCGGCTCCCGCCTCTCGCGCCCACTCGCGGTCGAACACGATCTCGCTCCCCTCGACAATCGAAGAGGGCAAGGCGCTCGTTACGGGCGATATCTCGACCGCTCCGTCGGGCGAGACCAAATCGTCTTCCTCATCTCCCGCACCTAATTCAGGCGGCGGCACGATTTCGAAGAAGGTCGACGCAGACGGTGGGCCGATCAAGTGTCTCAACTGCGGGACGACTAACACGCCTCTCTGGCGGCGCGACTCGGAGGGCAAGCCGCTCTGCAACGCGTGCGGGTTGTTCCGCAATCTGCATGGCGTCGACCGCCCGGCGAACCTCAATACGGGCGTCATCAAGAAGCGCAACCGTAACCGAGGACCGAAGGACCCGAATGCGAAGAAGAGCGCCGCGAGGAACAAGGCGCGCGCAAACTCGGCTGCTTCGTCGGCGGGGACGGCGGGCGAAGGCTCGACCCCCTCGAACACAACCGTGGCGGGCAGGAAGGAACGAGTTGGAGCGGGCGCGCCCTACCCGAACGCGGCGGCACGAGCAGCGGCAGCGCAGCAAGATTGAGTCCCGCGTGCCCTTCTCCCTCTCGCCTCTACACCCAACAATTCTCCTCTGTTGTCTTCTACCTAGAAAGCGTTCCTCCCTGGTTGTAGCAGCTTAGACTTTCCGTCGTCGTCGTATCGTCCATCGTCTGTCCTCCTCCCCCCTCCGCATATCTTCGCAGTTGTTCGTGTCCGTTGCCAAGTCAACCCGAGTCTTTCGATATCCTCTCAACCGTCGGCGTATCTCGCGAGCCTCTCGAGAGAAGCGCAACCGAGCCGCGCAAGGTCCAGGTCAAGCGAGCAGAAATGCAGGGTTACACACGAAGGGAAGCGTCCGAAACGTCCTGCGAAATCTACTGCTTGCGGCGGAACGAGCAGCCCTCGGTGAGGCGAGCCTTGCCACTGTTCGTCCAAGCGGGTGTGTGTCAGTTAGAGTCGGAGCAAAGGGGTGGGGAAGAGAACGGGACGGACCCAGTCGGGGTGCACAGGATGGTGCTGCACGAGCCGCAGAGGACGACGGTCTGGGCGTGCGAGAAGACGGTGGTGATGTTGAAGCAGCCCGGGCACTGTTCAGTGAGTAACGAATCGACCGTCAGCAACTTCCCCTCTTGCGTGAGTCTGCCCAGTGCCACTCGACAACCAGCAACTGCGACCAACCTTGACGTCCATGAAGTACGAGTTGGGCGACCTGCAAAGAGGGAAACGCGTAAGGTTCTCGAGAATCGGTGTGGACGAGAGGCGAAGTGGACGCACTGCACAAGCCTCTTGAGCTTGTGGGTCTGGGCAGTCTTCTCAGCAGAAGGGTTGAGGAGGTCGACAGCGAGCGACTGTAGACGCAGGAGAGACGATGGCGAGTTAGCGAGGATGCTCGATCCGCCACGGCTAAGGTCGAGTCGAGGTGGAGCAGTCGCGCAGCAGTTCCCCCGTCTGCGCGCTAGTCCTGCGACCGGTTCCAACGCCATCCTGCGCACTTTTCCACCCTGTCCGCCCTGTCCACCGCACCGCGCGAGCCCGTGCGGCGCCGTCCCGCCTGCGCCACTTTCGCACCTCCTCGCGTGACAGGCAGCCCAATTCCACCGCTTCAACTGCTGCGCGACTGCTCGGGCCTGTGCGTCGGACACAAGCTCACCATGATGACTGTGTTTGGCGGGTCGCAGGGGGCACAGGCGAGGCGAGAGGCGCGGCGAGCGAGGGTCGAAAAGGTCGTGAGCACGAGGGGGGCGACGGCGGTGTGCGGCAACGAGACAGCGCGGGGGGGCGGGACAAGGGCGAGGGTGTAGCAGGTCAGCTCAGGTACCTTCTGTGCCGCTTTCGAGCGCGCCGGTGGCGTACCTTCGGCTTGGGAGTACCAGACGAGGAGAGAGAAGCAGATCCTCCTTCTCCTCTGAACCTGACCACTCGCACCCTCGCTACCGATTCACTCGAGTGGCACGCACAAGCTTCCACTGTGCTCTACAACGCTCACCAACCCTGCCCGTGCTTTCAGCCGCCGCTTCGAGGTCCTTCCCAACGCTGGGAATGTCCACTCAGCGAGGGCACTTCGAGCGGTCTGATGACCTGCTGGATGTTCTGAGGCTAGACTTGTAGCCCTGGCAAGCTCGCCGAAGCGCGCGACGCTCCGATGACCGTCTCTTGCGGAACACCTCGCTTTTTGAGTGAAGCAACGCCGGCTTGTTGCAGAAGCATGAAGATGTCATGTAGTACATCAGGGAATGCGATTTAGCCCTGCACGCGAGCCGTCTTGCTCGACAGTCGTGGTCAGCGCGCGGATGAGTCCTTCAGACCCAACGGCCAACTGTATACTGCAGTGAGCAGCATCGGGATGCATCACATGGGATCACTTCGCTGAGAGCGCTGGGAAGGCTGCTGCGGACCTTACAGACGAGCTGCTGGACCTCGCCTAGCCCTGCCTCGTGTTCCCTGGTCCCCTCGAGGCGCCTGCCACCGACCGATCCCCATGCCAAGCGCGACCGACAGCGCTTGTGCGTACAGTGCAGCCTCCCCGACGCGGGATCGCAGTACACAGCCTCTCCTCACGAAAGCCCCGCCTCAAGCGAGCGAGACTCTCCCTTCCGCCCTTTGAGCGTCAGAGAAGTCTCCGTCCAACCATCGATGTAGAGATGAGAAAGAAAGGCGCATCCGCCATCGTTATCAAGACACTCGTGGGCCTCCGTCTTCCCGTCCTTCGCCAGGAGAGGAGGATACATTTTGCCGCCACTCGAGTCCCGTCCGACCGAAGAAACCAACAACAAAACCCCGTCCAAGCAGACCTCGCAAGTACCGTTCGACCGTCACTCGTTCAAGCGCAAGCAAGCCGAGACTCAGTCCCTCCTCCCACCCTTCTTGCCGCGCCCTCCTCCGCCCGACCCGCCCTTGTGACCCTTGACGACCTCGCGGAAGATCCCATCGACAGCCTTGAACTGTAGATGCGCCGGAATGCCCCGAATGATCTCGCCAACCTGGCGCTCAATCTCCTCCTTTGGGATACCCGCCTTCTCGGCCGTCGACATTGAGAGACGGAACATGGCCAGCACGGCCAGACTGACTTGGGTCTGTTGGTCTGGGAACGGAGCGGACAAAGTAGCTGCGAGAGCGCCGACGGTCGGAGGCTGCGCCGAGGACGAGTAGTGCGAAGGACCAGCACGGTCGCCGCGCGTCAGGCGCAACAAAATCTCGACGACTGGCGCAGCGTGCGTGCGAGGCGGTCAGAGATAGGTCGGGCGAGAAGGACACGGGAGACGCACCGTTGTCGATGTTGGACATGTGCGTCTTGACGAAATCGTTCCGCTCCTTGCGAGAGCCGACGCTCGAGCTTGCCGCCCATGACTCGAGGGCATTTTGGATCGTAGGGGGCTGTCAAAGCAACGTCAGTGTCCTCAAAGTTACGAGGGAACGGGAGACGCCGGCGAGACGCACAGGATCCGGGTCGACGACCTTGACCTTGTTCCTCCACTCGCTCAGCTTGTCCGTCTCCTTCGGATTTGCGCCGCTGGAGATGCCAAGACTGACGATCCAATTGTCGACATCGCCTGTCTTGACCCACCGAGCCTCAGTGAGCGGGTTGAGGCGGTCGAGCTGCGCGACGATGGTGATTGTCTCGTGTGCGAAGGTTGCCGGTGGCGCAGTGGCGGAGTCGGTTAGCGAGTCGAAGTCCGATTGTAGACGATGCAATGGCGGAAGAAGCGGGTCAAGCTCTTGCTCTTCTGTCGAGTCGTGCGAAGGCTCCCAGGAGCGGGTTAGCGCCGTTCGGTCCATGACGACGTAGTCGTCAGCCTCGACGTCGAGCGCCTCGACCTGCAGACATCACGCGTCAGTTACGAGTTGCAACAGAGGATGATGACGGTTCACTCACCAAGACCCCCTTCAGCACTCGGAACTCATCCTCGACCTGCCGCTCGCCCTCGCCCAGCACAGCCGGCTTGCAGCGCAGTTTTAGCTCGATCTTGCCATCGCCACGCTTGATCTTGACCTCGTCAATGACCTCGGCGTCGAGAAGCATGCGGCGGGTGTTGCGGGCGTACGAGATGGAGATGCGGTCGGCGGCGGGCTCGGGAGGGACGATAATCGATTCGGGGGCGGTCGGAGCTGCAGAAGAACCGGCGGACGGCGCGCGAAAGGGATCTGAAGCGGTCGCTGCTTGGGCTTCCTCCGGCTTGGAAGACGCGGCCTCGCCTGCAGCCACTTCCTGCGGCTGCTCGGGTTCCGATTTCTCCAGTCCTTTCGCCTGCGTGACGCTAAGGGCTTCGACATCGTCTTCGGTGGCGTTCCCGCTCGCAGCCGTCACGTCAGCCTCTTGTGCGGCCTCTCCTCCTTCAACAACCTGCTGCTTACCAGCGAAGGGCTCGCCTGCGGCATTCGCGCCATTATTCGCCTGGGCGTCAGTCATCTGCTCAGCCTGCTCCTTCTCGGCTCCCTCCTCGATCTTCTCCATGACCTCTGCTTCGTCGACAGGCGTCGCAACTCGCGCGTCCGTCAAGTCGGCAGGGATATCCGGTGTCGGGACAGGCTCAACTTGTCGCCCGTGGCCGCTTGTGCTCTCTTGCTGATGTGATTGAGGCGGGACAGAGGCGGACTTGACGGAAGCGGAGACGGACGAAGCGCGAGGCGGACCGAATCCGCTTGGGTGGGCGTAACTTGACGTGATGGCCGTCGGTGAGGAGAAGTAGATGCGAAGGCGGGAGTTTTCGCGAGGTGGGGCGGGAGCGGGCGGCGGGGAGGAGCGGGAGTCGTCCCTGACCGACGACCGGTCCTGCTCGTCGCCATCAGCCTGCGCCGAGTCGATCGGCGCACCGTCCACGTCCTCCTCTTCGCCTTCGGGCTCGTGCGTCTCCTCTTTGATCGGCTCGCCATCCTCGTCGTCGCCGTTGGCCTCCTTGACGGGCGTCCCCTCAGGCGGATGCAGCGAGTTGAGCGAGACGGGCTCGCCATCCTCGAGCTTGAGGTCGCCCGTACGGACTTTCTTTGGCTTGCTCGCGTGCTCGTGCTCGACCGCGCCGTTGTTTGTACCGGATGTATCGGGAGCAGCGCCGTCGACCTGAGCCGAGTCGTCGTCCTCTTCGCGACGGTGTTTGCCGGCAGCGACAGTAGCGGTCGCTGTCGGGTCGGAAGGCCGCGCGGGGAGGTCCTCGACGTTTACAACATCGACCGACATATCGCCAGCCTCTTCCTTCTGCTCGATGTGCTCGCCTCCTTCGCTCGCTTCCTGCTCCTTCCGCCCATTCTCCGCCTTCTCCTTGACTTGCCTGTCGAGCTCCTCGGCCGCTCGTCGCATCTCCTGCTCGACACGCTCGGCGCGCCACTCCCACTCGAGCTCGGGAATCGCAAGGCCTTCGATACGGAAGTCGGTAAGCGTGCGCTTGGCGCTCTCGCCGTCTCGCTCGCGCTCCTCGTTCGCATGTCGGTCCTTCTTGCTCGAGCTGCTTCCAGTCCCGCGAGACGTCGAGCCCCACTTGCGCTCGCGACGAGCGGCTTGCTGGTTGGCGCCGACATTCGCGCCGCTGCTAGGACGCGAGGCGGCACCCTTCGGTCCCTTCGGAGCGTTGGGCGCTCCGAGTCCGCGCGGTCCAGCCGGCGCGTTGAAGTTGCTCGGACCAGGCGCCGGCGGCAATCCTGCTCGCGCGCCGGTCGGTCCCATGCCAGGTCCTGGTCGCGAACCAAATCCAGGACCAAGAGGTGGACCGCCTCGACGGTCTTCGCGCATCCCGCCTCTCGGACCGACAGGACCGCCGCGAAGAAGTGTCATCGGGCCTTGTCCGCCGAATCCTCCAGGTCCGCCCCTCATGCCGTCGTCAAATTGACCAGGACCCATCCCTGGCGGTCCTCTACCAGGACCAGGTCCAGGCCCACCTCGAGGTCCACCGCGCATGCCAGGCCCATCGCGGCCAAAAGGCATGTCGCCTCCTGGTCGCGGACCGTACTGGTCACCGCCCCGAAGTGGAGAAGGTCCGCGACCCATTGGTGGACCACGAGGGGGAGGAGGTCCACGTCCTGATGCGCCGCCGATGGGAGGAAGGACCGAAGGAGGCATCGGGGCGTTGCCGTAGCCGGCGCCAGGGCCGGGAGGAGGACCGGGCGGAAGGGGTGGCTGAGAGAGCGGAAGGGGAGGATGAGGCTGGTCGTAGCGAGTCCGCTTGAAGGGAGGAGCGCCGGGAGAACCGCTTGGACCGGGAGGACCAGGTGCGCCAAAGGGAGGACCAGGTGCGCCAAAGGGAGGACCGCCTGCGGCGCCGTACGGACTTTGCGCGGCTTGGTAGGGCGAGCTGGCTGCGACGTTTGCCGCTGCCGCTGCTGCACTCGCTTGTTGAGCGTAGGCGGCGTAGTAGGCGGCGTACTGAGCCGCAGTGGCAGCGGCATTTGCATCGGCAGGAACTGAGACGGACGAGTACGGGGTCGACGTTGAGGTGGGCGGTCCGGTGGCCTGTGAGTAGTACACGAGTCTTCAGCATGGTCTTTCGAGCTCAACTCAGAAAAGATGGGAGCGCACCGTGCCGTACCCGTACCCCGGGTACTGAGGGTGCGATGCCATGACCTGCTGCTGCTGACCCTGTTGCTGTCCCTGATTCACCCCGGAGCCATACCCGTATGCCGCATAGGGATCAGGCGCCGACGCAGGACCGGGAGGGGGCGGCGGAGGACCGGGAGGAAGAGGAGGCGCAGAATGAGTCGCGTAGCCTCCTCCGTACGGTGAAGTTTGCGCGTGCGGCGGCGGGCCATTCGACGAGTTGTACGAGCGCTTCATTCTGTCACGTCACACCCTCACGCAGTGCCGGTTCCGCTGCTGTAGCCTCGTCGGGTGGAGGGTAGCGATGAAGTCGTCTCCTAGGCTCGTGTCGGCTCCTGATCAAGCAGTCGCGGCCTGAGTACGAAAGTGTAGCACTTCTGCACCTAGCAAAGCCGTCCTTGACGTGCCTCAGCAATGAGAACGGTGTGGGCGAGGCGAAGACGGAAGCGCACAATAGCACAATGCGTCGTCCACACCGCTTCCTTTCCAGTTCGCAGGATACAAACGGTCTCTACAGCCGCCTCGGCGCATCTCAACGGTCCATACGATTCGCAGCTAGGTTGGGTGACGTGGTCTCCCCGCTCTCCTCGAGGATGACGGTGAGGCTCTCCTTTGCGCTCCGCCGTGCTTTGTTATCGTGCATCGCTAGACTGCTCGGCTGGGTCTGTTCGACCGTCCCGCGGGCGATGCTGGGTCGTCCAAGTCCAACGACGCACTTCCTCCGCTCCCTCGTCGTTCCTCCCGCAGCACAGGCTCGCCCTCACACGACCTCTCGTCGACGGCGAGTATCGGCGACGACCAGTCTAGCAGGATGGCCAAGCACCATCTCCACCCGGCGAACGCCCGACGTGTTGCGACAAAGACGGCACGATCTTCTAACCCCCTTCCAGTACCTCGCACGGCGAAGCTACCAACATTCCTCCCCACACGCACCCGCAAACCGGAAACGAGCAGCGGAGGACAGAGAACCGCCTGTGTCCGCGACGACCTCCGGCTCGGACGAGATTGCGTACAGTAGGCATGAATTACTGGCGGATTGGCACTCGTTTGCGAGGAAGGTCAGTCCGCTGGACGTGCGGTGGCATGGCAAGGACCAAATTGACGCCAACTGTGCGTTCGGTTCTCCTTATTATGGAAGCCCAGCTCACCGTGCTCGGCACGCAGATCTCCTCGTCTATCCTGACGGCAGAATTGAGGAACCCTCAGAAAAGCTCGACAAGCAAGCCGTCATTGAGCGCTTCGGCCTCCTCCCCCGTGACTTGCGCTCCCTCGACGCGCACATCCTGGACGTCCGACCCGCCCTCGTCATCTGCCAAAAGTCGGTCATTCTCTGCTCGCCCATCGTTCGAGCTATCATAGCGGGGGACGTACTGGTCCTCATTGGCACGGACAAGAACAACCCGATTTGCGACGAGGAGCAGAGCCGGCAGATGGCCGACAGTTTGCAGACGGTCATGAAGTACCTCGAGTTGTCTGGCAGCGCGTCGGGAAGCAAGAACACTCCGCCGTTCGAGCTCCGGTGAGTTCGATGGATTCTTACTCGCTCAGCTAATTGCTGATAGCCGAGCTCCCCCTCGTCCACCTCGACCACAGCGCCCTCGAAGCGCTCCTTCTCCTCACTGTCCGCGGCCTCAAGAACGTCGTCACCGAGCTACAAGAGCGCGTCTATCGCACGATTCCGCAGCTACGGTTCGGCGTCTCGCCAGCCGAATTGCGCGACTTGCTCGAGTGCAAGAGGACGGTTGAGGATTGCTTGATGAGTGGGAGGGCAATGCAGAGTGCACTCGCGACCGTGTTGGGAGAAGGCGAGTCTCGTTGCGAGCGCTTGAGGCGGACGAAGAGCCCTCGCCGCCTTGGTCGCTTCTATTCGCCTGCCAAGACGAGACTCACACACGCTATAATCGCAGACGACGACCTTGCTGCGATGTATCTGACGGACAAGATGCACGGCGTCAAGCGCGACCGGTCTGACCACCAGATTGCGGAGCTTCTCCTCGAGTACTGTGCGGCAATGGCCTTCTCCTTCCGACAACCTTCGTACTGAGCTTCGTCACCTCCGCAGACGAGCGACGACTCGACGAGACGTCCGAATCCTGCGAGCGCTTGTCGACCTTGCTGAGCGAAGTCGACTCGAACATCTCGCTCGTACTGCAAAGCACTCGAGTCAGATTGCAGAACCTCGAGTTGCAGGTGCGTCTCCAACCCCCTCATCTCGAGAAGCACCGTGCTTGACGACAGTTTTTTTTGTCAGACTGCAATTGGTACGCTTGCTCTGGGCGCTGGCGCAGCAGTATCATCTATCTTCGGTCCGTCAGCCTGTTCGCCCCTAAATCTTCACTGCTGACGCTCAACTCCACACAGGTATGAACCTGGCGTCGCATCTGGAGGAGCACCCCAGCGCTTTCTACTGGACGACAGGGTCTATTGCAACGCTCATGATCGGTGCGTCCGCTTCCCGCTTCACACCTCGTACTTTTCCCGCTGACCACTCTCTCCTGCAGGCATCACCGCCATCTGTTGGGTTCGCCTAATCCGCGCCCGCCGCTCGCAACTCTTCCTCCGCTCAACCCTCCAGCCTCGCCAAGACGAAGAGCTGACGAACCAATGGAAGGCTGGACCGGTCGCGCCTATCAAGAAATCGGATATCAGGGACGTCGATGTGCACAAGGAGGTTGAGGAGGCGACCGGAGTTGGGAAGGAGAAGCGCGCGAACGGGAAGAAGGTCGAGGGGGATGAGGGCAAGGAGGAGCTCCACCCAATGGCCAAGAAGGACGGCACGACGCTATAGACGTCAGTGATGCATTGACGGCGTCGTTGTGCGCTTTCGCGCGAGTGAAGGAGAGTCGGCGGGGTTTTCGCGCATCAGGCATCAGATCGACGGTTTTTGTCGCCTTCCTCTCTTCCGGGGCACTCCGTCTCTCTCTCTGCCTGCTCTGGCTGCAACGTCCTCGTGCTATCGCCATCGCCTGCAGCTCTATCTGAGACAGCGATGAAGTCCCGGCTTCGCCTCGCCGGCATCGCTGGACTCGTTTGCCGACTTCGGTTCTCTCGCTCTTCCCACACACTCGCACGCTAAGATGGGCCCGTCTGACGCGCTCGAACGGCAGGCAAAGCTTGAGACTGGCCCACTACTCCCGCTCCTCCCGCCAAAGCCTCTCACCCGCTCGCTTGCCCCACTGCCTCCGCGACCTGCAGACGCATCGCCCATTCACGCCGGCTGGACGTGCGAGAGGGTTGTCGTCCCAGCAGCTTTTCCTCGCTCCTATGTCAACTCGACGAAGCGACCGGATGAGCCCAGAGCCAGCCCGTCCGACCCAACACCAGGAGCGAAGAGGGCAAACCCGAAGGAGGCGCTCGCCAAGCTGCTTCAGCCGCAGCTCGAGGGGTTTCGACACCACGTGCGACTCGATGATGAGGAGGAACTTGCGAGGCAGGAGCAGCTTGTTGTTGCGGCGAACAGGTATCGACGTGAGCGACAAAGGACAGACGACGGGCCTGGCTTGACGCTCATTTTTTCGCATGCAAACGGGTTCTACAAAGGTGCGTGAGATCAGTGCATCTATGAGGCGCGATGCTTACCGATTTTGCATCCGAACAGAGGTGTGGGAACCGGCTTTGTCGTCCGTCCTCGCGCAACTCGAGGCAAACGACCGATCTCTTCCCGTCGACGAGATCTGGTCGCTCGACTGCATCAACCAGGGCGACTCGGCTGTGCTGAACGACGATGCGTTGGGCAACGTCTGTAAGTGTGCACAATGTCGCGGCCAACGGGAGTCACTAACTGGTTTCTCTCGTAGTCAACTGGGCAGACCACGGGCGCGACTTGCTCAACTTCGTCATCAACTACGTCGACTCTCCCTCGCTCGACGCGGCAAACCTTGCGTTGTCGAACCCAGCTTCCAACGTCCCCGCCAAACTCCTCCAGCTCGACAACGGACCCGTCCTCCCCCCTGGCCCAGCTCATCCCGCCGCCCGAACCTACCGCCAGAAGCTCATTGTCGCCATCGGCCACTCTCTCGGAGGCGGAGCGACAGCCTATGCCGCCTCGGCCTGCCCTTCCCTCTTCTCCTCCATCATCTTCGTCGACCCGGTCCTCCCGAAGCCGGATTACGAAGGTCGCAGCATGGAAGCATTGACGACTGGTGCGCTGATGCGGCGCGAGAAGTGGAAGTCAAGGGAAGAGGCGCTCGAGGGCTTCCTCAAGAAGCCGTTCTTTACAATTTGGGACAGGCGAGTTCTCGATGGCTATGTCAACTATGGCATGAAGGAGGTCGACGATGGAGTTGCTCTCAAGTGTACGGCGAAGAGCGAGGCGGTACGTACCCTGCTGTGGCGCTTGTCCGCCGCGAGCTTACGCTTTTCTTCGCAGCTCACCTTCATGGACCCCATGGCCGTCGCCTCCCGCCGCGCCTGTGCCCGCCTCTCGCTCATCCCTCCCTCTCTCCCCGCGCACTTCATCTTCGCCGAAGAAGGCCGCTCGGTCCTGCAAGAAGACTGGATCGAGTACATCCAGAAGGAAGGGATTCCTCACTCGACCGCGTCACGCGTTGGGGCGGGTCACCTCGTCGTGCACGAGAAGCCGGACGAGACGGCAAGTCGAATTGTAGACTTCCTGGAGAAGACGTACCCGCTGCAGAAGCGGGCGAGATTGTAGACCGCTTTGTATTGCGAATTTGTATACAGCACCGTCTCGCCAAGTCTCGCATTCTCCTTCCGTCGTCCATGAAGTTCTCCGAATGGCCTCGCTACAAGTCCGGTAGCGTTGGGCCATCACTCGCACCATCCTCCTCTTGCGACAGGGTCGATCCCCTCGCACTCTCTACGTTCCTTGACTATCACAACCCCTACCTCCTACATCGTCTGACCCGTTGGTCCCGTTTCGCCCAGGTCGATATGAGGCGTCGGAGTGTCTGTCTCGCGATATAGCGCATTCTCGTGCATGAATCTCATGATACTGGTTGTAAGGCAGCTGGTGGCCGCTGAGCCAAGAGGGTTGGGGGGGCGGGGGGGGACAGAGCAGGCGAAGAAGAAAGAAGGAGCAGCCCAAGTCACCTCACTCAGTTCCTTTATTTAGCCTTCGGCGGATCCTCGAGAACAGTGAGCGTCACTCAGCATGGTCCTCGAGCCCCTAAGCGGGTAGCGAGTAGAGGTGGTCGACCGTTCGGCGAGGAAGAACGAGAGGCAGGAAAGCGAGAACGAGGGGCGGCTGACGCAAGTGTGCGTCTCTCGCATGTCGAGAATACACTGTAAGACGGCTGGCACGCTCTACAGCCTCAAGTAAGCGGGTGGCAAGAGGATATCCCTTTTGATGAGAGGAGCGACGTGGTGGTCTCCCCAAACTCGACGGCGCTCGCTCGTCGGACAGGCAGCTTCGTGCCTGTGGAGTCAGTTACTGCGTCGTGCCACTCGGTGAGCACACCCTTTAATCCTCGGCGGGGAGGGAGGGTTGCCGCCCAACTCCCAGAACACGACTGACCCCTCGCTCCCCTCGACGATGCTCGTTGCAGATGAGCAGGCCCGGTCCAGGCTATTCAAGAGGACGAATTTCAGCCGACGCACCCAATTCCACTCTCTTTGGCGAGCGAGGAGGAGGAGACTCGCCCGGAGACTTCTACGACTCGCTCAACCCCGGCGCCTCTCCCTCGCCGTACGGCCCCCGCGAGCAGGGTCTGAACACCGTCTTTGAGCAGGAGGAACCCGCCTCGTCGCCCGAGATGAACCGCAGCGGCCAGCAGTGGAGCGGCCACTCGCAAGACGGCTACTCGCAAGAGCAGTACGGCGGTGGGCGAGGCCGTTATTACGGACAGCAGCAGCAGGGACAGCAGGGACAGCAGGGAGCGTACGGAGGGTACGATTCGTTGGCGCAGGGATATGGGCAGCACCAGCGCTACGACCAGCAGACGTACTCCGCCGACTCGTCTCAACAAGCCGTCGACGCTCCTTACTACCCCGGCTGGATTTGGGACGCCGCGTCTGGGCAGTATCTCCCTGACACGAATCACGGCGGTGAGAGCGAGCAGTACGGAGCCGCTTCGGCGGAGCAGGCTCAGGCGGATCACAACTCGCAGGCTCAGCAACAGTCGCAGGCGGTCGATGCGCCTTACTACCCTGGTTGGGTGTGGGACGCCGCTTCCGGTCAGTACCTGCCGGACTCGAATTACGATGGGGAAGGCGGGCAGCAGGGCGAGTCGACGGCGGCGGATCAAGGACATGCCGCGGATGGCGCAGAGCAGAACGGTTATGCTCAGGGCGATTCCGAGCAGCAATACGACTCGTACGGCCACCAGTATGGTCAGGCGAATAGCTCGCAAGCCTATCCGGCCGCAAGTTTAATGCAGCACGTCCAGGCGGATCCTTACTCGACCCATTCCCAGCCGTCCCCCGCTTCGCACGACCAAAATGAGCACGAAGCTCGTCAACCAGCCGGCTTCGACGCGCAAGACGAGGAGGACCCGTACGCCAATGACCCCTACACCGCGTCGTACGCGCAATACGGTCAGGGAGGCGACTCTTACGCTCAGCAGCAGCAGGACTCGCACGATCCGTATGGTCGAGAGCAACAGGATGCACCGTTCGGTCAGCACCAGCAGCAGGTGCAGACGCTCGAGCAGGAGGACCCGTACGCGGCGGACTCGAACCCATATGCGGACGAATCCGCAGGCGGCGACCCGTTCGCGCAATCCGACTCGCAAGATCCGTTCGCTCGGCAACAGTCTTACGACACGCTCGGGACGCGCGACCAGCAGCAACAAGCCTCGAACCAGTCTTTCGACCCGTACGCTCCGCGACAAGATGCGCCGCCGCATTCTCAGCAGCCGCAACAGCGAGCACCGCCGCAACAAGAGCCTCAGCGGCAAGAACCGCAGCGGCAGCAGCCGCCGTCGTCGAAGCAGCAAGAGGCATTTGACCCGTACGCGCCGAAGACATCTCGCGCTGCACCTCCTCCGATCGCTCCGTCGCAACCTTTGGAACCCTCGCAGAACCGCGCGGCATACTCGCCTCCTCCGCCCCAGCAGCAGTTTACGTCGTTCGGAGCCGCCTTCGATGCTCCCCCTCAGCGAAACGAGCCGGCTCGATCTACACCTTACGTCGCGCACGCGCCGCCGACGCGCCAAGCTGCGCCATTTCAGCAACAGCAGCCTCGCGAGGCGCCTCGCCAGGACCCGCAGCAACCGGAAGAACTACCTCACGACCCGTACGCGCCTCGCAAGTCTCAGGGCAAGTCGCAAAACCGCCAGCCACGCGAGCAGCGTCCGTACGACCCGTATAATTTGCAGTCGTCGCAGTCATCGCAAGGTCCCGCCTCGCCGCCGATGCGACACCAGCCTTTCCCCCTAACGGGATCGTCTGCAGCATCTGCCGGTCTCGCATCGCCACCACTCGGGCGCGCGGCGCTCTCGCCTCCGCCTCGCTCAGCCTCGGCCGCGAGCAACGCCAGCTCGCGTCAGGCTTCTGCGCCAGCTCAGGCGGGCCCGCCGCCTCAAAGCGGAGCTCAGCAGCCTCCGCAGATGGCTGCGCTGCCGCCTCGCAAGGGTCCCGAATCTGTCGCCTCGCCCCGCTCAGAAGCGTCTTTTAACCTCGCATCACCTCCTTCGCGTGCTCGCGAGCTTCCGCAGCAGCAACAGCGACAGCAGCAAGAGTCGCAACAACGGCAAGCTCCTCCTAAGAAGCAGCAGTCCGCCGCACCAGCTTTCGACCTTCCTCCGCCTCGCTCGGCTCCTGCAGCTCGGCTGCCTCAGCAAGCAGCGTTCAAAGAACCACCAGCCTCCGACACTCCTGCCGACTCTGCGGCTCGTCCCGCTACCGCACCTCAGACGACCGCTCCGTACGCTCCACCGCCTGCAGCACCCAATCGCGACTCGTACGCCCCGCCGTCTCAGCCGGTCCTTCCGCCATCGCAGCGCAAGCCTCCCTCGATATCAGGCGGCTTGATGCGCCCTCCCGTCCCTCGTGCGCCTCATCAGCGCGGTGCATCCGCCTTCGGCAGCGACTCGCCTTACGGCGCTCTCCCGAGTGGCCCGCCCACAGCGGCGTACGAGCCGCCTCAGACGGTTGAACAGATCAAGGAGGAGGAAGAGGAAGAGGAAGTCCCGCCCGAGCAGAAGGAGTTCGAGAAGCCGGAAGAGTTCGTGCCGAGCTGGATGCAGGCGACCTCCAAAGCACCGCCTCCGCCTGTCTGTGTGTTTCCATCTTCTCCTCCCAGTCCTGCGTGGCTCCTCACGCTCGCTCGCGCAGTCCCAAACAAGCCTCGCGACCAACCGATCAAGCAGGAGCAGGAGGAGGGATCGCGTGTCGCGCCGCCGCCTCAACGGCAGCCTGTGTCGAAGCCGTCGACGAGGTCACAGCAACCGCACCAACAGCAGCGCGATCCCGTCGACGACTTGAACGAGATGTCGCTCCACGAGCGACCATCGCAGCTTCCATCGCAGCATGCTCCTCTGCCGCCGCGAGACCGCGCTCGGCCACCGCCAACGCAGCAGCAGACCGCGCCACCGCCTCCTCGCGATGTAGCTAAACCACCACCGGGGACCGGCGGCGCACCCCCTCTTCGAGGACCTGTTGCGGCTCGTCCGCCGCCGTCCGCTCAGCAACAGCCTCAGCAGCAGCAGCGACCGCCTCCACAAAACCAGCAGCCACCTCAGCGAGGACCTCCGCGGGCCAAGCCGTCGCTTCAGATGCCATTGAGCCCGGAGCGAAGTCAAGTCCCGCAGCTTCAGTTCGAAGCGCCTAGTCCCGAGGTTCGAGCCGAACGCCGAGGCGAGCGCTACGACTATGGTGGCGGCCGTCTCACGCCCGTACCTACCATGAGCGGCATCGAAGAGACGCCCGAACCGCGCGAGGGGGACGAAAACGACTACTTCGGCCGCTCAGACACGCAGCAGACCGACAGTCAGTACGGCATGGACGACTCGACCGTCTTCACAACCGGCGACGGGGATCGCGCGACTGGGCCGACCACGCCAAGCTCGCAGTATGGCGGGGACTGGCGGGCGGACAGCCAAGACGCGCAAGGCTACGACTACCTCGGTCACCCGCCCGCTCAGCACCAGCAACAGCAACAAAAGAAGCCGTACGATCCTTACGCACCTGCCACTCAGCGAGACCTGTACCCGCATCGGGATGTCCCCTCACGCGACCTTGCCGTCACTCCGCCTGCACAACAACGTGGACCGACGATCTATGCCTCGCCGGACAAGCGAGCTGTGCCGCCTCGTCAAGCTCTGACGGCGTCGGCTATGGCGCGAGCTAGCTCGTACGATGCTCCGCCGAGTCGCAAAACGTCGACCGACTCGTACGGCTACGACCAGCAGCAGGAGAATTCCTACGCTCCGCCTGCAGCTCAGCAATCGCAGCGGCAGTCTTACAACCCTTACGCGGGTGCGGCGGCGCAAGTCCAGCGCCCTGCGTCCACGGTCAACGGCGAACCGGCGAATCTCGGGCTAGAGTGGCGCCGTGCTCCCGTCGTCTCCTTCGGTTTCGGCGGCCGCATGGTCGTCGTCTTCCCCGATGGAGGTCGTCCAGATTTCGGTGGCGACAGCTCCAACCCGTACGGCGCTCCCTCGACGAACTCGCAGCTGGCTTCCCCTTCAGTTGCTCACGTTCGCAAGCTTGCCGACATCGTGCCGCCTCCAGCCGACGGTAGCGCGTTCCCCGGGCCCATCTTCCTCGACGGCGGCAAGGCGAACGCCGGCAAGAAGCGCAAGGAGGCGCTCTCCTGGCTCGCACAGCGCGTGGGCGAGCTCGAGCAGGAGGTTTCGTACGCTCGCGGCGCCGCGCCGTCCGTCTTCGAGGCAACCGATGCGGACGAGCGACGGAGGAAGGTTGAGTCTCGGCTAATGCTTGTCAAGCTCGTCAAGGTGATGGTCGAGAACGAGGGGAAGTTGACGGGATCGTGCGTTGCCCTCCTGAGGATTCGATTCGCACAGTCTTACGCTCATCTCCATTCCACAGACCCAAGGTGGACGACGCCGTTCGAGCCATCTTTACCGGCGAGCCGACGAATGCGGATCCCGGTGCGGCTGCGTTACCGACGGCAGATCAGCTTGTCGCTGCGTCTTCTCGCATGACGAGCAACGCTTCGACTGCACCCTTCATCACGTATGGCGTCAGTCCCGCCGACCTCGACCAGATGTCGGAGTATCTCCTCCGCGGTGAACGACGAGAAGCAGTCCGGCACGCTCTCGACCACAAGATGTGGGCACACGCCTTCATCATCGCCAGCTGCGTCGACACGGACTGCTGGAAGGAGGTGACGATCGAGTTCCTGCGGACAGAGCTTACTCCGTCTGCGGAGAATCCGGCGCCTGGCGCTGAGGGTCGAGAGGCCTTGCGCGTCGCCTACGGCATGTTTGCCGGCCTCGGAGCCGAGTCGAGTGGGTATCGTCTCTGTTTCCCGCTGAGGTGGACTCAGCTGACATCGCGACTCGTCCTCAGTGCACCAGTTCATTCCGCCCCAAGCCTTCGGGTCGGGCACTTCCGCCCTCCGCGACGGCGCAGAGTTCGACAACGGCGCGGCATCAACCTCTCACTCGCCGACGAGCCAGGAGCGACGACCGCTGGCGCCATCGACACTCGCAAAATGGCAGGAAACTGTCGGCATGATCGTCGCCAACCGCACTGCTGGCGACTCCGCCGCTTTGACGAGTCTGGGCGACGGCTTGGCGGCGAACGGCTGGACTGATGCGGCGCATGTCTGGTGAGTTGTTTTGAGATCGCGGCTGCGCGCTGGACCTTTATTGATACCCTTCGGTTGTGCAGCTACCTTCTCTCGCCGCAAACATCCCTCACGCAGGGCCTAGGCATGCCCACTTCGCGTATCGTCCTCGTCGGCTCTTCGCCACTCACCGCTGACGCCACAATCGACCTTGAGAGCGTCAAGCTGACCGAGCTGGTCGAATTCGCCTTCTCGCTCGTGCCCGCCGTCAAGGGCCACGACGCTTTCGTCGGCTTTCCCCACCTCCAAGCCTTCCGCCTATACCACGCCGCTGTGCTGGCCGACTCTGGCAACATTTCGCAGGCTCATCGGTAAGCGCTCTCGGCGATTTCTGCCTCGCTCTCGCTGATCAGACGAATTGGGCAGCTACGCTGAAGCGGTCGTCAATACCCTCAAGCTCGCGACGAAACCCTCGCCCTTCTACCACCCCCGCCTCGTTGCGCAGATCAAGTCATTGTCCGAGCGACTCGGCGCAGCGCCTGGTCAGAAGGAGGGCGGATCGTGGCTTGCCCGAAAAGTCCCTCGTCCTACGGTCAACTCGCTCTGGTCAACCTTCGAGGGCGGCTTCAACAAGTTCGTCGCCGGCGACGAGCAGCCGACTGCACAGCAACTCGCTGCCCGAGCCGAGGTTGCGAAGCAAGCGAACGGTGCCGCTGTCGGAGCGTTTTCGCACTTCTCCTCTATCGCGCCCGGCAGCACTTCTGGCACCCTCTCGCACGCTCAGACTTCGTACGAGCAGACCGGCTCGAACCGGCTTCACGCCTACATGCTCGCCCAGCACGCATCGAGCCGTCCGACCTCGCCTCTCGCAACGGCACCGCATCCGCAGGCTCACCACCATCAGTCGCCTGGACCTCCTCCCGTAAAGCGCGCAGCCTTCAAGACGCATCACGCACGATCGTCATCGCTCGGCGCCTTCGCCGGCTACGAGTACAGCCCAAATGTCGCGCCGCCTTGGCAGTCTTACACGCCGCCGAGTCTTCCCGGCCGCGGCGCGGGCAATGCAGAAGGGCGCGAGCACGAGCAGTCGCCCCCGTCGCCTCGAGGGCCGCCGTCTGCGCGTCGTCCGCAATTCGCCTCCGTCGAGGAGCAGCTGCAGGAAGACGAGTCCGGTTTCATCTCGCCAATGGCGCAATTCGGGCCGTCCGTCTCGCCGTCCGTCTCGCCTCAAATCGCTGCCGCCAACCACCAGCAGCAGCAACAGCAAACGCATCGCCGCATGACTACCGCCGAAGAGCTCGCCGACCTCGGCATCGCCAACAGCAAGTCGAAGAAACCCGCGTTCGACACCCTCGACGAGGAGCTCGAGGCGGAAGAAGGTGGCATGCCGCAGGAGAAGCGGCCGAACCCTGAGGAGAACGGCTCGGGAGCCGCCACGCCTGCTACCGCGGGAAGCGGACCGAAGCTAGACGACAAGCCGAGTGAGTGCGCTCGCTCCCTGAACGCCATCTCGTGTCTAACCTTCCACTTCTCGTAGCCATCAAGCCGTCAAAGAGCTGGCTCGGCGGGTGGTTCAAGCGCGAAGCTAGTCCTGCGAACGCTGGTCCCGGTCCCGTCAAGGCGAACCTCGGCGAGCAGAAAAGCTTCGTCTATGACGAGAAGCTCAAGCGCTGGGTCAACAAGAGCAGCAAGGTGCCCTTGGATCCTTCGCCGAGACGATCCCCGCCACTGACTTGCTTGGCTCTCCCTCAGGGCGGCGATGAATCTCCCGCGACCGTCACTCCGCCTCCTCGCGCTGCGACAGCCTCGCCGAGCAAAGCTTTGCGCAACGGTCCACCTCGCTTCATGAGCGAGACTCCTCCCGTTCCGCCGATGCCGACCCGCGCTGCAACAAACCCGCCTCCTCTTGCGCGGTCAGCGACGAGCGGTGACCTGCGTGGCGACACTCGCCCATCTTCCGCAGCGAGCAATCCGACTCGACCGCCTTCGGCAGCGGGCATGCCTCCCAGGACAACCGGCACTCCCGGCGAGGGCGGCTCGACTCGCTCGTCCGCCAAGCGCAAGCCCAAGTACGCCGTTTACGCACCCTAGACATCGCCGTGCTCGCTCCAGAACCTTCTCTGTGTATGACCCGCTTCTCCTTCTACCTCGTCTGTTCTCGACAATTCCACCCACTCTCGTTTGTTTCTCCTGCAAAAGCATACCCTTTCCGGCGCATGATTGAAAGCGTCGAGCGAGAGCGCCTCGCCGATTTCATGGAAAGGCGAGATACGGCTTCTCGTAGAAGTGCAGGCCAGCCGCCCCCGTTTCGCGAGAGCAGGTGCGGTCGAAAGAGTCTCGACGTAATGTCAGCGCGGCGACCGCTACCCGCCATTGCCTGCAGAGGGATGCGCAACGAGCAAGCTCGGCTGCTCGCTCTGTCTCGTCCTCGGCGCGGCGGTCGCGGTGTGGTCGGTTGGAGGCGGAGCGGTGGAAGGGGCAGACCCAGTCGATAACCTCGCTGAGGACCTCGACGGGCAGACGCGGAGCGAGTGGTAGAGCCGTTTCGGGATTGTCGACGTCCATCTCAGCCAGCGAAACGGAAGTCGAAGCGAAGTCGTCGCTGAGGAGGCGGAGAAAGACAAGCGAGAGACGAATCCCTCCTGGAACGACGACATCCACGAGCGATAACAAAGCTAGACAGAGTGTATAACGAGCGAGGGTACGAGGTGGAGGTTCTAGGAGAAAGGGAGCGCCGGATTACTCACATCCACGCCTTCTTCCTCGACGGCGATGAGACGAGCGTTGCATCGGGCGAGTGGACTTGCGACTGGCGGGCTTCGTAGTAGAGGGGTTGGCCTGTAACCGTCGAGAGCGGCGCCTCGACGAGCGGCGAGACGCTTGCTTGGCTCGGCGCCGGACTCTGCGAGTTCCTCGCGCTGTAATCCTCCTCCGACTGCGGCGCCGCGTGCTGCTGGTGGTATGCGACCGGCGACATGACCTCCATCGGGTGGGCCTCGACGAGCTCGGGGGCCTTGTGCTCCGCGTAAGTCGACGGGTTCGAGAAGCTCTCGTGCGTCTTGAGCGGGACTGCGTGGACGCGCGAGTCGGTGCCGGGCTCCCTAGCGCTGGACTTGGGAGGAGGGTTGCTGATGAGTCGGCGGAGGTAGAGAAGAGAAAGAGGGAGACCGAGGACGGCGAAGAGCCAGCTGCGAAGCGGGTTGGGAAGGTCAGTGCTGGTTCAGCCAAGGGAGACGCTGGAGCTACAACGCACAGAGGAAGCAAGGAGGCGACCTCGGCAAAGTTGCGCTCGAAGATGACTTTGCGCCCGGCAGCGCAGACAAACGTGAAGAGGACGTTGATCGCGCTATGGAAGACTTGGTCAGCCACGCTCCTTTCTCGCGCTCGAGAAAGGATTGTGGGCTCACACGGCAGCCGCGATGATCGAGTACGTGACCTGGACGAGTCCGTCGTATCCGCGCTTGATCACGGCCTCCTGCTCACGCGCCTCTTCCGACTGGTGAGCGCGGTGGGTGAGCTCGTCCATCGTCTTGCGGAGTTCGCGCTGTCGAGAAGAGCATTAGCTGAGGATGTAGCGATAAGACGCCGAGATGCACAAGGTGGAGCGTCGCGGTCGCGACGAGGACGAAGAAGAGGGTCATACTGGCGATCAGGTAGGCGATAAAGACTGCGAGAGCGGTTTCAGCTCAAAAGTGGCAGCTCGCGAGGAAGTGGACGAGACGAACCCCAACGGAAGAAGCTGCGGCAAACAAATGTCAGCCGAAGTGGACGAAAGGGTTGATGGGAAAGCACGCACAGTCCGAAAGTCTCGAGGTTGTCCTCAAAGTGCTTGTAGAGCTCGGCACCCTGGCCTGCAAAAGCGTATGGATTGAACGTCCCGTTGCTGTGTTAAGAGAAGTCTAGGTCAGCTTCACTCGGTCGAAGGAGACACTCCGAGCGCAATGTGACGCACTACGAATTTTCAAGTCCCGCGAGGGCAGAGTCAAGCGTCGAATAGTTGTCGAGAGCGGCGCTGTAGAAGTGGTGCGCGCGCCAGGACAGGATCGCGACGGCTGCGATCGTGCCGGCAGGGACGGCCAAGCCGATGGCATTGACGAACCATGCTTCGGCGAGGAAAGTGCGTGCTGGGCGGCCAGACGAGTCGAGGTGGAGGATGTCTGTGAAGGAGACGTCAACTCCGGAGTTTGCTAAGAAAGGAAAAGTGGAGACGGACGAGAGACGGCTAGCGACCACGCCGCGAGCCAGAAAGCCAGCCAACCGGGGATCCAAACGACCATCCGCCTGCGGCAGAGGTCGATATGTGTCAGCTTGAGCCGATGGGAGGGAAGAAGAGGCGAACGGAGGGACGAGTACAGACCAGATATCGTTGTTCGGGGCCCACTGGGCTGTCGTGTAGCGCTCCGTCTGCCAGATGTACCCTTGCAGGACGGCATAGAAGAGGAAGAAAAGCGTCGAGTACGTGTTGGCGTAGTGCAGAACGATGAAGGACCCGCCCGTCGCTCGGTGAACACGCACGAGCCAATACGTTCCCTGCCTCATCTTGACCACCATACACAAGCCGAGTAGGAGGCTGGCGGCGGCGATCAAGGCCGACAACGCATAGATCTGGTTGACGAAGTAGCCCGGGTACGTCGGCCTGACTGACTCGTAGAAGGTGGTTCGGATGGCGGTCCAGGGGTTTTGGCCTTGCGAGGTGGCCTGCTGGGCCAGTCCCTGCGCTCGACCGGATCTGTCAACTCACTCACACCGTTGGATTGACATTCTGCGACTCACCAGCAGCGCCTGAAGGTCGTTGCTCATATCCGACGGTGGCGAACTTGACGAGGCCTGAACGCGAAGAAGCGAGTGCAGTCGAGTCGGGCGAGCAGTCCTAGCTGGGCGAGGTGCGTGATCGGCTTGGTCTCAGACTCAGTGCAAGCGAGTGAGCGATAGCAGTCGCGCAGTGGCGGTGCGAGAGAGACGAGCGCCAGTAGCATGGCGCGAAGACCGAGCGGGAGAGGAGGCGAGTGCGATTCCGTGGCACTCCGTGGAGAGAACGTGCCCATGCGGTTCCGGGACACGCGGCGGAGTCGGTGAGCAAGCGGCGATTGCGCGATCACGAGAGGGGAGGGGCGAGAAGCAAAGGAGGAGGGGTCAGAGCGAGAGAGGAGCGGGTAGAAACGTTCGACGAAGAGCAGTCGAACAGAGTGAGCGTCAAAGCACTGTCCGGAGGCAGAGATCATGCTTCGTCAAGGACGAGGCCGTCGTCGACAAGCAGTCCTTGTCGTCGCCCTCGCCGGGTCTTTGACGAGAGTCCTCCTGCTGGCGACCCGGAGTTCGAACAGCTCGTGGTCGTGACGGCGAAAGACCGCCTTCATGAAGCCAAATAGCCGCTAGACCTGAGGCTAGCGAGGAGGAACGGGAGAGGCAGGTCGGGGGTGTGAGTGAACTGTTGTGCGGTTGGTGCTGGTCCGCGCTGACCCGTCAGCGCAATCCCATTGAGCCGTAGAGTCAGTGGAGACGATGCGAGTATCGCGTCACCCTCAGGACGCAGGAGCAGAGGAAGGTTCGCCAGCAAAATTAGCTGGAATCGCGGCGACGCTTTTCATTCGGGCGACGATCACTTGGCCAATGAACGTCGAGCGAGCGAGACGTGCCGCAAGAGCGGACGAGCGTCCTGCTCAACAGCGGAGTCCTTCGCGGGAGGTCCGGCAAACGCTTCGAGGCAGCGCCGACTCATTCATGGCCCTGCTGGCCTGCGCAATCCGACGGAGGCGAGGTCGGAACGCCCGACCACTCTTGGAGTGCGGTCAATTGCCTTGATGAGACGGCGTGCGGGTCGGCGGATGCGCTCGTCCTCGGTGTGTCGGGAGGCGCGGGTGACGAGAGCGGGTGCCGGTGCCTCGTCGGCGTCAGCCTGCGCTCAGCTTTTGTCGTCGAACGCATTTCAGACGAGCAGGAAAGCGGGAACGAGACGAGGGAAGCGGAGGAAGCGAGGGTGGCCTCGACCTTCCGCAAGTGGGAGTGCTCGGATGCGCCCTGAGTGGGCCTCGATGAAAACTGAAGCATGCGCTCCTTCCTGGAATCCGGCGCACGCTGCTCCTCCCAAGTCCGCTCAAGGGTGACCCTCGTCGACAGCCTCCTCCCGTCTCGAACGCAAGAGCGGCACACGGTACTCGCCTGCTGAGCTGCTAGAATCACTGGCAACCCACAAACGCCTCTTTAGCCACACGCAACCCCCGCATTCTTCGCCGCCGCCGCCGCTCGACGGAACACCCGTACTTCACGCCCCCAAACCTCGTCTCCTCCTCGACGACTGACTCGGCGTAGGGTGCGTATAGCCAGTTCAGCCACTGTCAGGGCAGCCACAGTGTTGTCCTAGCTGCAGCGCAGTCGGAACAAGCGGGAGGAAGTGACCGAACAGCTCGCTCTCAAGATGGCGGCAGGCGACTTCATCGAGCTTGACGCGCACTACAATGGCGTGTACATCTTTCTGAGCTATCTGGTCTCGTTCGTCGGTGCATGGACGACGCTCGAGATGCTCCTCAAGCGTACGGGCACGAGGGGATGGTGGAACGTCATGCTCCTCTTGGGCGCCGGTATCGCCTTTGGGTCGACTGCGACGTTCGGAATGCACTTTGTGAGTGTCGCCGTGCATCGATCGAGGCAAACGGTTGCATCCTGACAACGTTGCCCTCGTCGCAGGTTGGCAACCAAGCCGTCACCTTGCACTTTCCGCCGCCGTGGCAAGGCGCCGGCGTGCCACTCTCGTACAACGCCGGTTTCACCATCCTCTCGCTCGTCGTGTCGTGCGTCTCCATGATCATCGCCTTTTCCTTCATCGGTCTCCGCTTCGACTTGCCGGGGTGGCGCTCGCGCCTGGCGGACGTCGAGCAGGGCTCGTCGCCCGAGAAGAGCGACGACACGGCCTACGACGACGAGTACGGCACCGACGGTATCGACAAGAAAGATGCAGAGTTTGCGACGGGCGCGGCATTCGACCCGGACGTCAAGGCCGACTCGCCTGAGGACGGCCGCCAGACCCGCTTCAACCTCCCGTCCGGCCGCAAGATGTCGCTCTCGTCGACGTTCGACATCGCTCTGCCCAAGCGGCACAACAAGGTTGCCGAGGAGAAGAAGCGGGCGGTCGAGGACGAGGACGAAGAGACGGAGGACGGAGGCGATTTTGGCGTTGGCGGCGTTCGCCTCTCGGGATCCGGTGTCGCCAAGATCCTCCTCGCTGGCATTGTCTGCGGTGGAGGCATCGCGGCGATGCATTACGTCGGCCAGGTGTCGATCGACTCGGTCCCTCTCGTCACGAACTCGTGGTACACGGTTTTCCTCTCGGTCATCATCGCCATGCTCTGCGTCACCGTCGGCCTTTACATCCTATTCGTCATCTTCCGCCCGAAGCTCCAGCACAGCTGGTACAAGCGCGTTATCGTTGCCGGCATCCTCGCCATCGGCGTCACCCTCATGCACTTTGTTGCACTGCTCGGCACGCACTATTGGGCGCGGCAAGGCGAGGCGCTCAAGGCAGGATCGGACAACACGACCAAGATGATCATCATTGCCATCATCTGCGTCGTCGCGCCGATTTGCTGCATCCTCCTCCTCGTCTTCGCCTACTTCGGTCAGCTCCGCCTCCTCCGCCAGCGCGCCTCTCGCCACCGCGTCATCCTCGGTACCGCCATCTTTGACCAAAACGGTCTCCTCCTCGTTCATCCCGAGTCCGGCCTCCTCCCCTCCGCACGGATCTACCCAAACAAGCCGGGTGAGCAGGAGAAGGTCAGCCTGTTCCAGCTCCTCGGCACCGGCAACCGTCTCCGCCTCGAGGCGAGCAAGCTCAAGCTCCAGCGCTCCGATCCGGCCTTTGTTGCCTTCGTCAAGATGTCGTGGAGCTGGCGTTCGCAGCGTGGCTCTGCCGCTGCGCCGGGTGCCCACGGCGGCAACTCATCCGGCGATGGGTCACAGGGTGAGCGTGCGGCAGACGACGAGTCGGATCCGAGCATGCGGCTGAGTGAAGCGGAGGAGATGACGGGATCCGAGGCGGAGATGCTGAGGCGGAGCGTCCTCAGCTTCGAAATGGCTAGCGAGGAGATAGCGAGCGAGGTGACGGGTGCGCCGGACCTTAAAGCGCTCGGCGTTCTGTTCGACAGCATCCTGAAGATGTGGGTCGCGTCTTTTCCAGCCCTCAAGCCGGCCGGCCTGTTGACTGCTCTCCTTCCTCTCGCAGCGGTCACTACCAAGTGTCGAGCAAGTCTTCCGGCGACCAGTTCACCGTCACCCAGGGCCAGATGCTCGTCCTGGCACGCCGGCTGAAGAACAACGCCGAGCGCGAAGCTCTCGTCGCACGCGGCTTTGTCTTCGCTGAGCCTGGCGCCGTCGCCCGCGTCACCGCCAACGCCTACGCCGTTCCTTACGAGCGTGTCTTCGAGTACTTCCGCGACGTCTACCGCTTCACCCGTTTCGGCATCAACAAGCGACTCGACCGCGGCCGGCTGTATGGCGGTCTGCTGATGCTGCAGGCTCTCCCTGGCGAAGGCCTCAATATCGTCGTTGAGGAGCGCCAGCACCACTCGCTGCCGATGGTCGAGCTTGCGACACTTGTCGACCCAATAGCGGACCGATCCCGCCTTGCCGCGACGAACTTGGCGGTCACGACCGTCGACAGCGTCGTCAACGCAATGCGACAGATCGGCGACCAGAGCCTTCTCGAGCTCGTCAACACGCCTACAGCGACAACCGGCTACGACCCCTCGGCTCAACTCCGCTCCCTGCTTGTAGGCACTCTTCGTCCGTACCTCGAGCGAAGTCTGGGCCTCGAGGTCGTCAACTTCATCCTTCCCCGCCTCCATATCATTCCCATCGTCGTCCCGCTCACGGCTCGCCCGGGTGCGACGTACGGCACCGACGGCCTTGCCAAGAACGCCTACCTCGTTTGCCTGAAGGCAATCATCCCCTCTTCCGTCACTCTTCCCGGAGCCAAGCTCAACTGGTTGCCGTTCCCGCTTTACCAGGCGCAGGCGGAGTGCGTAGCGCGGGCGTCAGGGACGGATGCTGGGTCTGCGCGTCCGAACACGGGCGGATCGGTCGTCGAGGCGGCGCGGTTCGGCGGGAGCAGCTCGCCAAGCGACAAGAGCGGAGGACGGAAGGGCAGTGTGGCGGAGAGCAGCGAGGCCGACTTCCCCTTCCCCACCGCGACTTCCGCGCCGTTCGTCTCCCCCGCCTTCCCTTCCGCTCTTTCCGCCGCGAAAGACCACCCTCTCGCTGCAGGCTCGGCAGGTGGCGCTGGCAAGCGATTGTCGGTCTATTCGCAAGGCTCGGCGCATGAAAACGAGGAGGATCGGGACTCGTTCCAGCCTCTCCCGCAACCAGGCGCCTCGACTTCGGAGATGCCGCGCGGCGTTCCCGCCTACTCGCCCGACTGGATCGTTGGTCTCGTACGGAGCTCCGTCAGCCAGCCGACGCGGACGCACCACCAGTGGGACTGGGACGTCCCCTCGCGACCCCGAATGACGCCTCGCAATAGCACGACCTAGCACTCGTCCAATCTCTCCTCGCGCACTCTCTCCGGTTCTCTTCGGTTTCCTACTGTATCCCGTTTTATTGCCATCCTACTGCATCTCGAAGAGCGCTTGCCCGGGCTCGAGGGCCCCCTCGGCGACCCTCTCGCCAACCCTGTGTTGCAACGCGTGATTGTCCGCATCCTACAGCTCGTGACGGACTCTGCCAGTCAAGCGAGACTCAGTGAGGAGCCGGCGGCAAGTGACGGGATCTCCCACTCCATACTGAGTCCGGGCCCCGACTTGATGCTACCCCCCTTGACCGCTTCGCCACGACTGTTCCGTCCAGCTATTGCTCCCGTGAACCGACTGCTAGCTCGCACAATGGCCGTCTCTGCTCCTCCCGTTGCCGGCCGCAACTTCCGCCTCGCGATGATCCAGCTGGCAGCCGCAGGAGACGGGACAAACAAGGCGGCGAACTTGGCGCATGCGAAGGAGATGATTGCGCAGGCTGTCAAGGGTGGCAAGGACGGGAAGAAGCCGGACGTCGTTGTTCTCCCCGTAAGTCTTCCTCCCCACCCTCTCGTGCCCACGAGGTGAATTGACCGTTCTGCGCGCGCCGAGCAGGAGATTTTCAATTCGCCTTATGCGACTGGCGTCTTCAGGAAGTACGCAGAGCGGATAGGCTGGGCGCCCGAGACGAAGGACAGCTACGACGTCGCCAAGTCGGAGAGCGAGAGCGTCAAGTTGTTGAGCGAGGCGGCGAAGGAGCACCGAATCTGGCTCATCGGAGGTGCACACGCGCGCAATTCATTGCTGCGACCAGAGGAGGCTCGCTGACTTCGCCCGCGACAGGCTCAATCCCGGAACTCTCGCCCGATGACAAGGTGTACAACTCGTCGCCAACGTTCTCTCCAGACGGCAAACTCGTCGCCGTGCACCGCAAGGTTAGTCATTGAAGTCGTGGTCCTCGAATGTCAGCGGAACTGACCTTGCGGCCTGCGTCATGCAGGTCCACCTGTTCGACATCGACATTCCGGGCGGCATCACGTTCAAGGAGAGCGAGACCTTGACAGGCGGAGATTGGCAGACGCTCATCGAGACCGGTGAGTCGCTCGGAAGTGACTGACAGCGCATCGTTACTCTTGCGCCGTCTCGGATCCTCTCGCTCTCGCCTAAGCTCTTGCTTACGACTTCTCTCGCTATCAGACTTCGGCAAGATTGGCGTCGGTATCTGCTATGACGTACGCTTCCCTGAACTTGCCATGACTGCCGCACGAAAAGGTGAGCAGCCGCAACATCGCAGCCGCTTGAAGCGGACTCACCTCCCGGCACGCAGGCGCCATCGCTATGATCTACCCCTCGGCTTTCAACCTGACCACCGGACCTCTGCACTGGGAGCTCCTCCAGAGAGCACGGGCGGTCGATAACCAGATCTATGTCGCCATGTGCTCGCCTGCGCGAGCGACGGAGGGAGACGGCTACAAGGCTTGGGGACACTCGGGCGTGTACGATCCGATGTAGGTGCGGTTCTCCGGCCTGTACAGGTCTGAAAAGCGGCTCTTTGCTGAAGAGCCTCGCGACTGACATTGAGCCGCTCTTCAGGGGCAAGTGCGTCGACAAGCTCGAGGAGAAGGAGGGTATTCTGTATGCCGACATTGGTGCGTTCAATTGTCATGTCCCTCAGACGACCGCTGTCCCCCTCTCACTGCTCGCCCCTGAGCTCGAAGCGACGTCGTGCGCGCGTAGTTCGTGGCTGAATCTTGACCGTCCTCCTTCTCTCGCAGACATGGACGTAATCAACAAGGCTCGCGCAGGCATTCCGGTCACTGTTCAGCGACGATTCGACATTTACGCAGACGTCTCCAAGGCGACAGCGGGGGAAGGAGGCGGCGGTCCGATCGCGACTCGCCAAGCAACAATCTCGGTCTCGTGAACATGTTTACAATGAACGCATGACTGCTTGAATGCATGATTGGCGAGGAGCGAGACGAGCGGAGGCCGCGCGGTGTGCCCATCTCCCGTCGCGGCGCATCACTCGCTCGCACAAGAGACGGCAGTCTGCAGCTGTACTGCTCGCCTTGAGGTCACCCTCAGACCCGCGCGACTATTTATGTCCGGCGGAGAACGACGGAGGCAGCGCAGGAACTGTTGTTCGAATTTCGCTGGACTTTCAGATGGCTCTCTCGTGCTAAGAGAGTCCCTATACTGCTATACTGTTGTTCTATACACTGTCATTAAGCAGTCTGGTGAGCGAGACGACACCCGCGTCGATGTTCCGCTGAGCTTTGTTTTCTCTCCACCTCGCTCACTGCTTGTCTGCTGGGTGCACGGCTCCCGCCAGCTGCTTCCATGAGCGACGCTTTCTTCGCCAAGCCGCGCCCATTCAGCAAGCGCAGGCGCGACGACGCAGCCACCGTCTCACGCCAGACGAGTCGGCACGGCACCTCTGCTCGCGGCGCGGCCCTCTCGAGGGGCGGTAAGGAGCGGACGAACGGTCGGAAGAGCGCTGCTGGAGCAGGTGCGAATGGGTCGCGGAACAAGGGTAAGCGACGGGCCGAGGAGGAGGATGAGGAGCTTGATGCTGAAGGGGGAGACTTCGATTCGGACGAGGTTGGGTCGGACGACGCAGAGGGTGCAGTGGAGGGAACGGACGAAGAAGACGACCTGGAGACGCCCGCGCAGAAGCGTTTGAGGCTGTCGCAGATGTACCTCAAGAGTCTCGAGAAGGACAAGGAGGGTGCGTTGCGTTGCCCTCACTTCCTAAGGCTTGCTGGGTTGGCTGACAACGATTGTCTCGCAGAGGAGTACGGCTTTGACGCGGCAGACTTGGACCGGGACATCATTGCGGAGCGGTTGCAGCAGGATGTGGTGCGCCTTCTTCACTCGCCGTTCTCGGCTGGCGCAGCTGCGCTGACTCGCTCTGCTGGTCTACAGCTCGAACACACGGGCAAGATGCACCTGAGCGTGGCTTCGACCGTGCGCGTTGCTGTCATCTTGCATATCACTTCCGTTCTGACGGTTACTCCCACAGCTTCAACTCCCAATTCCTTCCACTTCAATCTTCCGCACTCCCGCCAAAGGCCACCGCACCTCTGTCACCGCTGCTGTCGCCTCTCACGACGGCCGATGGCTCTACACGTCGAGCAAAGACGGCGCCATCATCAAGTACGACCTCTCCGCCATCACCTGCCCCTCCTCCGACTCCTCTTCAACAGACTCTCGACGAATCACTCGTGCCGCATATTTTGCCAAAGCCCTCTCCGAATCGCAGAAGCGAAATGGCGAGAAGCACAAGCGGTTTGATGGGAAAGACAAGGGGAAAGGGAAGGAGACCGTACCGGAGGGCCATACGGACGAGATCCTTGATCTTGCGATCAGTCATGACGGGAAGACGCTGGCAAGTGCGGGACGGGATAAGGTCATTGGATGCTGGAACGTCGAGGGCGAGGGAGGGAAGTGGCTACGAGGGCTTGGCGGACACAAGGACGCTGTCGGGGTGCGTGCGATCTCCCGGAGCCCCTAACCACCTGTTACTGACTCGCGCTGCCCAGTCCATTGCTTTCCGCCTCGGCACGAACGAGCTGTACTCGTCATCCTTCGACCGGACGGTCAAGCTCTTCGACCTCTCCACGCTCTCCTACATCGAGACCCTCTTCGGTCATCAAGACTCGATCCAGTCTATCGACGCTCTGCGCGGTGAATTGGCGGTAACGGCAGGCGGACGCGACAAGACTGTGCGATACTGGAAGGTGACGGAGGAGAGCCAGCTCGTCTTTCGCGGCGGTGGAGCGAGTCGACTGCGGAATGTGCTCGATGGAGCGCTTGAGGACGAGGGTATCGAGGAGGAAGAGCGGAAACGGAGACGAAGGCAGGCGGAAGAGAAGGGTCCGGTCAAGTTCGTCGAGGGCAGCATCGACTGCGTCGCGATGGTTGACGACTCGACATTGTTGAGCGGCGGAGACAGCGGTACGCTCTGCCTGTGGGTCATCACGAAGAAGAAGCCGATCTTCAAGGTCGACCTCGCACACGGCATCAACGAGCACGCATCCGAGACGGAGGGCGTCATTGGCACGCCTCGGTGGATCACCGCCCTGTCTTGCCTTCCCTACGGCGACGTCTTTGCTTCCGGCTCGTGGGACGGCCAGATCCGACTGTGGAAGATCGACGAGCGGTTGCGGTCTTTCTCGCCTCTCACAACCATCGCCGCGCCCGGCTTCGTCAACTCACTCCAGCTCATCGCGCCCTCACTCCGACCGACAAAGGAATTGCACCTCGCTCCTGGCGGCACCGTCAAGGACAAGAAGGCCGAGGAGGAGCGGAAGAGCCTGATCCTGGTCGCTGCGACTTCGAAGGAACCGAGGCTTGGGCGGTGGATGCGGTTTAAGGAGACCAAGGACGGTGCGGTCGTTGCAGTCATCCCTATGCAGTAGATACAGAGTCCCCCTTCGCACCACCTCGCAGTCGCATCCTTTGGTCACATCCATCAGAAACTCCGCTCGACCGTGAAAGCGATCCCGAGTTCTGTGCACTTCTGCCGAAGTCGCTGCATCTCGATTGCTGTGGGATACGCGCCGATGATCTTGATCTTGCGTAGTTTGAGCGGCCGCTTCGACTGTAGCGACCGGAGTAGGCGAAAAGTGGCATCGAGGGGCGGTTGTAAGATGAGGGTTCGCAGCGTGGGGGGAAACTCGAAATATGGTTCTGGCGACGCAAACGTCGCATTTCCGGTATACTCGGTTTCGTCCAATTCGAGGTACGCGAGTCTCGGAAAGAGCGATGCGAGTGCGTTCGGATCGAGTAATGACCGTTCAGGCTCCGGCAGAGTTGTCAAGATTCGCCGTATAGTGAGCCGTGACGTCGTTGTGGCGTGGCCGCGTTCGACGAGGAGCCTCAAGAGCGCGGATGCATTCGAGCGGATATCGAGCTGGACGAGGGCAAAGGATTCGAGGCGGCCTGGCTCGCCGAGTAGCCAGTCGAGATCGAGCAAGTCGCAGCTGTAGTCGTGATGGGGAACCAGTGCGCCGGTATTGTCGATGGTGAATGCTTCGAGGCGGTATGATGGTCGTGGCTCGACTCGCGAGAGACCTTGAACGTCGACGCGATGGAGGCGAAGGCTTCGGAGCTGCGACCACCTCGGCAGTATCCGCTGGATGGCAACGAGCCTGTCTAATCGACTGCCGAAGCCGTACGCGAAATGTTGAACGTGCGTTGCGGACAAGAGTGTAGGGAGGAGGGGGGACAAGCGCGAGTCGCCTTCGAAGAAGCAGCTAGCGAGTGCCAGGCTCTCGAGGGACGGCGTCTGTCGCAAAATCGACGTGAGGGACGAGACGTGGCCGTTGTCGAGTTCCGACTTCATGACGAGCGAGCGAACAAGCGGGCGAAGGTCGGGATTGGAGAGGAGGGAGCGGTCGAGGAGGTAGGTTCGGCCGGCGCTCCGGCAGGTGACGGCGTCGCCGTACAAGAGGGAGACAGTTGCCGCATAGAATGCGCGGCAGACCTGCAATGTGAGCGACGAACAAGCGAATAGAGAGACTGGAGACAAACCATCGCAAGTCGCGCAAGATCCGTTTGCCGCTCCTTCGCCGAGTAGACCTTGAGGTCCGCACCCAGGTCTCGGAAGATCTGAATGAGCAGCTAGCGAGGAGATGTGCGAACAGTCTCGCAACTTTCGGGACGAGGCGGGGAGAAGGGAGGGGTGTGCGCACCTCGCACGGCAGGTCCAGCATGCCCGCCATGTTCAGGCGCTCGCTCGCAGGTTCACAGACAGTGCCAGGCGGTGAGAAGCGGTGCGGACGGGGTCAAAAGATGCGATTGTGTCGACCACCGCCTCGACGCCTCGACTTCGGCACCTCTTCTACCCGCTCGCTCACAACCGCTGAGGCGCTTGCTGACCAGCCTGAGACATTGCTGAATTCCTCTGCACCCAGTCAAACGTACGATCATTCGCCTTCGACGCGTTGTCGCTGCTCGGCGCTTCCTCATCGCTTTGGTTTACGGGAGCCCCCGATATCGACAACTTCTCGGCCGGGCGGCCTCTCCCAAGCCTTTTAGCGATTGAAACACTTTTCTTTCGGCCAGACCCTAGAGGCCAGGGCTGAAGAGGGTGCGAAGAACGCGTATTCGGGGCCTACAGGGCCACGGGATCTTGTCGGGGACGAGGTACGCGCTGGCTCACTCGCAAAACGCTTCTAAGCAGGTCCTTGCGCCTCTGACGGCGGTGGCGGTCTCTTAAGTAGGCAGTTCGGGTTGGTGGTGACGGACACGGTGACAGAGGCGGTGGAGTAGCTTTGCCGGACGCTCCCCTGCGATGCTTAGGCGATACGCAGGTCGTACAGGCTGAGACAAGCGAGTGGATATCTTCCGATGCTAACGAGCTCGCAGCAGCTCCTCTCGTCCGTTGTGGCCATCGACACCTCCCAGCGAATGTCAATATCATGTCAATCTGCTTCGACGCAACCTCTCACCTCGGGACGAGTACGAAAGGACCCGTGAGCATCGAGAGAGACCTTCAGAATGAGTACAGGCTTCAATCAGCCGGAAAGGGTGGGCAAGTCCTGGACAGTTGCGGTGTCAGCCAGGCTTTTCCTCGCCAACTCGCCGCTCACCCCGCTCGGATGCCGCGTGCGCCGCCAAAGAAGCGCCCGAGGGTCGACGAGTCGCCCCAGCCCGGCGCCATGCAGACCCGCTCAAAAGCTGCCACCGCACGCAGCGCACCCCCACAACTCGCTTCCAACGTCGTCGACATCATGGACACGGACGACGACATGCTGGGCGGGGACGGAGACGAGGAGGAAGTGTTCGAATACGAGAGCGACATCGGCTCCGCCACTGGAGTGGAAGGCGGAGCAGACGAAGACGACGAGGAGGACGGGTGGGGAGCGGGCGGCGGCGACGAGATACCGGATGCTGAGGTCATGGTGCTCGGCTCAGACGACGACAGCAGTGTTCAGGAACCCCCGCCAGAGCTGCCCAGGGCCAAGGGCAAGCGTACCGCCCGCAAGCAGTTCGCCCACGACATCGACGACTTGTCGAAGCGTTTCGCGGGCACTCAGGACGAGCTTGTTACCGGTGCGTTCGCTCCGTCACAACGTTTGAAGTGTCTCCACTGACCCAGTGCGCGCATCGGCAGGCTTCATGCGCGACGACGGCGACGACATGGTCCGCTTCTCGCTCAAGCACCCCGAGTTCCCTCGCGGCCTCAAGCTCTCGCTCATGTTCCCCGAACTCAGCGGCTACCCGAACACTCATGAAGTCATGTGCTTCACGGAGAACGAGGACGTCCCCCATGAGGTCGAAGTCGCGCTCGGAGAAGTCGCTCAGTACGTCCGGCACGTTCGCTTGTTCCGCTTCCTGCCAGGCCGTTCACTCGCCTCCGCAGGCTGCCGAAGCAAGCAGATCGCTCGCTCAACGGCGTCGTCGAGTTCCTCATCCACCGCATCGTCCGCCTCCAGCCGAACCCGTGGGCGACGGCCGCGCTGCAGCAAGATACGGACGAGGAAAACTTTGACTATGAAGACGAGCTCACAGACGCCGGCATGAACATCGCCAAAGACAGCGAACTCATGAAGGCGCTCAGGATCGACTTCAAGCAGCTTCTCGACGCTGGCTTCCGCCCAGGTTTCACTCGCGTCTCGGAACTCGAACTTGTCGTCTCGGTTTCGAAGCGCGTCAACCTCCTCGGAGTCCCTGCACGTGCTCTCCAAGCATGGGACTCGCGCCTCATCACCGGCAAAATCGTCTACCTCGTCTGCCTGATGAGCTTCGGCCGGTATCCGGTAGACCTTGACAGCCAGACAAGCGGCCAAGTCAAGTTCAAGGTCGGCATCTCGCCCAGATATAAGCCGAGCAAGACGGCTATCGCCTCGGCTTTCCGCGCGCACACGTCGAACCCGTACACGCCCGGCGAGTTCGAGGCCATCTCGCTCTCAAACCCCCTCGACGCCCTCATGAACGACAAGTTTCAAGAGATCCTTTTCACGCGTCGCTGCAACGATTGTGTCGGGTGGGCGGGCGCAGAGCGGCATTGTTTCGAGCACGGCAAGACGGATATCGTCGTCGAGAAGAAGAAGGCGCGTGCAGCCGACAAGGAAGAGAAGGACCTCTCGGAAGCTCATGCCAAGCTGGTGAGTCCTCCTGACGTACTGGATCGACCACGAGCGAGGACTGACCGACTTCGAACGTCGCAGCTCCCCAAGGACCCGATGTCGAGCTCGTCAATCTCGAACAACTTCCCCCTCCTCGCCTCCTCGTATCTCGTCCGCCGCTTCGTCATGTGCCCGCGCTTCTGCCTCAACTGCTACAAGCGCTGCGACGAAAAGATTACGTCGCTCAAGCCGTTTGTGTGCGACAACCCTCTCTGCCTCTTCCAGCTCATCCAGCTCGGCCTGGGCCCTTCGCTGGAGCACGAGATCACGTCCAACACGGCCGCAGTCGACCTCCTCGTTCAGCTTGCGTACATCGGCGCGAGAGAGGGCGGACTCAAGGGCGAACTCCTCCCGAACGGCCTCGGCCTCCAGGTTCCGGAGACCGCCAAGACGCCCGAGCAGATCAAGCCTGACGACCCGACCGTCGACTTTGACTCGCTCGGCGACGAGAACCAGAAGCGCGTTGGTATCGCCGCGCTCATCGCGCAATTGCCGCCGATCGACGAGATGAGACGTTGGTTGCTCGGGCTCGACATGACTGAAGACGAGCGCTTGCTGAACAAGACTCGCAAGCTGACAGACATGTGAGCTTTCAGGTTTCTCCATCTGCAAGCGAGAACGCCGCGCTGACTTCGTTCGAAACGTCACGTTCCCCTCGCCACTCCGCTTTCCCCAATTTCCCCTCCTTTATTTCTTCTCTTCCTTCTAGGCGGGGCGGCAAAATTCCGCTCTCGGCATGGCGCCTCCTCCGCTTCATCGTCGCGTCGAACACGGCCTACCTCAAGCAGATCGATGACCCGGACGAGTTGGTCCAGGGCGTCCCGCGCGACTACCGCCAGTTCAAACTCATTGTCGGTTCGCCCCTGAAGGAGCACATGTTCACCGAATCGGTTAAAGCGGCGCAGGCGAAGGACCGCAACGCCGTTACTTACCCAACATTGTTCGCCTGGCACGGCTCGGCGACCAAGAACTGGCACTCGATCCTGCGTCAAGGTTTACACTACAAGGAGGTGATCAATGGAAGGGCGTATGGTATGGGGTGTTATTTCGCTCGTGAAGGCGATATTGCCCTCGGACACTACGCTCAGCCGACCTCGACGATGTGGAAAAACAGCGACTTCCCGATCTCCAAGATGGCCGCCATCTGCGAGATCACCAACCTCCCTGCTGAGTTCGTTTCGAACAACCCGTACTTCGTCGTCTCGGATATCAGCTGGATCACTTGCCGGTACCTCCTCGTCCAGCGGATGGCGTCCTTCGCCGACGGTTCCGAGGCTCAGTCCACGTCAACTACAAGCTCGAGCGACCTCGTCAAGGCTGGTCGCATCAAGACGATCCCGCTCGACCCGAAGTACCCGATCACGCTCAAGCAAACCAAGGTCGAGTTCCCCGATGTCGGCGACAAGCTCGAGAAGCTCGAGAAGTCGCTCTCGGACGAGCCCGAAGACCTCCACGACTCGGACACGGAGATCCTCCAGGAGCCGCCCGCGCCCGCGCCGATAAACAAGCTCAAGAGGACGCAGTCGGGCGCGGCGCCGGCTCCGCCTCCGACTCGCGAGGTCGACATATTCGTCGCGGCCGACGCCAAGCGCCTCGAGATGCTGAAGATGCTCCCGCCGCCGAAGAACCCAAACAAGGCTGCCGTGTCAATGCTCCAGCGCGAGATGAAGTCGATGCTCAAGGTGCAGGCGCGGGAGGGCCCAACCCGCGCCGGGTTCTACTTTGACCCCGAACGCTCGAATGACAACCTCTTCAACTGGATCGTCGAGTTGCCGCTCGAGTCGTTCGACCAGGACATCCCGCTCGCAAAGGACATGCGCCAGAAGGGCGTCAAGAGCATCCTCATGGAGATCCGCTTTGGCGACACCTACCCTTTCTCGCCGCCCTTCTTCCGCGTCGTCCACCCGCGCTTCATGCCGTTTATCAGGGGCGGGGGAGGACACGTCACAGGTGGCGGCAGCATCTGCATGGTTCGTTGGCATCGTTCACTTCGCTCGGCCTGGGCTGACCTTCTCCCGCAGGACTTGCTCACGAGCGACGGCTGGTCGTCCGTCTACACGATTGATGCCATCCTGCTGCAGATCCGCATGTGAGTCCCAAGCCATCGTCTGGTCGCATCGCGCTGAACTGACGAGATTCTTCTTTGCAGGGCCATGTGCGACTTGCTCCTCTCGTCCGCTCCCGTCCTTCTCCGCTTACTCTGTTCGTTCGCAGGTCCAACCTCGAGCCGCGTCCCGGCCGCCTTGACCCGCAGGACTGGAATATCCCGTACACGGTGAGCCGCGCAAGTTGGCCTGCCACTTGCGGATATGCTGATCTCGCTTCTGCAGATGGACGAGGCCATCGCCGGGTTCCGCCGCGCTGCCGCCACGCACGGCTGGACTGTCCCCGCCGAGCTTGACGACTTTGCGCGCCAAGGCTGAGGAAGGGGTCGCCCATCGCAAGGAGGAGGAGGAGCCGCTTGATCTCTGTTCCCGCATTTCGCATGTTTTCCCGCATTCTCGTACGCTGTGTGCACTCTCCACCGTTGCTTGTAGACATACCCGCTTTGCAACCCCGACCCCCTGTCGATCGAGGAGCAACGAAGAGGAGGTCGTCTCTCGCTCGAGCCTCTGCGGCGGAGGTTGCGCTGCGTCGTTCCTTTCCTCCCTTGACTCGCTCGCTTACGCTGTCGCTGCTACGTCTGCTGCCATGGCGAGCTGTGTGGGTCTGGACGTGCTCCATCACTTTGTTCCTCTCGCTCCACTCACGCTGTCGCTCTCTCCTGCCCGTGTGCGAGTGTGCGCCGTGGCTCCTGGTCTTGGATTCGTGGCCTCTCGACCGTGACGACTACTCGCCAGCGCCGTTCCCGCTCTTCGTCAGACACCGCGTCCTGCCACGCCCTCTCGCGAGACTTGGAGTCGAGCACCGGCGCCGCCCTCGCCTCGCAGCTGTAAGAACGTACGATGCTGCACCGACGGCGGCAAGACGCAGATGGGCGAACTTCGCCGCAGCCCCAGCTCGCCGACAGACGCTCGCAACCTCAGGGCGGCATCTCGCAACTCCTCTCATCCTCCGCACCCGACAAGGTCGCAGCTCGCCGCCGGATCCTGTACATCGCAGGCGGCGTCTGCGCATTCTTCTTCCTCCTCCACCTCGTATCGGCACCCTCGGGCGGCTCGTCGCGGTCAGGCAGGTCGCTCCCAGGGTTTGGGTCGCGGAGCCAGTACGCCTCGTCGAGGCGGACAGATGCGCTCGTCCGCGCAGCGAAGAAGAACCGTGCGGCGGCGAGCATCTCGCATGGCGGGACGGGCGGGTACGGTCCCGCCAACTTCAGCGAGCCGCCGCCGTTCACGTTCTGCCCTACGTTCGGGCCGGGAGACGAGCTCGGGAACGTCTATGGCCGCGAGCAGATTCTCAAAACTCGAGCACACACGGGCAGCTCGGAGCGGGTCAGACGGGTGATCAAGCGCGCGATGGCAGGGCTGCCCATCACGGTTGGCGTCTTGGGAGGAAGTGTGAGCAGTTGTCACGGCCTCGACGCGACGCAGGCGCATCCGTTGGGAAACCCAACAGGTCCCAATTGCTACCCGCATCGCGTCTTCTCTTGGCTGAACGACGTCTTTCCGCACCCGGCGAACGAGTTGACGAACGGCGCTTGTGCGTTTTCTCCCCCTTCTTGCCCTCTGTCCTACGACTGACGCATCTGCTCTGCAGTGAGACGAACGGGCACCTCCTACTTTGGTTTCTGTTCCGAGATGCACCTGCCTGACCGCGTCGACCTCGTCATTGTCGAGTTCGACACGGAAGACCCGCAGTGAGTGTCTCCTCAGCTTCGCGAGATAGTTTACAGGCTCATCCGTGGTTCCTACAGCGACGCGACCACCCTCTCCACCACCGACCTCCTCGTCCGCTCCCTACTACTCCGACCCGACCAGCCTGCCGTCATCATGCTCGGCCACTTCTCGCCCCAGATCCAAGGCGAGCACGGCTTCGCAGGACCCGAGGTGTGGCACTCGGCCGTCGCGCAGTTCTACGACGTCGTCCACCTGAGCGTCAAAGGCCTCCTCTACGAGGAGTACCTGCTCAACCCGCAAAAAGTCCGACAGACCTATTTCCTCGACCCGATCCTCGCCAACTCGAAGGGTCATGAACTCCTTGCGGACACGCTCATCTCGTACCTCGAGTCGGAGATCTGCCAAGTCTGGGATCAGGCGGCCCTCGAGACGGATCTTGCGTCGCTCATCGGGTCGAAACAGGCTGTCTCGCCCCTCGCGCTCAGCGACGACTATCCGTCGCTTTTATCGGGCAAGGGCTTGCGCAAGGCCGCCGACGCAGGACTCGACGCCGAAGACTCGGACACCTCGCAGTCTGGATCCGGCCGAATGGGCAGGTCGGGCTACCTGCGCATTCCACCCTTCCGCATTACCGATAAGCCGCACTCGCTCGCCCGCTTCCGCGAGATCAAGCCCAACTGCGCCTCGGCAAACGACTTGATCAACCCGCTGCCGCAGTCGGTCTTTGCCGGATCGGGGTGGTCGCCTATCCAGCCGAGGCCGGACGACGAGGACGAGACGCACTACTGGTATACCGATATGCCCGGCTCACTCCTCAAGATCCCGATCAAGGTCGGTGCGGGAGACATCGCAGTCTACTATCTTAAGGGACCGGAAGCGGAGGGATGGGGAACGGTCTTGTGCTGGGTCGATGACAACGTCGAGGGAGCTGTCGAGCTAAAGGGTCACTGGGAGAAGGATTACGGACAGCCGACGTGAGTCGTCAGGTCTCCTCCTGGGACTCGACCCCCTCCATGCTGACTTCCCTTGTCTCGCAGCGTCACGCAGATCGACCAAGGCGTCACGAAGGGTCCTCACTATGTCGTCTGCGAGCTGCAGGGCCAGCCCGGTATCGACCACGCCCGCTTCAAGCTGTTCGGAGTCTTCTCGACCTGATGCGGCGAAACAAAGCAGGAGCTTCAGAAGGCTCGGCTGGAGCGGATGCTATAGAATATCCGGTTGGAGCGGCGACGAGACGCGGAGGACCTCTTACAGACGATTATGGCGGACGCCGCGACGGCGATTTCGAACGACGACATTTCCCCTTACCCAGCAGTTCCCACGCTACGCCTCACGCCCGCATCTCCTCTTCCATATCCCTATCTACCTCTCTCCTCTTCCAGCGACTCCTCTTCCAGCGGTCTATCCGTCGCGGTACAGTCGTTCCTTCACAGCCGCTCTCCCCGTCTTATTGTGTCGAAAGTCCTGCAGTATACCCCATCCAGCTTGCGCAATCGCGCCTCGTCTCTGCTTGCTCGCGAGTGTACTAGCGGAGGATGCGGAACGTGTCGGAGGGAGTAAACAATCGCCTCGACCTGGGGAGGTCAGGGGACGAGGCCGCTCTTCTCTCTCACCGGTGCTGCTTAATCGCTCGCCCCTCTTCCGTTCGTGCCAGCAGCAGGCTATGCCTTTCGTGCGTCTGCGTCACAACTGTCACACCCCCAAAAGTCTGGTATGCGACGAAGGCCAAAGCAACTGTCTTGCTCCTACTTTCCCTCCTCCCCGTGGCACTCTTCGCTTTCATCCGCTCAGAGCTCCTCGCAACCAGATCACCGCGTCTTCCCAAGATACGCCTCTTCGCCGCCCTCCGCTTCCCGTCTTTCCACATGTCCTCCCGACGACGGGCATTGCTGGAGAAGATGGCGAGCAAAGCACCTGATACACTGCTCCCGGTGCACTTTGACGTTACGGTAAGGCGGCTTGCTTAGTCCCCTCAACAGTGCAGGCTGACAAGTTGAATTCCCCAGCTGTTACTCTCGGTCACGTCCATCCCAGCTACGGCGAAACACGGAAAAGGAGATTGCATGGATGCTACCATCGTAAAGAACGAACCTATGCCAGCCGCTGAAACTGAGGATCCGGACGCAGCCGCACTTCGCCTCCGGACTCCGCGTTCAGCTGTACCGCCTCGCTCGATGGGCTGCCACCAGGCAGTGGGCTATAAATGTATATCTTGCCACTCACGAGGAGGAAGAACAGGCTGAGTGCACCATGCCGCTCTCCTACCGCCTAGTCCTTTACTACCCAAGCGTCCTCACGCGAAGTCCCCCAATTACCCAAGGTCTCCTCCCATTTCTCCTCCCGCGACTGGGAAAGTACGTGATAATAGATCAGGTCAGGAGGCCTGCAACGAGCCACGAAAGGGCTCACCCGCCATGTCCTCTCCCATGTCCTCCTCCCCTTCTGCGTCTTCCGGAATTGAGTCCTCCTCCACCCAGCCTACTTCCCTATCGCTCATGTCTACCGAGGGAAATGCGGCAGACGCGGCAAGCTGGAAGAGAGGATGACGGAGGGTAAGGCAAACGAATGTAAGAGTGCAATGCAAACGTAGGAGGTACAACACGCAGGGACTAAAGGCAAACGTGGCAACAGAGAGAGAGATGTCAGAACAGATCCCATCGTACGCTTCACGCCTTCTCCTTCTGCTTGCCCTTAGCCTTGGTCGACTTGCTCTTCCCTTCTGGCAAGGCCAAACCTCCTCCGCTTGCGCCCTTCTTTGCTCTCGCCCCGCCCGCCGATGTCGATGTTGATGCCGCTGCTGTCCCGAGCACACCCGAAGTCGTCGACTGAACGCCGCCCTGCACCGTCCCAATACCCGCCGCCGCATCCGCCTTAGCCGCCGCAATATCCTCCTCGTCCGCGTACGCATCAAGCGGATTATCGAACCCTCGTCGTGCTCGTGCAATTTCTTCTTGCATGAAAAGCAGTTCGTCGATACGGGCGAGCTTCTTTGGGTCGCGGCGGAGGGCGAAGCGGAAGTCGTCGACTTTGATCTTGCCGCGGTTCGTCGAGATGAGGTGCGCTTGCATGCACTATGAAGAGAGTGTTAGACTAGCTCAAAGCAAGCAAGAAGGACAGCTGGGGTGCACTACTCGCGATGTCGGTGATGTGCTCGATGACCAGCTCCTCCATGACCGCAATCGATTCTGGCGCAGGGTTCTCGTCGCCAAAGCCGTACATCATCGGTACCACTGCGCCCGAGTACATACCATCGTCAGCTGAGCGTGTCGACGGGTAGAGGTCACGGCGGGGAGACGGACAGTCCTTGGCGAATAGGCCCTTTTTGATGAGCCTGCGCTGCTGCTGCTGCCTCTGCTGCTGTTGTTGAGCCGACATGACGCGTCTCCGGCCGATCCAAACCGAGTTAAGCTGTAGCGAGTGAGTTGCAAGAGTGAGAGAGACCCGCTCGATGACTTTGCGGACACCATGGCATCCTCAGCGGCTGAGCGGTCAGCTGGACGCGCTGAGGAAGTCTACATCTCTGCAGCCTGCTCCCGAAATCACGCAACATTCGCCAGACCGCACGACGGGCTCGTCGCCTTTGCTTCCGGCCGTCTCATCGCTCTCTGGAAGTCAGCGGTGCGCCCCGCCTCCCAATCCGTTCAGGATGGGCGAAACGCTGACGATAAAGTCTCCTGAGCAGGACGAGAACCATGCGGGAGTGCATCGAACGCTTCCGGGTCATGCCGGAGACGTGACAGCCCTCAAGTTCGCTCGAAGCGAGGGAAAGAGTGACTGCTTCGTGTCGGGCGATGCTGCTGGGGTTGCGAGGGTATGGCTCGAACGGGATGTCGAGGTGTGCTGGCTCACGACTCCGAGACAATTCGAAGCTGACCTTGGAACCCTGCAGTGGACCCATCTCGCTACCTTGACTGGGCACACCGGCTCAATCTCGGCACTCGACGCCTTTGAGCTCGATTCGAACGAAGAGAGAGTCTACATTGTTGTGACGGGAGGCTCGGATTCGAGGTTGCGGGTCTGGACAGTCAGCCAGTCTGGTGAAGGTGCACTCGAAGCTTTCCTCCGCTTCTGGGGAGCCTCGCTAACTCAGCTGCTCACTTAGCCAACCTGCGACAAACGGTCGACTTGAAGGGCAAGATTGCGCTCGAGCTCGCCTTGACGCCTCTACCTTCATCCTCGAGTACATTCGATCCTTCCTCGTTCCGCTTCGACCGCTGACATCTTCGTCCTGCAGGTCTCGTGCTCGCCGTCGGCGGCACCGAGACGCGGATACAGCTGTACACATCGCGAGTGGCCGGCACCGAGCTTGAAGTGCGTCTCAAGCTCCTTCCAGCCTTTGCCGCCTTTGCTAATCCGCCGTCCGCAGTTTCGCAAGTCGCTCTCGCTCGAAGGACACACCGACTGGGTCCGCTGTCTCTCCTTCACTACGCCTATACCTACCGACACGCCTTCGGTGCCTTCCACCTCGAGCGCATATGACATTGCGCCAGGCGAGATCCTTCTCGCTTCGGGCTCGCAAGACAACTACATCCGACTATGGCGACTCTCGCGACGACCAGACGACTCATTGACGCCGTCCTCAGCCGAGACGGTTGGCGACGGTCTTGACGCGCTCGACGCGCTGGAAGACGCGATGGCATCCGCTGGTGACGAGGAATTGCGCGTCAAGGCGCACGACTTCTCCGTTTTAGGCGACGGCGAGTACAGCTGTACGAGCGAGGCTGTCCTGCTTGGCCACGACGCATGGGTGACAGGCTTGAACTGGGCACCTCGACTCTCGCCCTCCACTGCCGCGCCTCTGCAACTCCTCTCCGCCTCCGCTGATCGATCCATGATCCTCTGGAAACCTCTCGCTTCCGGTTCAGCTCTTCCCGTCAACCCCTCCTTCGGCTCTCACGCACGTTCATCAACAGCCTCCGCATCAGTCTGGACCTCCGTCCGCCGATTCGGCGAATTCACCTCCTCAACCAACCTGGGCTTCTTCGGCGCGTTGTGGGGGCTCGATGGCAAAACGGTGCTGGCGAACGGGTGGGGTGGGAGCTGGCATGTCTGGAAATTGGAGGGAGCGGAGGGAATGGAGGATTGGGCGCCGCAGGTCGCGGTCAGCGGACATCTCGCGACGGTCAAGCAGGTTGTGTGGGAGGGTGAGGGAGAGTATCTGCTCAGCGCGAGGTGCGTCCAATCGTCTTTCTTTGTCGCGACTTGCCATTGACACTTGTCCGGATTCAGCAATGACATGTCGGCCCGACTGCACGCTCCTTGGCGACGCCAGGTGAACGGCAAGGCGATCGAAACTTGGCACGGTGCGCAGAGGTCGTATCAGATGACAACGACGAAAGCTGACGAGACTGTGGTGCAGAATTCGGTCGACCGCAGATCCACGGTTACCCTCTCGCTTCCGTCGCGTTCACCTCTCCCGCCAAGCGCCTCCAATTCGTCAGCGGTGCAGACGAGAAGATCGTGCGCGTGTTCGTTGCGCCTCGAGTTTGGTTGCGGACGCTCAAGACGCTGAGCGGGCTGGACCTCGGAGACGAGGAAGAGCGACCCATGGCTGCTAATGTGCCGCCCCTCGGCCTCTCAAATCGCGCAATTGCATGTACGTGCTCGACCTGTCAAGCTCGCGGCTCCCGCTGACGTCCTTGGTCTAACAGCTCCTGCCGAAGCCGAGAAGCTCGCGCCCGCATCTAGCGATCCGTTCGAGGAGGTCTTCCCCGTCAACTTCAAGGTCAACGAGCACCCAGCTTTGGAGGAGCAGCTCCTGGGTTCGACCTTGTGGCCTGAAGTGAGTGACTCTCACCTTCCTCCCATTCCTTCCGCTCAACGCTCGCTCGTACAGGTCGAGAAGCTCTATGGCCACGCTTTCGAGCTCGTCTCCGTCGCCTCCGCCCACGCCCTCCCCCTCATCGCCTCCGCATGCAAAGCCACAGTGCCCGAACACGCCGTCATCCGCCTCTTCAGCACCGAAACCTGGCAACCGGTCGGCGCAGTACTCGGCGGCCACGCTCTGACCATCACGAAGCTCGCGTTCAGCCCGGGTGGCGATGACGTGCGAGATCGCTGGCTGCTGAGCGTCAGCAGGGACAGGACGTTCCGATTGTATGAGCGGGACGAATCGCAAGGTTTCGGTAAGCAGACCCCTTTTCACGATGAGCCTGGCGCAGCTGACCTCGCCCTCCGTCAGGCTTCTACCGCCCCGCCGGCGACGCCAAGCCCCACGCTCGCATCATCTGGGACGCCTGCTGGGCCACCGACTCCGCCTTCTTCGCGACTGCTTCGCGCGACAAGACTGTTCGTCAGCTTACTCTCCTTATAATGGCTCCTTACTGATGACCACCTTCCGTAGGTCAACGTTTGGGCTCGCCTTAACGACAGCTTATCGTGCACCGCGACTCTCAAGTTTGACGAGGCGGCGACATCGGTTGCCGCAACGTTCTTGCCGGGCAGAGGGTGAGATTCTGTGGGTATATCGACAAGCAGATACGCGCTAAACCTGTCGATGCGCGGCGCAGGCTGCACCTGCTCGCTGTTGGCCTCGAGAACGGTCACGTCCACTGCTTCATCGCTTCATCTACCAGCCTCGACACCTGGACATCCCTCCTTCAACTAGATTCGAGGTGCGTCCGCTCGATGTCTGAGCGAGTGAAGCTGACACCACCTCGCACAGCGTCGCCCACACCCTCGCCGTCACCACCTTGTCGTTCTCGCCCAAGCTCCCCTCACCCTCCACTGCCCGTCTCGCTACTGGCTCTGAGGACCACACTGTTCGTATATTCGACATCGCAGCATAAAACTCGACTGCAACTCGCTCAAGTCGATAGAACAGGGAAGTCTACACTAAGTTGGTACAAGAGCGCTGAGCTATACAGACAGGGAGCGTACGAAAGACGAGCCCGCTCCCTCCGCTCGCAACATCGACCGCCCGCGATACGTCCCCTTGCCGTTTGCCGTCCCAAAGACATCGCTACTGAGGCCTTTTCTCGGGTCGAAGACTTGCTTCTTCGGCTTCTTGTACGTCCAGCCAGCAAAGGCGAGCTCCTTTCGTACCGCGAGCAGCTTCGGGCCTTTGACGGGATGCTTGAGGAGCGGGTCGCGAGTCGAGTGGGGTGCGGGCACGCCAGGTGCTACTTCTGGCGCAGGGAGCGGCTCGGGCGGGATGTTGTCGTCGAAGTACTTTGTGTCGGTCGGGGAGGAGAGCTGTGGGCGGAAGGGCGGGGTTTGGAGGTGAAGGGTGGAGAAATCGAGACCGCGGAACCAGGGATGCGCCTTAATGTCTTCCGCTCCGTCTTCGACGAGATAAGAGCTGCCCATAAAGCCGGAGCGCTGGCTTTGAAGGACCGAGTTGGGGCGAGCCGATGTCGAGCGGGAGCCGAGACGGTCTTCAGGCTCGCAGATCAGGCGACGGATGACGTCCTGAGCCTCGCGCGAGACGTGAGGCTTGGACGGGAAGCGGAGCGCTTGTCGCCAGTTGTGAATCTGGAGGGCGTTTCGTGAGCTTTCGGCCAGGCTGAGTACGGAGGAAGAGTCTCACCTTCGCACGCGTCTCCTGCCGCGACTTGCTGACGAACGGGGGAAAGCCGTAGAGCATTTCGTACAGGATGACGCCTAGCGACCACCAGTCGGCACGCGAATCGTAACCTTGACCTCGAACGACCTGCTCGGAGGACCAAGTCAGCTCGCGGACGAAGAAGCGGAGGGTAAACGATTCACCTCGATCGCCATGTAGTTGTTGGTGCCGACAACGGAAAATGCCATTCTGCGCCGCTGCATGTCACGCCAGGTGAAAACGGATCCTGGATTCTCTTCCTCGTCCGTCGGTCTCGGGGGGTCGAGGCTGATCCGCCGTCTCGCCACGTCGTGGCGACCGGCGTCCTCAAGGTCGATACCATGCTTGTACAGCAGTTCGCGGCGCTGCTGCTCGAAATAAGCGCCGTCGTGTGCCCAGTGGAAGTCGGTCGCGAGGCCAAAGTCCGAGATGGCGAGATGACCTTGAGCGTCAATGAGCCAGTTGTCAGGCTTGATCTGCGATTGAAGGAGGTGAGTGATCGATCGCCAAGCTTCGAGAGAACCTCACAACGCACGTCGCGATGGATAGCACCGAGAACTTGGTGCGTCTCCTGGATTGCCAGCACCATCTCGGCCATGTAGAAGCGCGCCATACCTTCGGGAAATGTGTCGCGCTCAATGAGAAGGGACAGCAGGTCTGTGATGAACGGTATTAGCAGGTATGCGCCGGAAGAGAGGATGAAATTTCTCACCTCCTCCCGCATAGTAAGCCATGACGAGGTAGAGGTGGTCGACGTCCTGGAAAGAGTAGGCGAGCTTGACAGTCCAGCGAGTTGTCGTAGCGGCGGTCGCGAGCAAGTCACGCTCGGCACGGATATGTCCTTCTTGACCTGCGAGGAAAGGTTAAAGCGGTCGCGACGAGGAGACGAGGTTCATCGACGCACCCTTCCTCAACATGTCCGCCTTTCGAAGCTGCTTCATGGCGTAGACTCTGTTAATGAAAAGGGGGGGGAGGAGGGAAAGGGCAAGTAAGGAAGGTCAGCGCAACGTTGGAGGCGAGCAGCGAGATAGCGAGACGTACTCGCCCGTTCCCTTTTCCTTGACCAGCGAGACGACTCCGAAAGCGCCGTGACCGATCGTCTTGAGTTTGACGAAACTGCCTACGCCCGTTCGGCTCCTCATCTCCCGCAGGTAGTTCGATTCGCTCAGCGCAAATGCCTGTCGTGCTGCCGCCTTCTGCTCCTCGGAGAGCTGGAGCTTGGCGAGTTCTCGTTCGAGTAGTGCGCGCCGTACTTCGCGAGAACGGGGCTTTCTCAGCAGCGCGTGATACTTGTCCTCGAAAAAGACGCGAGTAGCAACCGCCTTCTCCACCGAGACGAGAGACGGCACGAACGTTGGGGGGTCGAGATCGTGGAGAGATGGCTGAGGAGGGAGACACAGGCCATCGAAGGAGATCGGTGCACCCGGCTTCGAGGCGGCCCTTGGCGTGAAACGGATGGTACCGATTGATTTGACCGCCTGAAGGTAGAATCGTTTCGTCTGGTTTGTCGGAGCGCGGAGGACGATGGAGTCGTTCGACGGGAAACGCGACAGCGGGACTGTTGGTGATGCGGGTTGCTCGAGTCGACTTGCGCCGAGTGGATCGTTCTCGACCGCAACGCCTGTACTCATGCTGCCCTCGTTCGAGTGGCGAGCGGTTGCGACCGTCGTGTGGCTGAGCTGCGATGGGTGGCCGTTGACGATCTGAAGCGCAGCCGCCGCCTCGCAATGATAGTGCGTCTCGCTGACGGCAACTGCACGACTGACCGCCCTGAACGACTCCTTGATGGGTGCAGCCCAAGCAGGATCTGCGCAAGATGTCATCGTCGTAGGAGAGAGGCGCGGGATGCGACGCACTGCCGAGCTTGCCAAGTCCGTCTCGTCCCCACCTGGTCAGCAGCGCTTGAGCCTGTTCGGCGTCCGACGCATGCACGAGATGCCTGTTGAAGAGGAATGCCACCAGTTGCTGACATGAAAATGGAGAGGGGATGCGAGGAAACGCACGCGAAGTTCTGCGGCACACCGACCATGTCCACCGTCAGACGCTTCTTCTGCTTGAGACCTCGTCGCTGTTCGACCGTGCCGACTGCCCGCAGGTCAGGTGAAGATGCGGGAGCACCAACGTCATTTGCGAAGGTCGTGCGTAAATTCGGGCTGAAAAAGCGAGATCCGGTCGCCGCGAGGAGGTCCCAGAAACCCAAATGTACGAGAATCGACGAATTCTGTGCGACGGGCATCGTGGTCGACGTTCGAGACTCGTTGTTGGTCGCTGGGAGGGGAGCTGGAGGAGGGAAGCGCGGGATCTGGCGGGATGCGATCGGCGGTTGCGGTAGAGGCGGGCGCTGTCGAACGTCCTGATTGCCGCCCTGCCTTGCCGCGCACCCTACTTCAACGATGCGGTTACCGCCGATGAAGAAAGTGGAGCCACGTGAGGGAGGCGAGTAGGGGATCCAGGTCAGCTCGTCGAGACGGCCGGCAGGCGGCCGGTCGACCGCCGTGGCTTGGCCATTCAGCATCGTTTGGACGTGATCGGCCGTGTCCACTCGGAAGCAGCGAAACGAGGATTACGACGAGAAGGGGGCGGGTCCTGAGCGGTTGCTGGGTGCGACGAGGATGTCCTCGACTGCACAGTGGCGCGTCGCGTGGAGCAAAGGTGCGGAAGCAGAACGCAGACTGTCCTGGCGTTGAGCGAGCAAACGGTAAGAGGGAACGGAAGGAGCGCAAGCCGTCGCTGAGGAAGGGGCGCGAGCGCGTTGTGGGGAAGCTGGCGGGTTTGCGTGCAGGAGTCCCGACTGACGCGCATCGCCCGACTTGCGCTCCTGTCGTCGAGAAAAAGAAAGGCGGCAAGGTGAGGAGGAGAGGAGGCGAGGAGGGCGGACCGCCAAAATCGCTGTGCGTAAGCGTGCGCAAGATTCACGACGACAAGCGTGGAAGGAAGCGAGAGCAAGCGGACTCCTTACCAACAAGCGTACCTCAAGCCTCAAGCGTCAACCTCCATCTCCCCCTTCGCACCCTCTCCCTCATCCTTCTCCCCGACATCCTGCTCGTACTCACTCATGTCTGTCTCGTCGACATCCGAAACGAGTCCTTCGTTCCTCAGGCGCTCGGCCTCCTCCTTGGCGAGTTCGCGGGCGAGGTCGCGGCGAGTCGAGCAGTCGCACACTCAGGAGAAGAATCCGGGGTCTGCGGCGGCAGAGGGAATGTCAGTTTTGCACCGCCGACGCGGTCGAAGCAGCGCAAGGGCGAGAAGAATAGCGAGAGAAGCGGACTGACTCTGGTCGAGATAGGTCAGCGCGAGGTCTGAGGCGAGGCACTTCGCCGTCTTCAAGTTGCCCGACTCGGCGGTGCCGAGAACGTTGTTGTGCGCGACGACCGAGGTGCGAGTCAGGCGGCTAAGCAGTTCGCCGGTCTTCTGGTTGCAGCGAGGGTCGAGGGTCGACGAGACGTGCGAGACTGGCGCGTAAAGGGGCGAAGTTAGCACAGTGAGAGGCGAGAGGCGAGGAAGGAGTGACTCACCATCGTCACACTGAGCCGCCTGCGCCCTCTCGAGATGGATGCGAATGCAGTCGAGCTTGAGCGAGGTCGGCGAGATCCACCTCAGGAAGAACGGCGCGAGGCAGTAGTGAAAGTTTTGCTGGGGCGCGGCAGGGTCGAAGCCGCTGTCGATGTACTAGACGGCACCGAAGAGGGAGTCGATGATGTCGGCAACGACCTGTGGAGCGGTGGTCAGGGCGAGCTCTCCAGTCGACCCGGTGAACAAGGACGTACTTTGGGCGGGTCGAGGGTGAGCCAGTACGGACGAAGCGATCGCTGCTCTTCCGCCGCCTCCTTGTATTCCTGCTCCCTCGCCTTAAGCAAGCGTTCCCTGTACAGCTTGATGTTGATCTCGAGCGTCGGATGGTTGTAGATGAGGAACTTGTCGAGGTCGAGCTCGACTGCGAGAGCGGCGAGAGTGTCGTTGCTGACGCAGCCGCCCTTGAGTTCGGTGAGCATGCCGGGACCGACTTCGTTGCCCCACCTCTTCCAAGTCCACCTCACGACGCAGACGTCAAGGATCTGCGTGCAGCCTCGTCAGTCTCAGCGTGCGCGATGTAGATGACAGTCACGTACGGCGTCGCCAAGCCACCTGCGAGGAAAGCGTCAGCATTGGAACGCGCGGACACGAAACAGATCAATGGCGACGCACTCAGTACGCTCAAACGAGACCATGTCGAGCCTTAACGGATGCGTGAGCGCCTCGGCCGCGAGGAAGGCGTGGCGGAACTTCCAACCGATAGCCTTCTCAATCGCAGCCCTCTCGCCCTCGACTTCTTTCTCCTCGCCGATCGATCCGTACAGACGAGCGAAGTCGTTCCAAACCGTGACGGAGCCGATCTCGACGCCTGCAGAGCGAGCGAAAGCGTAAGCGAATCCTTTCAGTTCGGTGAATAGACCGGCACGCACCGACCGTCTTTATGGCCGCGAGAGCAAGGTCATACGCCATGTGCAGATCGCATTTCTCGACATTTCGTCTCAGCCGCGGCTCCAATGAGCGCCTCGACAGCGTCCGCGATCGTCTTGTCACCGATGATGGCAGTCGAAGGCGGAGGGGTGTTCTTGCTGTCGACGAGGCAGAAATTCGGCGCGAGGAAGTGGCCACTCGTGAAGGGACGCGAGACAAGGTAGACAGGGATCGGGAGCTTCTTCCCCGCCGCGCAGAGGTAGGCGTTGTTGACAAGCGCGAGGCCGAGGCGATGCATCATGCCTTCGTGCGTCGTGCGGTCCTGCGAGACAAGGACGAAGGTCGAGATGATGTGCTTGAGGAGCTGCGAGAACGCGGACTCTCAGCCGCGAAGAAAAGAGAAGGCGCACGAGGGGACTCACAGCATCTCCGAGGAGCTCGAGGCGGTCGCCGTCGATGCCAGTGGAAGCCGACGGAGTCGTCAGCGCCGCCTTGACGAAAGAAAAGGCGAGCGCGTTGCCGAAGATCCTCTCGTTCAGCTCGGCCGTGAGGACACTCTGCTCGAGGTCTGTGATGATCGAGGGGAGCATAAGAGCCGCTGCGGATGTCCCGAAAGTCGGCTCGCATTCGTCCACGATTGAAGAGAGGGAGGCGACGCAGTCCTGAAGATGGACGCGGCGAGCGGGTGCTTTTAGCAAGCCTGCGAGATGGCGAAGCGCGTTTTATGTTGCAGAAGCTTCTTCGCAGTCGGCGTGACATCGTTCCTCGACGTCTTGTTGAGGTGCGTCACGGTCTTGGGCATGCGGCTGATTTCGAGGAGAGGCGGGTCGCAGTCGACGCGGAAAGAGTGGAACTGACAAGACGAGGAATGTCTGAGCGTGTGCAAGCAGGAAGCGTCGTCAGGACCGACGAAGGGTTCGTTGAACGAGGTGTAGCTGTGCGAAGTATGTCAGCTGGATGAGACGCAAAGGAAGGGTTCGGGAACGGAACACACTAGTCGATGAGGCTCGAGAAACCGGCGTCCAACTGACGACCTAGCGGCAGGGCGTCAGCGTCGTACGGGTGCAGGCCTGCATCCGTTCTTCGCCATGTCTTCAATAATGACGGAGTCCTCGAGGCTGCCCAGGTTCATCTCGTGGTCGAGCTTCTCTTCCTTGACCCTCCTCACGTCCTCCCAGTCGAGGTCGTCCATCTTGATGCCGCTCCTACCGATCTCGAGGTCGTCCTGCGCGACCAGCCAGATGAGGTCGACTCCGAGCGGGGTCCGGCGACTGAAGACGGGACGGCGAGTCGGCCCGAGTGGGTCGGGGTGGACTTTGCGAGTGCGTTCGAGAGTATACTTGCTGAGGAGTAGTTGCACTATCGGTCTTCGTAGTCAGGAGCGAGAAGGTGTTGACATGATTTGGCGAGTTGCGAGTTGCGTCCGGCTCTCTCGTTCTCCTCCACCACTTGACTTCCTTCATCCGCTTGCTCCTGCTGCACGCGAGACTCGTTTCAGGATGCCGCAACCCAAGACCCTCTACGACAAGGTCCGTCCTTCCTCTCTTCCCCCCCCCCCCTCCACACCTCCGCCCGCTCACATCGCACTGACACGCTCGCTCGGGACACGCAGGTCTACGACAACCACGTTGTGCGGACAGACGAGAACGGTTCAACCATCCTTTACATCGATCGGTGAGGCGGGCATCACTTGTTCGCGGATGCCGGGTGCGGGCGAGGGAGACGGAAGGGCGAGGAGGGGACGGGCGGTACCGGCGGGATCTGGGAAAGATTCGCAAGTACTCCAGAAGTACTACACGGCAGCGCACACCCACCACCGCGTTCCCCTCGCCTCCCAGCACCGAGCCGAAGGTGGCGGACTTAACACTCCGAACCTCCCGCTGACTCTCTTCACCTCGCATCTTTGCGCCCAGGCACATCGTCCATGAGGTCACGTCGCCTCAGGCTTTTGAAGGACTGAGCAAGGCGGGACGAAAGGTCAGGAGGTTGGATGGGACGCTCGCGACTGTCGACCACAATGTGTGAGTTCGCGCCGTTCTCGCTGTCCGGTAGTACAGCGGTTGAGCTGACATGCAAATGATCGACAGCCCGACCTCGAGCCGGAAGAACTACACCGACTCGGCGAGCTTCATCAAGGAGTGCGTTTCCCTCTCGCCCCTTCTGCAGCCCGGGAGTTCGCCGCTCACTCGTCTGCGCTGTACAGGGCCGACTCGCGGATCCAGGTCCTCACGCTCGAGGAGAACGTCAAGAAGTTCGGTGTGCGGTTCTTTGGCATGACCGACAGGCGGCAAGGAATCGTTCACGTGCGTTCACCTTGGCGTTTTGCCGCTCAATGTCACGCTGACAGACGTTCTCCGCCAGGTCATCGGCCCTGAGCAAGGTTTCACTCTCCCGGGCACGACCATCGTCTGCGGTGACTCGCACACCTCGACCCACGGCGCTTTCGGCGCTCTCGCGTTCGGCATCGGTACCTCCGAGGTCGAGCACGTCCTCGCCACGCAGACCATCCTCCAGAGCAAGTCGAAGAACATGCGCGTTCAGATCGACGGCGAGCTCGCTCCGGGCGTCAACTCGAAGGACGTGATGCTGCACGTTATTGGCACGATTGGCACGGCGGGCGGAAACGGGTCCGTCATCGAGTTCTGCGGCACGACTGTCGAAGCCATGTCGATGGAGGCGCGCATGTCGATGGCCAACATGTCGATCGAGGCGGGCGCGCGTGCGGGCATGTTTGCCCCGGACGAGATCACGTTCGAGTACCTCAAGGGCAAGCCGCTTGCGCCGCAGGGCGCAGAGTGGGACAAGGCGGTCGAGTTTTGGAAGTCGCTCAAGTCGGACGAGGGAGCGCACTACGACAAGGTCGTCAAGATCAACGCCGCCGACATCCCTCCGACCGTCACTTGGGGAACCTCGCCCGAGGACACCGTCTCGATCACGGGCATCGTTCCCGACCCCGCGCAGGCGCCGAACGACGCCGCCAAGGCCAAGATTGAGCGCGCCTTGTCGTACATGGGGCTCCAGCCGAACCAGAAGATCCAGGACATCAAGGTCACGAACGTCTTTATCGGCTCGTGCACCAACTCGCGCATCGAGGACCTCCGTTCGGCTGCGTCCATCGTCAAGGGCCGCAAGGTCGCCGAGGGCGTCTACGCCATGGTCGTTCCCGGCTCGGGTCTCGTCAAGCACCAGGCCGAGCAGGAGGGACTCGACCGCATCTTCTCCGAGGCCGGCTTTGACTGGCGCGAGGCAGGATGCTCGATGTGCCTCGGCATGAACCCGGACATGCTCTCGCCCGGCCAGCGCTGCGCCTCCACCTCGAACCGCAACTTTGAAGGTCGCCAAGGACCCGGCGGACGAACCCATCTGATGTCGCCCGCCATGGCCGCCGCAGCAGCCATCGCAGGCCACCTCGCCGACGCCCGCAAGTACCAGCCCGGCGACCGGACTGGCGCCGCGCCCGTTCCTGCCGTTGAGATCGCGCCCGAGGAGCAGCAGATCCCGACCACGCAGCAGACGCCCGATGCGGCAGACGACGGCGTCGCGCAGTCGCTTGGTGCGCCAGAGGTCACTGCGCCCGTCACGACCGCCGCGGCGGGCATGCCCAAGTTTGAGGTCGTCGAGGGTGCCGCTGCGCCGCTCGAGCGGGCGAACGTCGACACCGACCTCATCATTCCCGCACGCTTCCTCAAGACGATCAAGCGCACTGGCTTGGGCGTCTCGCTCTTTGCCGCGCTCCGCTACAACGCCGACGGGTCCGAGAACCCCGAGTTCATCCTCAACAAGCCCGGGTACCGCGAGAGCAAGATCCTCGTCGTCTCGGGCGGCAACTTTGGCTGCGGCTCGTCGCGAGAACACGCGCCCTGGGCCCTCCTCGACTTTGGCATCCGCGCCGTCATCGCCTCGTCGTTCGCCGACATCTTCAACAACAACATGTACAAGAACGGCTCGCTCCCCGTCGTCCTCCCCGAGGAGCAGATCGCCGTCCTCATCGAGGACGCCAAGGCAGGCAAGTCGCTCGCCGTCGACCTGCCGAAGCAGGTCGTCCGCCGCCAGAACGGCGACGAGTACCCGTTCGAGGTCGACCAGTTCCGGAAACACTGCCTCGTCAACGGCCTCGACGAGATCTCGCTCACCCTCCAGCACGAGGACTCGATCTCTCAGTACGAGACGAAGCGGAGCGAGTTGTGGCCGTGGCTCGACGGCAAGGCGTACAGGGCCGGCAAGATTGGTGTCGCGGGCGGCGCGAGGCAGTCGACCGATTGGTGATTGCCGACGCCTCCGTTCTCTCGTCTCGGTACATAGCGCTGTTTGGAAAGGCCGCACAGGGTCGGTATGGAATCATGCATTGCCGTTCGCAATTGTCGCGAGTTCCTCGTCTTCTTCCCGCTTCTGCTTTCCGGGATAAGCCGCCTCGTCCCTCGTCCCCTACACCAGTCTTGAGTTGGTCGACCACCGTGGCGAGAAGAGTTACCCAACTTCGCATTCCTCGCTGCGCACCTCTCGCACCTCTCTGTCTCTTCATTCTCGCCTTCCCTGCTCAGACTTCCTTGCGAAGCCAAACTCGACTCTGTGGTCCACTGCACACGCCGCAGACACTGTCAACCCCTCCTCGACCCCCTCCTTAATCCACCTCCTCGTCGCTCAACCTCCCCCCACAAACCGACACTCGTCCCGTCCGCGCGCCATGCCCGCCTCCCTGCGCCCATTCAGAGGCTCGAGTCGACCACCCAACAGCTACAAGGACCCACAGCTGTCGCCTACTCTCTCGACTACGACGGTCGCGTCGCGGCTCAATCTAGGCGAGGAGGGGCCGAAGACGATTGTGACGAGGGCAGACGTGCGTTTGCCCTCCCTCTCGTACCGTCAAGATCACGCTGACAAGGTCGGGTGGGTGGGCAGCTCCGCGAGTCGGTCGCAGCGTACGGAGGCCTCCTGAGTTCCGCGAAAGCCTATAGGAACGCCCTCATCGCCATGTCTGCCGCCTCGACAAACCTTGCTGGGGCGCTGGGAGAGTGTGCGAGGGTCAAGGGCGCGGAGGATAGTGGGGAGGGGTTGATGGCGGCGAGTGGGTTGCATTACATGGTTGCGAACTCGGGTCAGGTCTTGGTGCGTTTGCGCCTCGTCTCCGTTACTGACGTTACTCGGCTAATTCTTGCCTTGAGCAGAGCGACACGCTGTACCGATCGGTCGAGTTGCCTCTCTTGACTGCGTACGATTCCTACGTGGCCGACATTGCGGCACGACACGCCGAGTACGAGGACTTGCTGAAAGAGAAGACGGCCAAGATCAGGGAGACCGAGGCGGAGAATATGCGACAAGGGAGGAAGAAGGTGTGTCGCTCCGCTAGATGTGCATGGAGGCTGCCAGCGGCTGAGTTTGCGAGTCTTTGCAGACGCGCGATCTGAATCAGTTTCGACGGGCGCTGGCTAAGCTGACGGAGCAGGTGGCCGAGGTCGAGGTGTGCAAACGGAGCTACTACTCGGAGGTGCTGCAGAACGAGACAGAGATGTGGGGCATGATCAGCAACAAGGTTAGCTTGCAGTCCGATCCGCTCCTCTTACGCCTCCATCGCTCGCTCACCGCTCGCTGGGCAGGTCTCCCTGCTCGTTCGCTCGACCCTCGACCTCGCCGACCGCCTCGCCTCGAAAGCGACCTCCGACCCGGTCATCGAGTCGATGCTGAACGAGCACCCGGACCCCTTCGACTCGTTCCGCCTCGACCGCGACGAGACCCGCGACGTATTCACCATCCTCCCGCCTATGAACCTCGGCGCAGGTCCGTCGGCGGCCTCGTCGGAGGTCCTGTCGGACGGGGCGTCAACTCGCTCGATGGACGAACACGAGACTGCGAGGCCGATGACGCCGAAGCAGCTTGCCAAGGCTCCCATGTCGGTGTCGCAGGTTCTGGGACTCGATCAGTTGGCTGAGGACCATCGCACGCCTCGAGCAAAGGGAACGGAACGACCAGCGCCGGATAACGACCTTGAAGAGCGTTCCGAAGGTCGTGCAGCGTCGACCAGTCCTCTTCACAGTCGCAAGCCATCGATGGAGCAGCCCAACTCGGCGGTCCCGTCCACCTCCTCCTCGACTCCCTCGCCCGCACTTCTCGCCGCCGACTCTGCCGCCCTCGACCACTCGGTCGACTCCCTCACATCCGCGTCCTCTAACCCTTTCGACCGACCCTCTCTCACGACCGAAGCAGCGCCCTTCTCGACCCTCTCCACCTCTGCGCGAACCGAGCAGTCGAGTCCGCGCAAAAACGGTCGACGACGCCTGTCGCGTGTGACTGAGGCACAGGACCCGCCGGCGGATCCAATGGCGGGCGACTGGGGTGCGCCGGTATATGGACGATCGTTGTCGCCGGGCATGAACGGAGGGAATGGGTACGAGAGCGGAGAGGTGCGTTCTCGCCGGTATTCTTCCTCCTCCATCACGGCGGGCCCGCTCACCTGTCGTGTCTCTTCGCCGCCTGCAGGAAGACGCTGCTGCCTGGACGGGCTGAGTAGCCGTCTCAGTCGAGTCGAGTCGAGTTCCTTGTTGTTTGCGCCTCGTCGCTTCTCCTTTCCTTGCCTCCCCCGGCTCCTACACTGTCCTGCAACACTTCCCGCGGCCTCGCACAGCTCACTCGCGAGTACTGAACCCGGACGAAATCGACGTGTCCAGGCTCATTGGCAGAAAGGGTCCTCTCTCCTGCTCCAGCGCTCCAGCCCGCCCCTGTATTGTTCTTCCACGCAAACTTGCCGTCGACATCGTAACTCTCCTCGCTTTGTCGACACGCTCGACGACGTCTGTGAGCAACTGAGGCAACGATTGGACTTGGCGAAGTTCCGAGGTGGGGCATTACAAAACTTGATTACGACTCGTGAGCGTAATGAATGACTATTGCTGTAAGTCTCCTGCTCGCCTCCGCCCTCAGCTCCCCCCGCTAACCATGGCTGCGTCTGTCGAGTGGTCCCGACTCACCAACAAGCTCGGTCTCGGCAAGCGTGCGTGCACTCGAACCGCGCGGTCGTGTCGTCGCGCTGAACCCGCGCTTCCTCCCATCGCAACAGAGACGCTTGCCGACCTCAGCGCGTTCCGCAACCGCGCTGCCGCCGCACGCGCTGCCAACGCCGCAGTCAAGGAGCAGAAGACGAGCGTCGACTTTGAGCACTACCGCGCCGTCCTCAAGAACAAGGACATCGTCGCCGAGGGCGAGAAGCTCCTCAAGAGCTTCAAGGCCGTCGACTACGACCTCCAGGCTCAGCTCAAGGCCATCGCTGCCTTCGAGGCCAAGGCTGTGAGTTGATCTGGCCAGCATGCAGCGGGCGAGGCGCGGTAGGGAGAGGCTGGCGGCAGTTTGGGCGGTGCACGGGTGGTCTCGCGAGGTGTTGGCGTGGCAGGAGCAAGGCTGTCCAGGGGCGCTGGATTGACTCGTTGCATTCTCTCGTAGGTCGCTTCCGCCAAGGAGGCCGCGACCAAGGTCCAGTCTGACCTCGCCAACCTCAACTCGACCCTCAAGAACATCGAGGAGGCCCGTCCCTTTGACCAGCTCACTGTGCGTTCGCCTCTGTGTTCAGTTGTTCTCTTGGTTTCGCTGACGCGATTGAGCGGGCGCCCAGATCGACGACGTTACCAAGGCGCGCCCCGAGATTACCGAGACGGTCGAGAAGATGGTGTCGAAGGGCAAGTGGACCGTCCCGGGCTACACCGAGAGTGCGTCGCAGATTTCCCTCAACTGAAGCGTATCAGAACTGTTGGCTGACCCGCCCGCGCGCTCGCAGAGTTCGGCGTACGTCCAGCTTCTTCAACCGCGATTTGCGGTCCTTCTTCCTCCTGCCGGCGTCCCGTACTGATTCTCCCGTTCTCTCACCGGTCTTACCCGCCAACAGAACCTCAGTGCGTCGAATTCCTCGCCTCTCACCGCTCGTCCGCCCCGACTGATCTCGATCCTCCCACAGATGCCATCTAAACGTCTCGAGCCCGGTAGAATCTCTCCCTCTAACTTGTTCTGCAAAAGCTGTCGTGCATCCGGCCCTTGCGAAACGGTGTCTGTGTGGATCTCGGCTCGTCGCTCCCACACTTATCGTCGCTTACGGACGTCTCCCATCTTCTGAGGTTGAGTTGCGACCTTGTCTGTCGGACCGACCTATGGTGCTGACGTGCCTGCTCTACACAGCCTACTGGCTGCTGCTTCTCCCGCTTCTCGCCTCACGCACGACGTTGCCCAGGACTCGAAGCTTTCGTCGGATTTTCCTGCTCGCCTTGCGCGTCTGGCGCCGGCCTGCCCTCTGCTGCCCGGCTCTCGCTCGCACACTTGTCGCCCTGAACGACCCTCTCACATGACATGTCATGCAGCTTGGTAGAACTGCTTGGCACTGGCCGTTTTCGCGCTGAAGGACGGGCAGGAGACAGAATTTCATGCTGCGAGGGAGGACGGCCCGTTCGTTCCGTCTTTACGTAAACGAGGTGCGCTCGGCCCGCCAGTCAGAGCGGGCCCCGCCAGATCGTGTCAGCGCTGACCGCAACATCCGAGGGCAAGGCCGGGCTCGGGCTCGGGCTCGGGCGGCGGGAGCGTAATCGGTCCCGGAAAGGCAAGTGTGCGATGGCCAACTCTTGCCACCTGCGCTTCTGCTCTCGGTCGCTGTCCTGCTGCTCGCGTTCAACTCGTACACGACACCGCTGCCACCAACCCAACTCGAAGCCTGCATCCTCGCACATCCACCGATGGAGGCTGCCAAGCCGAAATCCACCTCGTCGTCTTCGAGCGGCACCCTTCCAGGATCCGAGCCTGCGTTCGTCGCCGGCGACAAGTCTTCATTCGCACAGACCCACCCCAATCTCCAGCGAACGATCTCGCGCGACGTCCCCGTCAATTACTTTTCCCCTGATGGAGACCTCCAAAGGACCCTGTCCCGCCAGCAGTCGAGCTGGTCGACACACACGCAGGACCCGAACGCCGACGACTTTGACTACGAGAAGCATGTGCGGCATCTGCTCCGGCGCGCAGTGGAACACGGGATCAAGCAGAGGGACCTGGGAGGTTTGTCCTTCGCATCGCTTCGCTGTCCTCGTCCTCGTGTATCGAATCGGCTGACGCGGGCGTCTTGCAGTCACCTTCAAGGACCTGACCGTCACGGGCGAAGGGAGCGGCATCTCGTATGGCACCTCGCTGACTGGCCTCGTTCGCGCCATTCCGGCTCTTCCGAAGACCATCGCCGCCATGCGTCACCCCAAAGTCAAGACGATCCTCGACGGCTTCACAGGCACGCTCAGGCCTGGCGAGATGACGCTCGTTCTCGGACGGCCTGGATCCGGCTGTACCAGTTTTCTCAAGACGATCGCAAACTACACCGAGTCCTTCCGTGGCGTCGAAGGTACGATCTCGTACGACGGTGCGACGCCGCAGGAGATCAGGAAGCACCACGCTGGTGACCTTGCCTACCTGCCAGAGGTGCGGCGACTTTTCTTGAGAGGGCAACCGCTCGAGCGCCTTGGCCGGCGTGGTACCGAGCGGCGCTGTATTGACACCACGCGGCTTGCAGGATGACCACCATCTCCCTCATCTCACCGTCGGCGAGACCCTCTCGTTTGCCGCCGCCGCCCGCACGCCCGCCGCTCCCGCCCGCCTCGGCTCCCGCAACGAGACGATCGAACGCAAGCGCGACGTCCTCCTCACCCTCTTTGGGCTCAAGCACACCTTCAACACGAAAGTGGGCAACGATGTCGTTCGCGGTGTTTCGGGAGGCGAGCGCAAGCGCGTCTCGATCGCCGAGTTGCTCACAACGGGCTGCAAGCTCGGCTGCCACGACAACTCGTCGCGCGGTCTCGATGCCAGTTCGGCACTCGAGTACGTCTCGGCGCTCAAGGTCGCGACCAAGATCGGCCGCTTGACGTCGGTCCTCTCGCTTTACCAGGCGGGCGAGCAGCTGTGAGCCTTTCGACTCGTCGACTCTTTGTGCACTTCTTTTCCTGACGTTCTTGTATTCACAGCTACACGCTCTTCGACCGCGTCGCCGTGCTGTACGAGGGCCAGCTCAGCGCGTCGTTCATTCCGCATCTTCCAAGTTTTCATCGCTGACTCGCCCCTTCGCAGTCTACTTCGGCCCCGCCCACACCGCTGTCGATTATTTCAAAGAGATGGGTTATGAGCCGCAGCCCCGTCAGACCTCAGCCGACTTCCTCGTCGCCGTCACCGATGTGAAGGGTCGCTTCCCGCGCAAAGGCTACGAGAACAAGGTTCCGAAGACGCCGCTCGAATTCGTCAACTACTGGAAGAAGAGCAGCCTCTATAAGCACCTCGTCGAGGAAGTCGACGCGCAGCTGGCGGTTACCGAGTCGGACGAGGGACGACAGCACCTCGAGTCGTACCGCCAGAGTGCCGCCGCGGAGCGCGTCAAGCGCCAGAGCAAGAAGTCGCCTTACCTCATCTCGTACATGTACGCTTGACTCTTGGGAGCTGGGAACCTGCGGTAGGAGTCGCCTTCGGGAGGCGGATATGCTGATCCCGCTTCCTCTCGCAGGATGATGCTCCGCCTCGCCATGAAACGTCGCTACCGCATGCAGATGAACGACTTGCCAACACTCGCAATCGTCTCCATCGCCGCCCTGTTCCAAGCGTGAGTCTTCCGCATGTTGAGGTGTCGGAGGGAGGAATTCGTCGGCTTCTATGTCGACGAGGCGAGCCTCTCGTCCCGCTAACGGTCTAGCAGGGCTTATGAAGGGTTGTTCGCGACGTTGGGGATCTTACGCTGACGCCCTGCCTTCTCCCCCGCGCAGCCTGATCATCGGGAGCGTCTACTTCCAGATGCCGAAGGATACGAGCGGGTTCTTCTCGCGAGGAGGCGTAATTTTCTTTGCTATCCTGTACGTTGCAGTTCCAGGGCGTTCAGAGGCGATTTGCGGTCATTTGGTGGCGTTTCGGGTCGTTCGCGCAGGTACAGATTTGTATTTGTGCTGACCTTTCCCCCCCTGCAGCTACAACACATTCACCGGTGTACGTCGCGTGCTCAAAACTTCACTCTTGTGACGCTTGGCGCGTGCGGAAGAGGCAGAGCGGAGCAGTTGATGCGCCCGACCGCATGCGCTCTCTCGAGGAACATCGACCTCGTTCGTCCGTTCGCTAACTCCGACCGCTCTTCGGCTTCTTCTCGTCGAATAGATGGCCGAGATCACGTCTTCGTATTCGCAACGTCCTATTGTCGTTCGCCAGCGCAACTTTGCGATGTTACGGCCGTCCTCCGATGCGTTCGCTCAGACCCTCGTCGACATTCCGTTCAAGTTCGTCACAGTCGTCGTCTTTGACATCGTCCTATATTTCGTGAGCTGTTTGGCCCGAGTCACCGACGCTGGTCGCGCCTGACTGACCTGATTCTCCCCCAGATGGCCGGACTTGGCTACACCGCCGATCAATTCTTCATCTTCCTGCTCTTCACGTTCCTGACAACGATGGCAATGCTCATCTTCTTCCGGTCAGCAGCGAAACCGCCCCGCGTGCGACCAAAGCCCGCTGACATCGTCGCCCTCCAGCATGCTCGCCTCGATCAACCGCGCTGAGCCGAATGCGACGTTGATGGCCGGTCTTGCGGTGCTCGTGATTGCTATCTACGTCGGTTGTGCGTCCTGTTCTCCATGCTGCGTGCGATTCAAAGCGGCTGCTGCTGACTTTTGCGTTCTCAGACGCTATCCCGCGCCCTTCGATGCGAGTCTGGTTCCGCTGGCTCAGCTATGCCCAACCCGTCTCGTTCGGCTTCGAGGCTCTCCTTACGAACGAGTTCCGCAAGCTCAACGTCCCCTGCGCGACTCTCGTTCCGGCTGGACCTTCGTACCCGGGCATCGCGGTCGCCAACCAGGTCTGTGCCGGCACGCAAGGCTCGACACCTGGAAGCGCCATCGTCATCGGCTCGCAGTACATGGAGCAGAACTTTGGCTACAAGTGGTCGCACACCTGGAGGAACTTTGGCTTCGTAAGTCTTTCGTTTTGCGAGTCTCCCGTTGCCCCCTCGCTGCTCTGCCGTTGTTCCCTTGTCACCTCCTCGTCATTCTCTCGTCATTCCCAACTTGCTGACTTGCCTGCTCGCGCAGATTTGGGCATACCTCCTGTTCTACCTCGCCGTCAACCTCATTTCGTATGAGTATCAGCGCGACGAATCAGCAGCAGGCGGAGTGTTGCTCTTCCGCCGTGGCACGGCGCCTAAGGAACTCGTCGCTGCTATCGAGGACCCCGCGCGCAAGGGCGACGAGGAGCAGGCGAACCCGAGCGTCGATGCCACAGTTGACGAGGCCGAGAAGGAGAAGGCGGCGGGAACGCTCGAACGCGCGACCGACGTCTTCACCTGGCGGAACGTATGCTACGACGTCAGTGTCAAGGGCGGCCAGCGTCGTCTTCTCAGGGACGTCGCGGGTTACGTTGCGCCCGGCAAGATGACGGCTCTCATGGGCGAGTCCGGTGCCGGCAAGACGACACTGCTCAACGTCCTCGCTCAGCGTGTGAAGACAGGTATCGTTACAGGCGACATGCTCGTGAACGGACGCCCCCTTCCTCGGTCTTTTCAGAGGCAAACGGGGTACGCGATGCAGCAGGACGTTCACGACCCGACAACTACCGTTCGCGAGGCGCTACAGTTCTCCGCGCTCCTCCGCCAGCCTCGCGCCGTCTCGAAGGCAGAGAAGTTCGTCTACGTCGAAGAGATCATCAAGCTTCTCGAGATGGAGCCGTACGCCGAAGCTCTCGTCGGCGAAGTCGGCATGGGCCTGAACGTCGAGCAGCGCAAGCGCCTTACGATCGGTGTTGAGCTCGCCGCGAAGCCGGCGCTGCTCATCTTCCTCGACGAGCCGACTTCGGGACTCGACGCCAACGCCTCGTGGTCGATCATCCTCCTCCTTCGCAAGCTCGCCGAACATGGCCAGGCAATACTCGCGACTATCCACCAGCCTTCGTCTGAGCTGTTCCAGGCCTTCGACCGCCTCCTCTTGCTCAAGAAGGGCGGACAGACGGTCTACTTCGGCGACATCGGCAAGAACTCGGAGACGCTCCTCGAGTACTTCCATGCCCGCACCGACAAGCGGTGCAGGCCCGAGGACAACCCCGCCGAATACATCCTGGACGTCATCGGCGCCGGCGCGGCCGCGAAGGTCTCGCAGGATTGGGGCCAACTCTGGCTCGAATCCGACGTCGCGAAGAAGGTCGAAGAGGAGATCGACGAGCTGCACCGCTCGAAGGAAGGCGAGACTTCTCAGGCAGACGAGTCGCCCGACGCCGGCCGCGACTTTGCGGCGTCCGTCGCCGTCCAGTTTGCGACGGTCTTGCGTCGCAACTTCGCGAACTACAACCGCGACAGCGTCTGTATGTACACCAGAATTTTGCCACATCGTCACTCGTACTCGCCAGCGATTCTGACACAATTTCCTTGCAGACGTGATGAGCAAGGTCGGCCTCAACGTTATCGCGGGCCTCTTCATCGGCTTCTCGTTCTGGAAGTCGCCACACGACCAGTCGGGCTTGCAGAACTTCCTCTTTGCCATCTTCATGGCCGTGGTTCTCTCCGCCCCGCTCTCCCAGCAGCTCCAGCCGAAGTTTCTCGCCCTCACGCAGCTGTACGAGGCTCGCGAGCGGGCTTCAAAGATGTACAGCTGGCCCGTCTTCGTCATTACGGCAATCCTGGTCGAGATTCCGTTCAACATCGTTGCGTGCGTCGCATTCCCTTTCCGCCTGAGCACTTTGGTCACATACCCTTTCCTCCTCGGAATCTCTTGACTGACCGCTCCACTTGCAGCGGTACCGTCTTCTTCCTGTGCTGGTAGTGAGTATCGCGCGCAGATCATCTGTGTGGTGACGATGGGCCGCTAACGAGCAATCCTCACTCGCAGCTGGACCGTCGGCTTCCCCTCCAGCTCAAACAGGGCTGGCTACGCCTACTTCCTCTTCGTCATCTTCGAGACATACTTCCCAACCTTCGCCATTGCGGTGGCATCGTTCTCACCGACACCCATGGCCGCCTCGGTTCTCTTCTCGTGAGTTTGCGCGCTTGCGTCTCCGAGGTCTCGACTGAGCCTTCATTCCTTCCGCAGGTCTCTCTTCAGTTTCGTCATCATCTTCAATGGGTGAGTGTCGCGTTGCATTCTACAGCGGCGCAAAGCCTTCGAGCGTCCCAATGGTGCCTCCGGACTACCCAAACTGACGTCTTTTTCCGCTACAGAGTGGTTCAACCGCCCTCGCAGCTCCCATCGTTTTGGAACTTCATGTACCACACGACTGTGCGTCCGCTTCGACGCGAATCTCCACATCGGAAGCGGCTGACCTTACTTCCCTTCGCAGCCCTTCACCTATCTTGGTACGTAGCTCGACTCTTCTCGCCGGACTTGATCCAACGAGTCTCAGAGTGTCGGACAGATGCAACTTTGGCGTATCTCGCGTGCAAATTGCTGACTCTCGCCCTCTCCCTCCCCGATCCGCTACACACTTGTCCGCGCACTTCCCCATCAATGCATCACACATCTTACCGGCTCGAACGGCACAGTCGAAGGGCTCCTCACCAACGCCATCGGCGGTGCCGTCCTGCACTGCACGCAGCAGCAGTTCCAGCGCATCGTCCCTCCCTCGGGCCAGCAATGCGTCGAATGGCTCCGCCCGTACACCTCGATGGCGGGCGGCTACGCCCAGGTTCTGCAGGACGGGTCGTGCGGCATTTGCGCGTACAGCTCGGGCGACCAGTACTTGCGCCAGCTCAACATGAGTGCGTCTTCAGCCTTCGCTTCTTGCGCGCCCTCTTTTCTTTTCCGCCGCGCTTCTGCTCGGCATCAATCCCTGGTTCACTCGTCCTCTTCCTCCCTCGCTCGATGCCACCCACTGTCCGACTTTGAACCGCGCATCTGACCCTCCCCGCCCTCGCAGGCTACTCGCACCGCTGGCGCGACGTCGGCCTCCTCTTCCCCTACATTGGCTTCAACATCTTCGCGACCTTTGTCGGTTTCTACCTCTTCCGCATCTTTGACTGGTCGTCGTGCGTTCTTCCTTCCGTTCGTCGAGACGAAAGTGAGAAGGTCATGAACTGACGCTTGTTCTCCTGCTTCCTCCCTACGATTACCACGTCTCCGCGTTACCTGAACGCCCTTGGTCCCGCCGCCAGTCTCTCGTTCCGCGGCAAGAAGAGCGCGCCCTCCCCCGGCCAGCCGTCGCACGAGTCGGCTCCCCAGAACCAGCAGGAGAAGGCGGCGACTTACGCCACAGTAGGGGCGGCTGATGGCTTGGCTGCGGACGGAGTGAGCCACAATCGGGCGGAGTGATCATCGGGGATGGTAGAATGGACAACGAACAGAAATGAGTGCCTTCCTTAGAGTACTTCCCTTCCCTCCCATTCGATAGATCGTCCTGGTCCGCAACCTACCGCTTTTCTCACCCGTACGCTTTTCCTCCGCACTCCTGGAGAACAACCCAAATCGTCCTCGTACCGTGCTTCGGACGACAAGCTTCGCCATCACGTCGTCCCTCTTGATCCCGCTTCCGCCACACTGTTCGCTTGACTCTCTTGGATTGCCCGCCACTTACAAGAACGATTCCGCCCGAAACAAGAGCCGCACAAACACCGAACAGGCGGATGCATGCTGTTGTCCGAGGCGTGCAACTCTTGCTTTGCCCTCGTATTTTGCCTCCTTTCGCTTGCTTGCTGGATGAACAGCGACTCGAGAGCGGCTTGAAGCAGATCCACCCTGCCCCGCTCGTCCCGCATGTCGACATCGACTTCATCGCTCAACTCGCTCACGCCGTCGGAACCTCCCACCGCGACCGCACCGTCCTCCGGGAGGACTTCGAAGCGCCAGGAGCAATCAACAAGCCAAGGTGAGTCTATCGCACGCTTGATCCGCCGCTTTCAGCGAGCGCCACTGCGACGACAGCTCCCCTCGCTCGACCCGAACGAGCTTCGCCTCTTTCCTCCCGCTCGCCCGCGTCGACCACCGTCGCAGGACATGTGCTGACACTCGCCGTACTCTCCAACTGGACTGTGACCGCCTCGACTTGCCGCCCACCCTTTGTCCGCCCCTGCTGTCGTCGCCCGCGCTCCCGGTCGACCTCGCAGGTCCATTCGGCGGTGGATCGCCCTCCCTCGTTGCGTAGGGGCCCGCCAGGTCAGCTGACAGGGTATGTCGACATACGCAGGATCCGATCCGCCCTCGAGCGAAGCAAGCTTGTCGACTGCCCCTCTCAGCCCAGCTCCCGCCTCGGAGCGATCCTCGTCGCCCAACTCGCCCGCGCCCAACTCCTCGCGGGTAGCCTCTTCCACACTGGCACCTCCGTCACGCTCGACAGAGCCCACGAGAGGTCCCCCGAGCCGCACGACGTCTGCCATGAGCGCGAGCTCGAGTGACGCGGCGACGGGAGGGAGCTCCGCCTCAAGTGGGGAAGAAACATCTCCAATTGCCTCTTCCTCGACCACCATGTCGTCCACAGCCACGCCATTGAGCACGACAACATCAGACTGTGCGTTGATATCCGTCACGAGTGATCCCGCAGCTTGCGAAGACTGACCTCACTCGCATCGTCCCGATCGCACCCCGCAGCTTCTTCATCTTCTTCCCCCGCTTCCTCGCCTTCTGCCTCACCTTCTGCCTCACCTTCTACCTCATCGAGTGCCTCGCCGACGAGCACCCCGTCGAGCAGCAGTACGTCGGGGCCGAGCGTCTCGCCAAGCTCTACGCAGTCCTCTTCGTCCCTCTCGCCCTCGTCATCCCTCGCGGCAACTCCTTCCTCAACGAGCTCGTCGCGCTCCCCGACTACCACCTCCTCGTCCAGCACCACGACGACACCCGTCTCGTCATCAGTCCTCCCTTCTACCTCCTCGACCTCATCCGCCTTCTCCAGCCCGTCGACCACCGCCGTACCTTCATCCTCCTTCAGCTCGTCTTCGCTCGCCGAGTCGACGTCGGCAACCTCCGCACCGGTATCTTCTGATACCACGACCGCACTCGTGTGCGTTTACCCTTCCATGCCTCGAGCGAGAACCTCGAACGCTGACTTCGCCTTTCCTCCGGCAGAACGTCGGACCCAGTCTCGACCCTTGTCACCACGTCCCAGTACACCCTCACCTCATCAGGTTCCGCTATCGTCGTGACGTCCGTCATCACAGCCGTCGTGACTGGCGCCGACCCCGCCGCGCCTGGTTCAACCGGCGCCCGGACCCTCAACGGCGCCAATGGCGGCAGCAGAACATTCTTCAACAATACGGGCGCAGTCGCAGGTGTCTTTGTCGTCGTCGGATTGCTCGCAGCCGGCATCGTGATCGGTCTCGGGTTCTTCTTTGTCCGCCGGAAGAAGCGGCGTCAACTCGACGAGGACATCCGAGTCGCCGCGGGCGGAGCGGGAGACGGCGGAGCGGGCATTAATCGCTTCGATGACGACGAAGAATCGATCAATGGCTATGCGGGACAGAGCGACAGCCACCAATCGGGCTACATGTCGTCTCTCGGCGCTGTCCCGCTCACCGCAGCCGCAGCAGGCTTTGGCACTCACCGCTCGAGCGCCTATGACCTGCCGACGCCGAGCAGCGCCGCGGGACTCGCGACAACGACCGACCATACGTCGTCGTTCGAGCCGGGCAACTCGCCTGCGCAGAGCCAGTCGGCGCAGTTCCAGCCTTACGCTGGCGGTGCGGCGAGCTATGGCGCGCAGAACAACGAAGGCATCTTTGCCGATGACTGGGCGGAGTATGTCGGTGCCGGCGGCGTAGCGGGCCTCGCGACGTCGGGCGAGGGCAGCGCGGGCGGACCGGGCAGCCAGGAAGGCATGAGTGCGTACCTGTCCGTTCTTCCACTCTCATGAGTCGATGCTGATGCTCCGCCGTCGTGCAGTGGGATCAGCATTCCCGCACTCCGCCGACGGACACTCCCAGCAGCCCAACAACCGTTTCTCCGGCGCCTCGTTCTACAGCGCTAACGGCAACCCCGACGGTGTCGCGCAAGACATGACTGCCCTTCGCAACTCGCTGTACGGCCTGTCGAGCGAGAGCCCTTACGCTGGCAGCGCGTCCGATAGGCGGGACGACCGCCTCGACCCGAATGCGATCAGGGCTGTCGATAACGGTAGCGCTACGAGTCTCGCCGACGACCAGGACTTTTCGCGCAGGGTCTTGCGGTCGGTTGAGCGTCTCCTCTGCACCTGACAACGACTCGCTGACTCGGGTTCACCGTACGCGCAGCGTCGCCAACCCTTCCAACGACTGAATGACCAACTCCTCCTTGTCCCTCCTTCAGCACACTTTCTTCTACACATCGACACTAGTTCGCGTACAAACACACCACCCCTTCACGCTTGCACCCTCACGGACTTCACGACTTAGCCCTAGTTTGACCTTTTACCCTTCGTCCTCCTCTGATCGTCCGAACACGCACATCCGACACCACCCATGTAGCCTTTAGCGCATTCTCTCCCCCTCGTTTCACTCTCTTCCGGATCTCCTAGCATAGACACACAGGCTTCTCTCTCTCCCACGCGGAGGGAAGGCAGGTCTTCCCTGAAAATGCACAGGGGCTTGCACATTCTTCACTTGCGGAGCATCGCGTTTATCCTGACATCTCGTCGACCCGGGAGACGTTGAGCGCGAAGCCGGGGCAAACCCAAGCACCGCACGAACACTCTGCGCTCCTCGAAAAGCCGTCAGCTCGCAATCCTTCCTCCACCTCGCGCCCTGGAAGAAAGAAAAGAACATGACGAGTGGAGGGACTCACGCGTCCCAGCCCAATCGAAGTTGCCCAGCTTCGCACCACACTTCTTGTTCGGACAACTAATCTTACCCGCCAAGACACCCGTTTCGAGGATCGGGCTCATCCAGCTTAGGGGTTCGACGAAGTAGGAGGAGCAGGCGAGGGAGGGGAGGAGAGGGGGCTCGGAGGAGGAGGAGGAGGAGGAGGACGGAGCAACTGGGCGGGCGGAGGGAGACGGGGAGGAGGAGGAAGGAGAGGGGAAGAGGGAGACGTCGCGGTCGGGTGAAGGGGCGGCGGAGTCGCCGGTTGCAAGTGCAGCAGCAGGCGTGGCGCCTGATCCTCCTTCTGCATCCGACGCCGTCGTCGTCGCGCTCGAATTGGCAGGAGTATCGGTCGTAGGTGCTTCCACCTGCCGCGGCTGCGGTCGAGCAACAGGCTGGGGTCTAGGGAGACTCGACGGCCTCGGCTGTGCGACCCTCGTCCCAGCAACTGGCTGCGAAATCCTCAACGCTGCAAGCGGATTAGTGGGCGGCGGAGCAGTGGAAGGCGCCGCAGCAGAGGCCGGTTGGGACGGTTTCGAGAGGTCGTAACCGCGCTGTTCTTGCTCGGCGCGGTAGACGGCCATGTCCCGACGGTTCGGGGCGAAGGCTTGCTGTCCTTTGCCGAGCTCATGCGCGACGATGTGTTCACGGGCCGCGAGTTCCCGTCTGCGAAAGCGAACAAGCATCAGCATCAGAACTGGAAGAACCTGCGGGTATCTGGGTCCCGCTACGTACCTGCACATCTTGCACCTGATCCTCCGTCCCTGCACAGTCACATCCCCTCGCGACCCAATCTTCTCAATCTCCGCCTTCTCCGCCTGCTTTTCTCTCCCGTAATTCGAGTCGGTCTTGCGCGGCGTAAGGCGTTTGCGGGTGGGTGGAGGAGCGAGGTTCGGGATGGCCGAGAGCGGTGTCGGCGCGGTAGAGGAGGAGGGGGAGGAGACGATTGCGGCGGGGAGGAGAGCCGGTTCGAGGGGTGTTGGCGAGGTAGAGGTGTGCGGTGAGGGAGGAGGGGAGATCTGGCGGCTTGACATGGTCGACATGGAGACGCTCCGACTGCGGGGTGGGGTGTTGGGCGTCTGAGAAGGGGAAGGGTAGTAGGCGAGGACGATCGACGGTGGCGCTCCTCCTGTCGAACTCGCTCGTCAATGACAAGCCCGGCGAGCGGACGCTCGCAACGCACCCATGATCTGAGCCTGCGCAAAGGACATTAGGAAGCGACGCTCTTCAGACCACTGCGGGGATATCGACGGCGGGTCAGACGAAGACCTGGCGAAAGGGGACAAGAGCCGTGACGCACCTTGACGGGGTCCCACTCGCACTGGCATCGCTCGAAGAGCTCAAGCTGCATGAGGAAGAACTCGGATGGCTCGACCTGCGGCCTGACGGAGCGGATTCGCTCGATGGCCTGCTCGACGTTCAAACCGAGTTTCCGCATCAAGTACGCCGCAAGGAGAGTTGTCGACCGCGAGACGCCAGCCTGGCAGTGCACGAGGACGTTTTGTTCCCTGGAGAGAGCGGCATCGATGAAGTCCGCGGTCGGGAGGAAGTGCTCGATGATGTTGGTCGAGTCGGTGTCGTCGACAGAGACGCGATGCAGGTCGATGCCGGGCGCGGCAGCGTACTCCTGGCGCACTGTGGGCGGTCCAGCGTTAGCCTGCTTTCGATGGACGAGTGGGAGAGATGCGCACGCACTGCCCGAGACGATGCACGAGATGTCGTGCTCCTTGAGCAGGTTGTGATCCTGGCTGGCGTTGTAGTCTCCGATCCACAGTCCAGGCAGCACTTCCTGCATCGGTTCAGCCATCCTGAGCAAGGCGGGACGGGCGAGTGAGCGTGATGAGGCCGGGGGGGGGGGGGGGGGGGGGGGGGGGGGGCCGGAAGTGGTCCGTTTGCGGTCGACGACCTCGTTCTTTCGCGAGCTGCACGTACAGCTTCTCGATCCGAGTACGTCCTCGACACGCACGAGCAAGTCCAGCGGTCCAGCGAGCGAAGAGTGGTCGACCTTGTCCTCGTCCACTTTCGTTCTTTCCGCTCCACCTCGCCGCTCCTCGTTGCAGTCTGACGGATCGACACTACTGGGCGTCTATCTCTCGTCGTTGCACGTCTGCTCTCACCCGCCCCATAGTTCCTGCCGAGCCCGTCGTTCGTCGGCCCGGAGCACGGCACGCCGCGAGATCTGTCGACGCCTCCTTTGACTACGCCTTTGACTCGCCCGTCGCTGCACTGGACGCTTTGCTACTCGCTGCCTGCTGCGAGACTCACACACACTGCCCGAGCACACTTGACACCTGGTTAGCGCGCGTTCCCTCTTTCCGAGGCGACGATTGCCGCCCGCCGTCCGAGCGGAATCTGGCCGGCGAAGAACGGGCAATGACGGGAGGATGGGACAATGCGCGATCGGAGGGGCACATGAGAGCTAGGTGCACGGACACGTTCGAGCGAGTCAGGCGAACGCGGCAGCTGGGTGTGCCTTCGACTCGCTCCTCCCCGCGCCTCCTTCCTTTCCTCCTTCTGCACAACGACCTCCGACCTTCGCCCGCCTGACGACGCGGCTCTTGCTCAGTGCCTCGCAGTTCAACACCGATTCGTCGCCGCTCGCTGTACTGAACCGTGGGTCGTCCTTCCACAGCACGATGACCGTCGCCGCACTCCCTCCCGCGCGAGACCTCTCGCACCACCTCAACGACATCGCCAAGAACCGCTTCCCCTCCCCTCTCAAGGACATCTTCAACTACATGGGCCGACCCGGCATGATCAGCATGGCCGGCGGTCTCCCGCACCCTTCCCTCTTCCCCTTTAACGAGCTCGCACTCCACGTCTACCCTCCTTCGACCGACTTGAGCGAAGGCGTCCCACCTCTCGGCGAGCAGATGTCGCTCACGATCCCGAAGTACCCGACCGCCAAGACCGACACATCCCTCACCTCGATCCTCCAGTACGGCGATTGCAGCGGAAACCCCGCTCTCCGCGCTTTCCTCCACCAGTTCACCCTCGACCTCTACCAGCCCGCCTACTCCGACTTCCAGATCCTCCTGCACGAGGGCAACACCTCTGGATGGACAAAGGTTGTCCGCCTCCTGCTTGAACCAAACGATTACATTATCTGCGAGTCGTTTACTTTTCCCTCGTCGATGAGCGTCTGGGTACCCATGGGATGCAAGGCGGTGCCTATCAAGATGGACGGCGAGGGAATGCGGGCGGACCACCTCGAAGAGGTGTTGGCGAACTGGGATACGACGCACCCGGGCACGCGGCGACCGCACGTCATGTACATCGTCCCGGTTGGCCAGAACCCGAGCGGTTCGACCATGCCTGCCGAGCGACGCAAGGAGATCTACGACCTCTGCGTCAAGTACGGTACGTCCCGCCTGTCGGCTTGCACGTCTTCGTCACGTCCTGATAGTTCTTCCTCAGACATCGTGATCTGCGAAGACGATCCCTACACGACTCTCCAGTACCCTCCCTTCGAGATCACCGACACTCCCGCACCCGTCGCGCCGAAGAGCGGTTCCGACTTTGCCGCTTCCCTCGTTCCCTCCTTCCTCAAGTTCGACTACGAAGGCCGCGTCATCCGCCTCGAGTCGTTCAGCAAGACCATCGCGCCCGGAAACCGCCTCGGATATTTCGTTGCCAACCCGCTTTTCACCGAGCGTTTGTTGCGAGCGACCGAAGTCGAGTCGCAGACGCCGTCGGGCTGGTCGCAAGGCATCATCCTCCAGCTCCTCACGGCCTGGGGACAGGCCGGCTACTTGACCTGGCTCTCTCGCCTGCGCGACACCTACCAAACGCGCCGCGACACCATGTGCGCCAACCTTGCCAAGGTGTTCAAAGCTCTGCCTGCGGCGACGTACGCCTCGGCCGTCCCAGGCGCAGAAGGCATCGCTCTCTACCCGTCCTCGACCGACTCGTCCACTATCAAGCCCGACCAGCTTCCCGTCGCGTCCTTCACCGCTCCCGTCGGTGGCATGTTCCTCTGGATCAAGTTCTACCTCAAGGGCGCGCCGCGGTATGCGGAACTCGTCGCCGAGGGCGTCGAGGATCCGGAAAAGTCCTTCATGGACGAGTTCTGGTCCGCGCTCGCCGACAACCTCGTTCGTCTCGCCCTCTCTCTCCTTTCCCTCGATGACTACGAACTGACGACTGTGCGTGCCGCAGGTCCTCCTCACTCCCGGCTCGTACTACACCCCTTGGGAAGGTCGCGACAAGCTCAGCACCGCGGCGCGCGGCGCTGAGCGCGACGTCGGCTACATGCGTTTCGCCTTCTCGTACAACTCGTCGGACGAGATGGCGGAGGGGATCAGGAGGGTCGAGCAGGTCGTCAAGAAGCTGTGGGCGTACTAAAACGACGCGCGACTCTCGCTCTCGAAGCTGTCGTCCGCGCCTTGGCTCTCTTCCAGTTATCGCACATAGAGATCTGGTTCCGGGTTGTAAGAAGGCTGTTCTTGTTGCGCACGAGCTCGATGGGTGCTTGTCAGAGCGAAGAGAGCGAGTCTCGCAAGAACGGTCGTCTGCTCAGTGCTCTCGTCTTTTCGCTGCGACGCACGACGACAAGAGAATACAGTCTTGCGGCTTACAACGTCCGATCGCCGTGGGGGGGGGGGGGGGGGGAGGAGGACAGGGATGCAAAGTGTATGTGAGTGGGCGGGCACAGAAGGGAAGAATGGGAAGAAGGAACAGATGCACGATGAGGAGTGAGAAATGGGAATGCGACGAGGAAAAGTACTGCACGCGAAGCGGGAATCGCATTATCGAGGTGAAAGGGTGGCAGAACGAGGAGGCAGACATAGACAGCGAAAGAAAGGAGAGGGGAATGAAGTGTCCGTTGTAGTTAAGGAGGAGGAAGGGTGAATGTGCGAGTGCGACGGATGGCGCGTGGTTGCGGCTCATACAATCATGATATACTGCACCTGTCGAGGCCTGTACACAGTCGCGAAGAAGGCTCTAATCGGAGTCGGAGCCGGAGAAAGGGGAACTTTAGCGCTCGTCTTCCCACTCGTCGTCGTCGTGGCCGCCTTTCGAGCGCCGCAGCGAGCCGGACGAGCGTCGCGAGGGGTCGCCGCTGCGCTTTTGTCCGTCGTCGTCGTCTAAGCGCAGGTGTCCGAATGCAGCCGAGTTGTGCAGCATCGACTCGTTCTCGCCCGAGAAGGTGAAGCCGCCTGCGGAAAGCGACCACGTCAGCTAGACGTCGTGGTACAAAATGCGAACGAGCGGACTCACGGAAGTTCTCCTGCACCGAGCTCGTCAAAGGCTGCACCGACGGCCTGGGCCTCGTCCCCTGCCGGATCTCGACCGGTGCTGCGCCTCCGTCCTGCTCAACTTCGCGCCTGCCAATCTTGCTCGCATGGTCGAGCCAATCCGCCGACGGGTCCGAGTCGTCAAACTCGACGTCGTGCGGCGCCTCGTCGAAAAGGTTGGCCTCGGTGAACTCGGGGTCAAAGTTGGCGACCGATTCGTCCGAGTCTACGTACGGCTTAAACGGCGGCGGGATCGCGCGCTGGGCGAGGAGGTCCCAGTCGATCGACTTGAAGAACGGGTGCTCCTTGAGCTCGGCGGCGTCGCGTTGTGCGCCGAGTCGGTGCTTCGGGTTGCGGTTCAGGAGGCCCTTGACGAACTGCTTGCCGTCCTCGCCGATGACGCCTCGAGGGAACTTGACCTTGCCGAAGCAGCTGTGGGCGCCGTCGAGTCAGCACGAAGCGCAAACGAGCGGAAGAGAGCGCGCGAAGACGCACATGAGCTTGTACATCTGTTGCGTGTCCTCGGCGTAGAACGGGCTCCACCCGCAGCACATCTCGAACAGCAAGACGCCAAGCGACCAGAAGTCGACGATCTTCGAGTAGCCGTTGTCGTCGAGCAGGACCTCTGCATGCGGACTGGACGGTCAGCACGGCGACGCGAGGGAGAGGTGAGAGACAACGAACCGGGCGCGAGGTATTCTGTCGTGCCGCAGAAGGTGTTGGTGAGGGCGTCGGAAGGGAGGTCGGGCTTGGAGAGGCCAAAGTCGCAGAGCACGATGTGGCCTGTCGCGTCAAGGAGGATGTTTTCGGGCTTGAGGTCGCTGCGACGCGGAGCCGGTCAGCTCGGCGCCGTGAGTGAGAGTGCGAGCGCACTCACCGGTAGACGATATCGAATTTGTGGAGGTGCTCGAACGCGAGGACGATCTCGGCGGTGTAGAACCTTGCGCGGTCCTCGGTGAACCTCCCCTCCTTTTGCAAGTGGTGGAACAGCTCTCCACCGCTCTTGTAGTCCATGACGAGGTAGAGGTTCGTCTCAGTCTGGAATGAAAACTTGAGACCGAGGAGAAAGGGCGAGTCGGACGAGCGCTGGAGGATTTTGCGTTCGCCAATGGTGTGCGCGACTTCCTTCTTGGCGATGATCTCGTGCTTCGAGAGAACCTTCATCGCGTAGATTCGCTTCGTGTCCTTCTTGCGCACCTGGAAGACGCGCCCGAACGTGCCCTTGCCGATCATCCGCAGGAAGTCGAAATCGTTCGGGTGCAGGCCCTTCTTCGACTGCGCAGCGCAAAGATCGTCCCGCATCGTCAGCCGCAATTCCTCACTCGAAGATAGGACTGCGCGCGATTCACGTCAAACTTCTCGTAGCGGATCTGTATCCGAATCTCGCCCGTCACCTCATGATCCTCTCCTGGCCGCGCCGCAAGTCTGCTCAATCATGCGTCATCAGCTCCCTCTCTCACGGCACGAAAGAGGGGGGAAAGGTGGGACTCACGGGAACCACTGGTCGACGGTATGGTTGTTGACGAGCCTAGGGCGGATCTCGCAGATGCCGAGGAACATTTCTTCCTCGATCGAGCGGTCGTAAATCTGCACCTGCAAGACGCTTTTCTCGTTCATCACGTCGCTATCACCCCGTTCACCATCAGTACGAGTTCGGCGAGCGGAGATAGATAGATAGAGGGGAACGCACAAAACGACTTCATGCTTCCAGGTCGGGTTGTAAGCCATTTGGTCGTCCACAGCGCCAAGAATCCCGCCCTGCGGTTCTCTCGGTGCCCCAGTCGGCGTCGTCGGATCGTCGTTGGGACTCCAGACAGCGGTGTTGACGGGCGACAGCGCAGGTCGAGACGGTCGTGGTTCGGCTGGAGGAGGTCGATCGCCGAGGTCCGACGAGGTACCGGCTGCAACGGCACCATTGTGGTACTCTTCCAACGACCGCCCGAGCATGCTAGAGGGCGACTTGCTCATCGCGCCTCTATGCGCCCTCGTTCCCTCGACAGGCATCGCGATTCCCCGCGACGAGCCTGCGTCAACACTCGCAGTCTCGTTCCCCTTCTCGCCCAGATTCGGGCCGCCCCCAGGCGTGGCAGGCAACATGCTCGGTCTCAACCCTTCAAGCTTGCCCTGCTCTTGCAGCGCCAACAACGTCGGCGGCTTCGGTTTCGCGACGCCAATCGCATCCTCGCCTTCCTCATGCACCGGTTCACGACTCACAAACTCGTTCTGGTCAAACGTGACGACCACGTACGGTCGGGACGCTGACGAAGGGGGAGAGAGGTGTCGGGCTTGAATGAGCTTGACGACTAGTTTTCCACGAGGGGCGGACTGGGAGGGGTGTTTTGAGCCTGTGAGGGAGGAGGGTTGGGTCTTGAAGGAGAAGTCGGGCTCGGTGCGCGAGATGGCTATCGAGGCGGTCGGAGGCGGAGGCGAGACGGGTGGGATGAGCGGTGGGGATTTCGAGTGAGAGCGCGGTTCAGAGCGGGCGGTGAGGGAGGGAGAGGTCGTGGGCGAGAATGTGGCAGTCGAGGCGGATGCCGAGTCCGACGAGGAGGAAGAGGTAAAGGCCGAGCGTCGAGTGCGTCGCGGTGGGTTGGTCGTCGTGGCACCGTTGCGCATAGCCGAGGTCGACGAGACGTCGGGCATCGAGTTCGAGCGAGGTCGAGAAGGGCGAGGCGAGCCGAGACGAGGGTGACGAGTTGCAAGAGCGGGCGCGAGAGAGGGGAGGCAAGGTTCGGGTTTCGCGGGATCGATTCGAGGAGCAAGAGGAGCAGCGTGGACAACCCGTCAGCCTTTGTGTGCTCCTGGAAGGAGAGCCGCATTTATTCGCGCGACGACGTCGACACCGCCTCGAGGGGGGACTGCGCACGAGCGTCCGCTCAACCTCGCCTCCTCTTCTTCCCCGGGTGGAATGTCCGCGGATCACCGCAGAATCGTACGAGCGCGCCAGAAGGTCAGTCGCTGGAACTCACCGGTGGTGGGCTGGCTCCTCGACCCCCCTGGCGTCACGGGTGTCGACGCGCCCGGGGTCAGCGGTGGCTGAGGCGTGAGGCTCAGGGCGCTGTGCTGGCCGTGGCCGTTGCTGGGCGAGTTCTGCCCGTGGCTGCTCGACGCCCTCGTGACGGGCGTCCTCGTCCCTGCGGCCGAGGGCGTGTGCTGCTGCGACGGCCTGCGCGACGACGGCGAGAGAAAGTCGAACGGGTTGCGCTGGTCGGATGCCTTTGGGGTCGTCTGGTCCTGCGGTGGCTGCGACACCCCGCCAAAGAACTTGAGCATCCCTCTCGTTTCGTTGCGAGTCGAGCGAGCGTGAGTGGGCGGTGCGGACGGGCGACGACACCGCGGGTGGTCGGGGTTGGGCTGGGTGTATGAGGTGGGTGGTGGGTCAATGGGTGGGTGGCTCTCCGAGGACTGCTCCGCCCTGCTCAGGCTCCACAAAGTCGTGCGGGACGAGTGTGAGCGCAAGCTCGACCAACTCGGCCACCCATCTCACCGGCCCTCTCCTGGCGACTCTCGCCCGCCCGGTAGAACTGCTTGGAGTAGGCGTGCACTGATTGCAGTGCACACTGTGCACGGCGCACTGCGTCTTTGTTCGCGCCCAGGGCCATCAGCGCACGCCGAGCGTCTCTTCCTTCGGCACACGGCCCACCGCTACACCGCTCGCTGGGCGCAATGCGACCATTCCCACAAGAATCGAAAAGACTTGAAGGAGAGCATTCGCAAGCAGCCAGTCCCGCCAGCTCGAGGTCGACCCCTCACGTTGACAACGCGCGCGCTCATCGCTTGACTTCTCGCCCGCTCGTCTCGCTCTCGTCTGCTCGAAGCCCGCACACGCTTGCGATGCCACTCGCCCCGCATCCATACGGGCACGCATCGACCACCCAGCTACTCCCTCCAAGATCCGAGGTGCGTCGACGCCAACTCGCTCGGATCCCGCGACGAGCGGGCGCGGTGTTGAGAGACACTTTGGGCGAGTCTGACCGAGTGTGACAACGCGCGCAGCTCGTCAAGAGGTTGACTGTCCGTCTAGAATGTGCGTTCACCTTCACTTGGAGGCGGCCCGGGGGGTGGCTGCGAGCTGAACGAAACTCACACCTTGCGTTCTCCCGCACCGCCTCATCCCGCTCACCTCTCACTCTGGCTCACAGACGCATCTTTCAAACTCTCCCACTCGCGCACCCTCCACTCTCTCTCAGAACTAGAAGCGCTGTACATCCGTCCCTTCCACACTCAAGCACTCCACCGTCAATCGTGGAAGAAGGAGCGTCAAGAGCGTTGGAGAGTGCAGGCCCAAGAGGCGGACACGGCAAGAGAGAGACGGAGGGAGCAAGGGGAGTGCGTCGATGTGATCGGACCCGAGGCGGCGAAAGTCGACGAGAGGAGCGAGGGCGAGTTCATGGGGTGGAGCGAGAAGAAGTTGGGTAAGAGGAAGGCCGTTGAGGGGGACGAGAGACCGAGCCTGCGACACGAGCAGCCGAAGAAGGCGACGAAGCGGCAGAGGCAGGCGTCGGCGGACAAGCAGCGACAGCGTCCCGCCGCCTCGTCGGCGAAAGTCGACTCGCGTATCCGCCTTCCGCGACCCGCGGCATCCTCTTCGCGTGTGACACCAGCACCCGACTACTCTGAGTACTCCTCTCACGCCGACGGACGGCCCTACACGCGCTACCACATTTCAACCCTCCATAATACCACCTCCGAGCTCCTCTCCCCTCACTCCGGCTTGTCCTCCTCGCATTCCGACTCGATCCCCTCGCTGCAGGGTAGTACTTCCTCCACGTCCACATCTAGGTTCCTCGCCATGGCGCTGCAACAGCCGCACCCGCCCGACTCTGTGCCGCACGGAGCCTCACCCTTCTCGGCTCGCTCAACAGCCGCTTCGTACGGTACGACCCTCGCGCCCGCTTCGTCCTCCACCTCCCTCTATCCAGCAGCCGCCGAATCAAGCGTCTCACCGTTGTTGGAACACGCTGCTTCGCCCTCTTCCGTACTCGCACCTCTTCCACCCGGTGCCGGTTCATCCTCGCACCCTTCTTCTTCTTACCCTATTCCGCCGCATTCGCTCTCACACGCGTCGACTCCCTCGTCCCAATCACAAGGCTTCACCTCAGCTTCAGCGCTCCTCTCAACCCCTCAACCTCAACCACCAGCGCCTTCCTCCGCCTCGAACCGCTCCCCACTCGTGCTGGGGTCACAAGCTTCCTTCTCTGCCCTCCCCCCTCCCCCGCCACTACCGTTCGATGGACCGCCATTGAGTTTGTCTCACGCGTCGAGTTGGAGAGGAGCACAAGTAGGTGGGAGTTCGAGTCCTGATCAGGCTCGACGGGGGCTAGGGGAGAAGGGGAAGGAGAGAGCTCGGTGGGCGGAGGAGCGAGATGCCGACGGAGCAGAGAGGGGACAAGGGACCGCGTCCGCCGAGAAGCAGACGAGCGACGACGAACTGCCTCCCGCGGATTCAGCAGACGATTCAGCCGACCTCGACCTCGACCCCAAATTCGAGCTCGAGCTCGACATGACCCAGAATCGGACGCAGGAAGACGAGGGAGCGCAAGGGGAGGCGGATGGGTTCGAGGAGCTCAGTCAGGATACGGTCTTGCACGACTCGCAGGGCCGGGGGGAGAGTCAGGACCGGGATCGGGGGTGGGAGGAGGAGGAGGAGGAGGAGGAGGAGGCGGCCCGGAAGGACGGGTGGGATGTCCAGCGGTACGGCGCCGCCGCGCGATGAGCGGAAGAGAGGGAGGGGTCGACTTTATCCTGTCCTATCTCGTGACGGTGCGAGGAATGCCACGTGCGCAATGCATCGATGCCAACGAAGGAATATGAAAGAGGGTATCGCTGTACAGCTGCGAGAGAGACGAAGAATAGCGGTATCGGTGAAAAGAGACGAGAGAGGGAGGAACATCGACCAGCTAAATCTTGAGCCCTTGTTCCTCTTCGCCAAGCGGGGGAGGCGGATCCGACAACAACCGCTTGATCTCATCCGCCCTCTTCTCCCTCTCCCTCCTCCGTTCCTCCTCCTTTGCGCGGTCCTTCGCTTCCTCGGCCACGACTTCGGCATTCGAGATCCCCAACAACTTCTTCAACTCGTCGTTCTCTTTCCGCAGGGCTTCGAGCTCAATGTCCCGCTGCAACGCCTCGTCCAACGGCCCCAAGCCGCGCGACTCGAACTCGTCTCGCACGGCGGTGTCTTGTCCAGGTCTAGGCGGAGAGGCGACGAGCGAAGAAGTCGAGGTCGTCGGGATGTAGTGAGGGTTTGTTGTGGCCCGGCGAGAGATGTAGCCGCCTTCGTGCTCGAGTTGGCGCGATCGGGCGGTCGAAGGGTGTGCAGAGGCGAGGAGGCGGTCAATGTCGGGTTCGGAACCGTAGTCTGAGGGAGGCGGAACAGCAGCCGAGCTTGCAATGGAAGAGAACGATCCAATGGAGGACGTAGGTGATGGCGGGCCGCGATCGCCGTCCTCGCTCATGGCGCCGCCTTCGCTCATCCCGCCCGCCAGTGCGCCCGACAACGCCGCAGCTGCCTCTCCGATACCCATAGGCTGGAGAAGGGGCGATGTCGAGTCCTCGGGGTCCTCTCCCTGGAGCGCTCGCAGCGCTTTGCGGATGAGGGACGCGAGGTGTGAGAGCGAGAGTTGAAGGTGGAGCGGGTCGATTGGGGTGGTCTCGGGATTGGACGGGTCCTGGAGGGCTTCGGGTGGTGGAGGAATCGTGACGGGCATGTTGAGGAGGAGAGACTCGTAATGCCGGATCAGCTCGAGGTGGTGTTGCTGCGTCGCGAACTGGCCAGTCGAGCATCTCGTCAGCTGTTTGGCGCTGCTGGACCGACGTTGAACCAGTTCACGCACCGCATGTGCACGGAACTTGCCCATGACAGCCTCGAGCGTGCTCTCGTAGTCCTTCAGGAGACTCGACAGCTGCCGGTTCTCCTGCTGCAGCGCCTGGTTCTCCATCACGAGCTGGACGTTCAGCTTCTCGAGTGCCGAGTCAAAGTCCTCTGCACATGTGAGCACTGTCAGCCAACAGCAGTTCCATTCGAGCGAGGAGAGCGTCAGACGAACCCTGGCTGAGGTCGACGTTGAAGCGTCGCAAAGTGTAACCCGTCTGGGTGTGCACCGCTTGTGTCTGTGCAACACCCACGTACTCCAGTCAGCATGTCGCGCTCTCGCTACACTCCCAACGCTGGCCACAGATCGCACGCACCTTCAACTCCTCCGCCCTGCGATGCAATTCCTCCGTCTGCTGCCTGTTCTGCGACAGTTGGGCCGACAGTTCTGACAGCAGTCCCCACAATCTCTCCATTTCGCTCCCTTGCGTCTGGTCCATGAGCGTCATTCGGCTGGATGAGGTGTCGGGAGGGAGATGGGGTGGTGAAGGGTGGGAAGGGAGCACGGAGACGCTGGAGACAGGGACAGCAAATTTAAGCAGGTCAACGATTCCCTATAAGCCGCCGAAAGCTAGAGAAAGAGCGAGGGTGATGGCGGGGGGCGGGGGACAGCGGACTGAAAAACGAGGAGGAGAGGTCAACTCGCTCACGTTCCCAGAGTGTTCTACTTTGGCTGAAGGCGCCTTTCGGGTCTCTCAGAAGCAGCCAGCGCTCCCAGGAACGCCAGCGGAGGCGTACACGAGACGCGGATCCACGCGAGAGGACATTCACCCGGGAAACAGGCGCTCTAGAGTTGCTGCAATACAGTCTAGTAAGCGTCTACCGTCCACTAGTCTTTGATGCCTTGTTCTTGTCGCCCCGCGAAAAGGCGACCGCGATAGCGAAGGCGCCTGCAAAAGCAAGGGCGACCTGGGAGGGCGAAAGTGGCGGTCAGTCTACGATTTCTTCGGCCTTCCAGTCTCAGAACGGAGGAGGAGAGAAAACGCACCTGTCCCGTCCGCATCGACGAGCTGTCATTGATCAACCTACTCTCCTCCTCCGCCTTCTGCTGCCCAAACATCGCCGTCCCCGCCATCCAGTGCCGATCCCCATTCAGGCCCGCCGCCTGCTGCTGCGCAAACCTCGTCTGCGCTCGTCCAGCATATGTCGCCATGTGATCCGTCCCGGCGAAGTGGTACGCCCTCGACCTCCGCGACGCGAACGGGTCAGGCCGAGCACCTGCTGCGCTTGCCGCGTCCTGACCCGTTCCTGGCTGTGCTCGCCTCGATGGATGCTGCCAAGCATAATTGGCTCGACTCCGCCGCTCATCGTTCTCCGTCCATGCACCGTCGGCTCTGCCTCCATCCGACGCGTACCCCATCCCCGGACTCGCAGCCGTGTACCCCGGATGACCCGGTCGTCGTCGATGCGGCGGGATAGCCGCTCCAGTTCGCGAGAGGTCGTACGACCTCCGCTGTTCTGGATCGGAGAGGACGGAGTACGACGACGAGAGCTGCTGAAAGCGGGTTGTGCGCTGCTCGGGCGTCTCGCTCGAGGTAGAGGGTGCGTCAGGGTGGTACTTGCGCGAGAGCTGCGGTCGTACGAGCGTCCGTGAGCTGTCTGTGAAGGGGAGAGCACCCGGAATCGGTGACGCACCTCGTAGAACTTGTCCCTGATTTGCTTCCGGGTTGCGCCCTTATCTACGCCCAACACCGCATAGTGATCGACGTCGGCGGACAGTGCGGGTGCTGCAAAGCCGGGACGGGTCGTGGAAAAGGACCGAGGAGGCGGTTGTGGTCGGGCGACTCGGATCGCGGGGCGGAGAGACGTTGCCGAGTGAGTGTGGGCTGGGCAGTATAGCGCATAGGTTGCCAAGCGTGTGCAGCCCTTGACAATCATGTCAGGCGAGCGGGAGAGCGGTAGCTGACGAGTGTGCTGAGGGGACGAAAGGTTGCCGAGAGACTACAACGCCTCGACTCGCTCGCGGTGTATGCTGGGTTGCGGCGATGCTTTCACGCCTGCTAGATAACCGTTGGACAAGCGCCGCCCCGCTCCCATAGCATTGGCTCGCCTCCTCATTCCTCATCAGCTCGAGGCGACAACGGGACTCTAACCCGTTACTGTGGCATGCAGGCGGACGCCGAGGGGCTTTGGAGAGTAATCTCGTCGTCAGAGGCATCGCTGGACCCGGTGGCCGTTCTTGCCTGGCCATGTGGCCGTCCCTCGCTCCCTCTTCTCCTTCGCGAAGGCCAGGGCGCCAATCCATCTGCCGACGCATACAGGCTTTCACCCGTAGGGCTCTCGACCTGGACTCATGCTCGCCACTCGACTCGGCTGTTACCCACCCTTGGTTTGCTTCTACACGCATCGAGCTCTCTTCCTCTCTTCACCTTTGCTGAGGTGGTGAGCGACTCGCTGAGCTCCAGTGCGCTCCGTTGCTGAGCAGTCCGCCGCCGATGTCTCGGGCGTCACGGCATCTCCTGTTTGCAAGCGACGCACTGGACCGGACTTTCCGCTCCTATACTACTCACTCTCTTGCACGACTGCCTCACACTGTCGATGTGGTCGAGCTGCGGCCCCCCGTTATAACGCCTGGTAATGTAGCCCTCTGACCCTTCAACGGCCGTTCCCTCGGCGTTGTGAACGTTTGCGGAACGGGAGGACGCGTCGAGCACGCGAGCTTGACCGGAGGTGTGAAGCTGGCCTTCCGCAGAGCTGGCGGGGTTGAAGGGATCTTGCAATGCACTGCAAATCGAACATTCATTGCAACGATCCCGCCAGCAGCGCGAAAGAGCGCCGTCGCCTCGTTCGCAGCTCCTCGACCAACGGTTGCTTGGTTACTATCGCTTCACTCGCTTCGCACGGCTCATCGCGGGACCTGGACGAGTACAGCGGGACTCTCGCGCTACACTACTCGCGTCTACTCCTGCCAGGCGCGACTCCCTTCCGCGTCCCTCCCGCACACCCCGCTCGCACCGCATGTCGAGCAGCTGCTTGTCCTGCTCCGACCCCATCAGCCCGTGCCCGTCCTGTCCCTCGGGTCAGGTCTGCATCCAGACAGGCCGATCCTGCACCGTCTGCCCCAAAAACATCTGCGTCGACGACAGCTCAAAGGGCAACTCGGGGTCGGCGGGACCGTCGGCGGGAGCGACGGCTGGAGGGGCGGTGGGCGGTGTGTTGGGCGTGGCAGCGATCCTCGCGGCAGTGTACTTCTTCTGGTGGAGACCGCGCGGGCTGGCCGCGAGCAGGAAGAGGTACTCGCAGCACCTCGCGAAGCGGCAGAGCAAGCTGAGCGAGAAGCGCAAGACGGGACAGTACTCGGATGCGGACAACGGGGCAGAGCAGACGGACAGGGCGACGAAGCGAACGTCCGTCCACCTCAACATCGATGCAGGGGCAGAGGGTACCGTCAACCGGAGGAACACGAGTCCATTGAGAGAAGGGGGTGCGTTGATCTCGGGCAGGACCTCCGAGGTGAGTTGTGAAGCCCTTCTCTGCCCTTGAGACGCGCGCTGACCGCCTAGCGAATAGGACGACAACCCGTTCGGGGACCAGAACCGCTCGTCCATCGGCAGCTTCAACGATGCCAGCTCGATGCACGACTCCGAATTCTCCTTCCGTTCCTCGCACACCAACGTTATCCCCATCGCCTACATCCCGCCCCACTCGTCGTCCATGTCGATCGCGGATGCGCAGCGAGGCGGTTTCGGTGAGTCGCAGGCCGAGCGACCGCTTCCTCCGCGCTCGGCGGCGGTCCGCGCGTCGATTCCGACCAGCATGGCGAGCCGTGACTCGCTCGCGCTTGCTGGAGCTGAAATCATGGAACTCAACCCGCTTCCGCCCGTTCTCACTTCCGATACCCCTGCCGTCCCCCTTGGTACGACCGCCAACGGCGCGCCAATTCGCCCGCCCCGCTCGCCTGGTCTCGACCTCAACTTGCCAAAGATCTCGTCGCCTCTCGCCGGTTCCTCCCTCGTCGGCTCGCCCGACGGCCAGGTCCGACCGTCCTCCTACATCGCGAACGGCAACACCTCCCCGACCTTCCTCACCCCTCCCTCGAGCGCCACTCCTCGCGGTATGTCGGTCCTGGCCGAACAACAGTCCCGTGCTCGCTCTCAGCAGTCGCACCTCTCGACCATCACCACTCGTTCTGGCACCTCGACCATGTCGTACATCCTCGATCCGCCGCAGATTATCACGCCCGTCTCGGCACAAGGCGTGCGACGTGTTGAGCTGCACAAGGGCCAGGCTGGGCTCGTCAAGATTGGAAGTGCGGCAGCTGTGCCCAGCCCGACCAGCCCGACTTCGTCCCTCAATCCGTTCGACGACTCTGCGGCATCGGCAAGGCGCCACTCGCGCATGTCGTCGCACGATACAGTCCGAGCTGGACAAGGCGCAGAAGGCGACGACTTCGACGATCGCCCCAGAACGTCGATGACCAACTCGTCGCGCTGGACTGCCTCGTCTCTCGCTTCCGAAGCTTCCGAGGCCGTTCAGTTCCTCCAGGGACAAACAGTCACGTTCACGAACCCCAACTCGCCCGACCCGCCTGTCCTCATGGACCGTCGGCTCCTCAACACCGCTTCAGGCGCTTCGTTCGACGTTCCGCAGTCAGCGCGGTCGTCCGAGGCGTTTGATACGGGCTCGCACGTCCGTCCGCTGCTGGAACGGTCAGCGTGGTCGTCGAGCACTTCTGCTGCGTCCACGACTGGCGGTACGCAGTCGGCAGCGATGTCGCCGAGCCAAAGCCGCGACTCGACCGCGACGGCGACAAGCGGTCACATCTCGCTTCTCGAAGGTATTCCCTTCATCGCCTCGCCGTCCTCGGCGTCCATGCGCGGCCCATCGACCAGCTCAGTCAGCCTCGGCTTGCCCGTCAATGTTACCGCTCCGCTGGACGGAGCCGGCGCGCCTTCGCCGTCCCTCGCTGCGCCTACCGACGGCATCCTTCCTTCATCCGCCTCCTCAACTTCCATCACCATCGCGCCACCTTCACCTCGTCCATCGACGCTCTCTGCGACGGACGGCGACAACAGCGACCCTCTCCCGGCGCCCTTCCTCCCCTTCGCTGGCCAGCGTCCCATTCCGAGTGCCTCCTCTGCCGGTAATCGCAGCGGCGAGCGTGTCCAATCGAGCGCCATCTCCGTCCGCTCAGGCTTCGGCTCGGGACTCTCGCAGATCCCGTTCCAGCTTGGCTTCCCGAGCGGATTCGGCGAAGACGGTTTCTCCGATACGGGGGGTGACGACGAAGACGCGACGAGGAGGAGCTTGTTAAGTGCCAGGGACTCGAGGTTCCCGCCCAGCGATGTGGGCGACGTCGAACCGGATGCGCAGGAAGACGAGGACACGTCGAATCCGTTTGGTTCGCATGCAGAGGTCGACGCGTCGCGAGCGGAAAAGGCGACGACTGCCGACCCTCGCGCGTCGATGGACTCGCTCGCTCTCGCCGTCGGTCTCTCCGCCAACCTCGAGGCGCAAGCGGACGGCCAATCGTAACCTGTCCCTCGTGCCAGACACTTTCCTCGTCTTGTATTACTCCTCCCTTCGCTCGCTTGTCCACACTTTGTCGTGCCTCCTCCTCCCATGCAGACTTTCGTTTCGAGTTTCTCCTTCAGGGGGTTGTAGCATCTCTTGTCTCGTTTCCGCACCGAGCTGGAATCGGTTTTTGCGGGTCGTCCAGCTAGTCGCCGAGCGTGCAGAGTGCACAAGCCAAAGGCAGAACTGTTTCTTGCGCTTTGTTCGCTTTCTCCTCGCATCTCTCGCATGTTGCACGAGGCTCATACGCATACGATGCGCCATGCTCAGATGCAACACCTCCGACTCAGCATACCCTCGCATACCCTCGAGATCGTCACGTTCCGCTTCCCATTCCCTCCGCAAGTCCTTCCCGCGCTGGTCCTCCTGCTCATCCTCGATCACGACTCGACCAATCGGAGTCTTGCGCAAGTTGCCTCCCGACTTGGACTTTGACCGTGCCCGAACGGGCATCTTGCCTCGCAAGCTGCGAACGCTCACCTTACGAATGACAGTCGCAATGCGGAGCTGAACGTCGCCTGCTGGTCCGCTCTCGGTGTGGCTGCGAGTCGCCCTCGTCGACGTGATCTGGTCACCGCTGAGACGGTGGCCGTAGCATGCAAAGTCGAACTAGTCGATCAAGCTCTCCTGCTCGTCGTCGTTGTGGTCGTCGTGTCGCCAGTTGAGCCACGCTTGAGGCGGATCAGGACGGATAGACTTGTGCGGTGTCGCGCTCAGGCCGGCGCTGTGCAAGTCGGGCAGCGAAGACATGCCCTCTTTGCGGAGCTTGAGGGAGGACAAGCCCGGCGGGGCCTTACGCTTTGGGGCGAAGCTCGACTTGACGGCGTGGGCGAACGATGACGAGCGAGGCGGGAAGAGAGGGTGCTTGAGGTCGATGCTGGCGTTGGCGGATGTCGGCGCAGAGGAGGACGAGCAGGAAGGCCGGCTTGCAAGAGGCGCCGTCGTATGTGCCGAAAAGATCGAGTCGCCTGTCTGCAACGACGCCGAAGACGTCTCCACCGAGTATCTGCGGTCGCTGACGTCGGCCGAGTAGAAGCGGCACAAGGGCGGACGAGCCGAAGCCGGTTTGCGCGCCTCCTGCGCGATAGGGACAGACAGAGGGGCGATGCCGGCGACAGTCGTCGAGGCGAACAGGCCGAGTAGCGCTGCCGCCATCGGGGGGACGATCGAACACTCGGGAGGGTGCGCGGAAACTTGGAGCAAGTCGCCGAATGGAAGACTGGTCGTGCGAGGCGGAGGCGAGTCATTCCAGTGGCCTGGCTCGATCGACGACGTGAGCTCCGAAGTCGGGAGCGGAGTGTTCGAAGGGGTGTCGAGCCGGACAAGATTCGGGTAATTCGGCGATGGAGGAGCTGGGAAGCGGTAAGGCGAAGGTGCAGGCGGAGGAACCGACCAGGCGGGAGGTAGTGCGGACAGAGGTAGCGTGAAAGTTTTTGGTGTGAGAGGAGGTGGAGCAAGCTCGATAGTCGTGTCGAGCACGACCGTCGCGCGCGTCGTGCGGTTGACGTTGCGATTTACGAGAGGTTGGACTTCGTCGACTTCGTCCAGTTCGAGGAAGGTCGCGGGCGCAGCACGCAGCGCATCTTTCGGCGGCGTAGTCGGCGTTTGATCTGGAGAGGGCGGGAGGCGGAGACTATCAACGGTGAAAGCGGTCGAGAAGGCTGCGCTCTCTGTCTTTAGCGAAGATTCCGCCTCCCAAGTGGAAGTTTGGGCTCACCGGACGCGTTGAGCATCCCTGAGAGCTCCTCGACAGCCGCCCCGACCCGGCCATCCTCCATGATCGCCTTCTCCCACGCAACCTCCTTCGCAACCTGGGTTCTCCACTTCTCCAATCCGCCTACTTCCTCGTTCCTCTGCTCCTGCCACGCCGCAATCCTATCGTCCCTCGCATACTTGTCGACGAGCAGAAGCTTCGACTGGCGAAGTGCGGCGGGACGAGGAGGTTCGGACCCGAGGTAGAGTAGGGTCGGGAAGTGAGGGTCGATAGCGGTATCTGTCGTTTTCGGGCGGTTCGCACGTCGCTCTTTGCGCGAGGGTCGGCGGACGGGCGCAGCCGACTCTTTGGTGGGTCGTGAGCCAAAAAAGAACGACTTGAAGGAGTTGCCAAGGGAGGGACTGCGAGCAGAGCGAGCGACAGTCAATCCCCTGAGTCCGCTCGCAGGACAGCATGAAGACGAGTCAGAGGCCGACTCACTTGCATGCGAGGGTGTTGGCTTGCTGGTGGACGAGCGGGACGCTGTTCGTGAGGAAGAACTGCATGCGCGTTGGCTGGCTAGCCTTGATGTGCTCCTCCTCCATCATCTTGTGCTGCCACTCGATGAGAAGGACCTGGGACGCATCGTAGCGCTCGTCAATACGTTCACAAGCTCACAAGATGCGAAGAATGACAGGGCGAGGCACCGCTACGAGCGTCTTGCTCGACCCCGTCCTGAGAACGGTGATCAGGTTGCGTTTCTTAGCGCGCTCGAGCAACGCGTTCTGATAGCTCGTCGGAATAAGCTTGTCCACGCGCGCGCGAGCCGAGGGGAGGAGATCCCTATCGACCTTGACCTTCTCCCCTCCCCCGTCCTCCTCCTCGTCCTTCTCCCCCTCCCTCAGCTCCGGCAGCTCCATCTTCCCCTCCAGAGCCCTACCATTCCTCGGCCTCCTCCTCGCCCGCTCCTGCTCCCCACTCCCTTCGACATCCTCCCAATCCTCACTCTCCTGATCCGACAAATAGTCGAACAGCTTCGGTGCGCGACAGAGAGGGGCTTTGCGTGCTTTGGTGAGGGTTTCGACGCTTGGTGGCGAGGAGGAGGGCGGCGGACGGAGGGCTGGAGTCGGGAGGGTGGTGGTTGAGGGGAGGGGGAGAGCGCGAGGGAGAGGCGGGTGGAGCGGAGATAGTCGAGGCGAGTGCGACGGTGACGGCGACGTCTGGGACTGAGAAAGACTCGGCATGGTCCGTAGCTGTGATCCTCTCGACAGCTGGGCAGGGCGCAGCCGGTTCCTTCGACTCCTCCTCCTTTCCGGCGACGACCGGCCACACGTTCGCTTCGCGCTGCAAGGTCGATGAACCTTGTGCAACGACGACAGGGTCGCAACGACGACAGGGTCAACTGACGGGACCGTGTATGGCTGGGCGGGCATGGGCTTTGCCGGAGCCGGGAAGACGAATGGCTTGATGGGCGGGAAGAGTGGAGCGGTCGGCGGCGCGGCGAAGAGGTCGAGAGCGGGCTTCTTCTCGGGCTGCTGCGCGAGCATCCGATTCGAGGGCAGAAGTGAGGGGCTGGACGACAAGTTCTTCGTCCGCATCGTCCTCCTCAGCCCATTCCTGCTCGTCCTTCTCCTCGTCCGATTCGTTCCCCTTCTCCTCCTCGTTATCTTCGGCCATCATCAACCTCTTCAACTCCTCCGCCGCCGTCTTCTGCCTCTTGGTCCTGCTGTCCTTCTCATATTGGTCGAGGATCTCGGCCGGACGCTTGCGCAACACCGCTGCGATGCTGCGATCCAGCTCGGTCCCGCGCGGACGAGTAAAGGCGAGTGATCCGTCGGGCTTCTGAATGGGGCGGTAGTGTTCCGGCGTCGCGCGAGGGAGGGAGCGGGGGAAGACAAGTTGAGGCCATTCTTGTTGCGGAACGAGGCGGACTGGCTCGGGAGCGCCGTCCAACCGCTACTCGCTCCTTTGACGCGCACCTCGACCCTCAGCTGCCTGTACGTCCCCGCTGCCGCCGCTGCACTCGCCCCTCCAGGTCCACCTCCGCACAAGGAGGGGACAATGACCCTCCCCGTCCCTCCTCCCTCGACCGCCCCGACTTCGAGATCCGCATCCTTGTTGACCTGGCATCCCTTCTTGCCCCTGCGCTTCTTCTTCTTCGTGAGGAACGACGAGACGTTCACAAGTCTGCCGGCCTGTGCGGGTGACGATTGTGTATTCGCGTTCGTTTCTTGGCGTACGGGTGTAGCGATGGGTGTGCGGGGTTTCTGTGCGGTCAGAGGGCGGACTCCGGTCTTTGATTCGCGCAGAGAGGGGGGAGGAGCAGGAGGAGGAGGAGGGATCGCGTGCGAGTGGACGGGGATAGGGTGTTTCTCTCCCATCCTCGGCGTCGCAGCTGTGCGAAGAGTGCGCTAGACTATCCTGCGTCACAGCGAGTGCCGTCGAGCGGTGTCCGAGTCTCAGCGGGACGGGAGAGAGCGAGGAGAGCGAGAGGGGAGAGCGCGACTCCGCGGACCCGCCAGGCGCTATTGTCCCATCTCCGCTCGTCGATTCGTGAGCAACAACAACGACTCGGGCGATTGAGCAGACGACACCAGCATCTCGGGAAAGTGGTCAGTCCGAGGACAACCCGCGTTGATTGGCTCAGAGCGACGTTCTTCATCGATGAGACCCTTCCCAACGATTTCGTCGACAAGGGTGTTGCATGTTCTCGCGAGGAGAGGAGCGGTCAAGCAATCTACGCGATCGCTGTTTCTGCGTTCGATCTGAGCCAGCGTGAAAAGCCTGCAAGCAAAAGCGGGCGCTAAGAAGAAGACGCAGGGAGGAAGTAAGGCTACAGTAGTATTAAGGTGCTTGCGTGCTTGTCGGATGAGGGTGAGACGGAAACTGGCAATGCAAGCCCGCCGAATGTATTGGGGCAGAAGGTGCGTTACAGTAAGAGTACGACAAGGGTGGGACAGGCTGATTAGAAACCCAAGAGAGCGAGACCGGACCCTGCGATTACCGCCTGCGCTCAAAGGCGGACGAACGACCCAGTACGACGATGGCAAAGTCCATCGCCCATTCGCCCGTCTCGAGGACTGCGAAGCGAAGTTGTCAGCGCCAAGGGGACCGTCAAGCGAGAAGGGCGAACGCAACAAGTCGATGCCAGCTGGCGCAAGTCCTTGTTCGACAGGCGCGACAGGGCAGGTCTGCGTAGCAGTCCAAAATCGTCAGTGACTGAGGAATGGAAGCCTGTCCATCCTCAGCCCGTCGAAGGAAGCTGGAGGGAAACTCACGACAACCCTGTGGACCGTTTGATACCCGCCAGGCACATCGAAATGAGGAGAGCGCTGCATAGAGTCCTTCGGTCAGTAGTTCGGCGCAGCCAGGAGCCGAGCGAGCGAGCCGATCGCACTCGAAAGCCAGGTGAGCGAGCTGTGGACAGAGTGTCAGCGCGAGTTGCGGGCGGCATGGCGGGCCGCGCACCTTGCCGAACATCCTCCTGTTAGTATATAAGCTGTGTTCTGGCCTTATACAGCGAGGTTGAGTGTGTCGCTGATGACCTCGCGGTCAACGGAGGAGGTGCCGGAGGTCGTCTGCCTCCTTAACCTCACTCGTAACGACGAGGATCGAGGTGAGCAGGCTTATCAGTCTCTCAGGGTGCCCAGTAGCAGGCAACTGATAGAGATACCGTTCCCGTTGCTCCTCTCGCCGTTCTGATCATTCTAACCCGCCGCCCCCACATCCCGCTGACGACGACCGTCACATCGAACGATCCTCGCGACGCAGCCTACGATGCACTTGTCTATTCCACTCGTCGCTACGACCCTAGCAACCCTCTCTTCCGCGCTCCCGCTCCAGGAGAACCAGCAGCTCGCCTTCGGCGCTTCCGGCTCGACTAAACAGGAGCTCGCAGCCGCTTTCGAGTCACTGCCCGTCAGACTCGCTGCCAAACTCGAGAAGCATATTGCGGGCCTGCCGGAGCAGCGATTGGTCAAGCTGGGGGACGACGAGGAGCCGATCGCGATCACCGAAGGGGAGAAGGCGCTTCTCGTCCTCGCGGGCAAGCGCTTCGTCGATGTTACCGAGGAGGACCTGACCGTCGCGGTGGCAGAGAAGCGTGAGTATGGCGTAAACAAAGCGAGGTTGTCCTGCTGACTGAGCCTCGTCTCGCAGAATCCTTCCCCTCGAAGGTCTCCTACAACACCAAGGCTCTCCAATCGCTCTTCGACGACCTGTCGACCAGCGAAATGCGCCGCTTCCTGCAGAGCTTTACCGGTTTCCGAACCCGGTACTATCGCTCTGATACCGGCAAGCAGTCCCAGCAGTTCCTCCTCGGCCAGATCAAGCAGGTCGCCAAGTCGAGCAAGGATCTCAAGATCAAGGTTTCCGAGTTTCAGCACTCTTGGGGCCAGAACTCCATCATTGCGCGGTTTGAGCCGGCCTCGAGCGCGCACAACGTCTCGGACAGCGTCGTGATCATCGGCGCTCATCAGGGTCCGTTCTAGCATTCTCGTCTGCTTCATTAACGTCGCCAGTCTCCTGATACCTCTACCATGCAGATTCGACCAACCTGCTTCCGTTCCTCGCTGCGCCTGGAGCAGACGACGATGCTTCGGGCACCACCTCGATCCTCTCCGCCTTCAAATCGCTCGTGCACGCCGGCTTCCAGCCCAGCCAGCACCCGGTCGAGTTCCACTGGTACTCGGCCGAGGAGGGCGGCCTCTTGGGCTCGCAGGCGGTCGCGCAGGAGTACGCCTCTCGCGGGACCAAGGTTCGCGCCATGACCCAGCTCGACATGACGGCCTACGTCAAGCCCGGCACAGAGCCGCGCATCGGCGTCATTCAGGACTACGTCGACCCCGCTTTCACCAAGTTCTTGACGACCGTCGCGGGCGAGTACGCTGAGATCCCGACCGTCGAGACGCAGTGCGGCTACGCCTGTTCTGACCGTGAGTTCCCGCCCTTGGCACGTTCACTTTTGCTAGCGAAAAGCTTGCTTGCTCTGCCGTGAGCGAAAGGCGCAGTCATGGCAGTGCGGAGCGAAGGCAACGTCAAGACGAAACTCTCAACTAACACCTCGAGTTCCTGACAGACGCGTCGTGGTCCAAAATCGGCGCTCCCTCGGCCTTCATGATCGAAAGCACCTTCGCCGAATCGTCCAAGGCGATCCACTCGAGCCAGGACACGATCGACCAGCCCGGCTACTCCCTCGAGCACATCAAGCAATTTGCCCGCGTCGCCATCGCCCTCGCTGTCGAGTTGGGCGGCGGAGACTCGGTCGTCGCGTGATAGAGACGACGTCACCGGCCTAGACGTCCTGCAAGAACCGCGGATGCCGTGTTCCGTCGACTGTGCACAGAAGTTCTCGCCGTCTCCTTTCGCCTCCCGCTCTGTATCGTTGTTTATCGCGTCTCGTCCTTGTTTCTCGCACGCACGTCTTGCTGCAATGCCCGAATTCTGCATTCTCTCTCGCCATAGCCTTCGGGCGGAGCTACTCAGGCCAATCTGTAGATTAGGCAAGGAGTTGTGCAGCGAGCATGAGGTATTTGTATTGCGAGATGTTCAGCCGAGGTAGTTCCAGACGAAGAAATGCAGCAGCATGGATGCGAAGAGGAAGTCGCCGAATGCTCTGCGAACAATGCGAGCGGACTCAGCGAGAGCTAAGGGCGGCTAGCAGGACAACGGATTGTCCATCCATACGATGGCTGGGGGAAGAAGACGAACCGTTCCGGCGAGAGACTAGGGAACGTCTCTTTGTTCACGGGGTTCGCCTGGATCCTCAAGGCCGCGCACAGTACGAACTGGCCGACTGTCGCCGCAAAGCTGTACAAGCATGAGTGACCCACAACGTTAGTATACCCCGAGCAAGCCAGGACGGCGAAAGCTCAGTAAGATGCACCCTCCGATAAAGGCGTTGAAAGGGTAGTTTGTGATGCCGAAGCAGTAGGCGAACTGCGCAATTCCGGTAAGCATGAGGAATACCATGAAGCTGTCGATGAGTTTTAGCCGGGGCGCAGCTGTCGCGAATACGAGCGTCAGCACAAGGCGGAGCAGGGGCGGTGAGAGCGAAACCCACTGTGTTCGAGGTAGCTGTCCCACAAGTCCTGCACCGCTCCAATGAATCCGCTCTGCTGCCCCTTCGCCTTGCCCTTGATGCTCTGTGCGAGCGTCGCAGTCGACGTTGACGCTGCTGCGGGTGGTGTCGACAATGCGGAGTCGGCGGGGGCAGTCGAGACGGCGGGTGTATTGGAGCGGGAAACGACGCGGCGAGGAGGCATTCTGAGTGACTACTGAGCGTATGCAAGTCGTCCAAGCGGGTTCCTGGCGAGTCGTGAAGCGTCGAGATGAGCGGGAGGAGCGAGAGGTCGGTTGACAAGGGACCGCACACCGTCAACCATGGTGAGCAAGTCGTACGACTCCAGAAGCACACCTAATGACCCCGTCGAACGCTCACAGTCACGCCATCGCGCCGTCAAGAACCTCGACCTCGACGGTGCGCCCGCTCTCCCCTCGTCGACCCCGCTCAGGCTGATGACACGATCGCGCCCGCTCTGCAGACGAGCTGGACGACGGGGCATTCGATGAGGGCGGTGACTACTACGGTGCGCTGCACCCAACCATCCCAGCGGGCGCCCAGGAGCTGATCTCGCCCGCTCAAGCAGAAGACATGACGTCGGAACAGCAGGGTGAGCGGCCCATCCAGCCTTGATACACGAAGCGATTGTAGGTGACACGCTCGTTTGCTCGCAGCGCAAATGGCGCAGGCGCTGTCGGCTGTTCAAGCGGTTCTCGGTACCGACAGCAACATTCCCGACAAGTCGATCCGCGATGCGCTCTGGGACAGCTACTTCGACGTCGAAGGGACCATCGCCTATCTCCTCGGTGCGTTGTGTGACCGTAAGAGCGAGAAGAGAATCGTTGACGAGCGTACCGCAGACGAACAACACAAGAAGGAGGCGCGGCGAAAGAAAGAAGAAGGTACGGCTACATCTCCTTCTCTGTGTGCGTTCTCTGGCTTCGAGCCTCGCGGCTGGAGTGACTGAGAATGGTGTTAGCGGAGTTGGGATGTTCATGGACCTTCGCGCCGCCGTGCCGGATCCGACAGACGTCCCACCTACCCCCTCTCTCGCCTCCCTCTCGCTCGACAAGTCGTCCGAACCAGCCTTGCTCCCTTCGTCAGCCCAACCAGCACCGAAGAACAAGCTGGCTACAATAACGGCAGCAAATCGAGCCGCAAAGGCTACGGCCTCAGCTTTCTCATCAACCCCCTCTCTCGCACCGCCCGCTCCTGCGCCAACCGTGCAAGCCGCACCGCCACCCGAGAAGAAGCTCTCGAAGCTTCAGCAGAAGATGCTCTCTTCTCGGGCGGCGAAAGCTGCACCGCCTGCCTCATCTCCAGCCCCTTCCGCACCCGAACTCGCACCTGCGCCTGTCGCTGCACCTGCGCCAGAGTCCAGCGCTTCTGCGGAAGGACCCATGAGCATCCACTCGCCGGCCTTCTCTTCGACGTCGCTCGTCGCCGGTCCATCTTCCTTCGCGAACGCCCTCACTCCCTCACATCGAGCCTTCCTTGAACCTGTCGCACATCGCATCGCGTCGACCGTACCTCTCTCCGTGGCCGTCGAACCGTCGTTGGCCGCGCGCTTCGGACCAAGTCCGGACGACAAGGTGCTGGAGGCGAGGAAGGGGACTGCGCTTGGTGCAGGTGCACGAGGCGGTCTGACTGGCGGAACTAAGGTGGCGAGAAAGTAGCGAGGGGGTCGAGCGTGGCTGGGGATTGCTGCCATCGAGCAAGGTTAGAGCTCTTGAGCGATAAGATACAAGGTACTGACGCCTTTTCCCTCCTTGGCTGCGCATCTCCCGCTCAATCTTCATTCGCACTCCCTGTTCCGACCCGCAGAAAACCGACTCGCGAAACAAGCGCGCAAAGCTGCATCTGCGGCATCGTCCCAGCCTGGCTCGGCGAAGAACTCGCGGCCATCGACGCCTGCTCCTGGAGCGGGTAAGCCGAAGAAGGCTGCCCCTCCTGCAGGCTCCTCCTCGAGACCTACGGCGGCAGGTCCTGTGAGCCAGTTGCGTACGGATATCGAGGCAATGGGTCTCGGGGACGGTAGCTCGCGTCGGGAGGAAGAGCGGATGAAGGCGGATGAGGAACCGGCCCCAGCGGTCACGATGTCGAAGGAGAAGATTCTGAAGGAGGTGAAGGCGAAGGCGGCCAAGGAGAAGCCGGTCTTGTCGCTCGTCGTCATCGGTGCGTCCCCCGTCGTGAGTTTGACGACATGTCGCTGATCACTGGGATTGCAGGCCATGTCGACGCCGGCAAGTCGACCTTGATGGGTCGCGTTCTACACGAACTCGGCGAGACTACCGACCGCGAGGTCGCCAACAACCAGCGGCAGAGCGAGAAGATCGGCAAAGGCAGCTTCGCTTACGCCTGGACCTTTGATGCTATGGACGAGGAGCGGGAACGGTGCGTCGTCTTCTGCCAGGCGCACCAGAGTCCGAACGCTCACGCTGTCCGTACTGCAGAGGCGTTACGATCGACGTCGCCATCGACAGCTTCTCGACGCAACGGAGACGCTTCACCCTCATCGACGCACCCGGCCATCGCGACTTTGTGCCCAACATGATCTCTGGAGCTGCCCAAGCCGACGTTGCAATTCTCGTCGTCGACGGCGCAAGCGGGGCTTTCGAGAAGGGCTTCGAGGGTGGCGGCCAGACGAGGGAGCATGCACTGCTCGTCCGCAGTCTCGGCGTTCAGCAGATCATTGTCGCCGTTAACAAGCTCGACGCTGTACGCCGAACCGTGCCATGAGGCGAGTTCCGCCCTGATGCATTGCCTTTCACAGGTCCGCTGGTCGCAAGTCCGCTACAAGAACATCTTGGACCAACTCTACCCCTTCCTCATCGACATTGGCTTCGTCTCTCACAAGATCACCTTCGTGCCTGTCAGCGCGACATCCGGCGAGAATCTGACGAAGCAGACGAACGAGCTGCTGCGCGCTTGGTACGACGGACCGACGCTTGTCGAGGAACTCGGTAAGCAGTAGGCTTGACTTTTTACCGATACGTGCCGCTAACACGGCTGTTCGCAGACTCTCTGCCAGTTCCGACTCGCGTGTTGGACGTGCCTCTCCGGATACCCGTCTCGAACGTCTTCAAAGGACAGGCGGCGACCGCGTCAGGACTCGCCGTTACCGGCCGCATCGAGAGTGGCATTGTGCAGGTCGGCGAAAAGCTTGCGGCGCTCCCTGGCGATGAGAGCGGTGTTGTTCGGGCATTGGAGGTCGAGGGCGAGCTCGTGCCGTACGCAACGGCCGGCGACAACGCGACTATCTTCCTGTCTGGCATCGAGGCCAACCAGCTCAGGTGCGCGCACTCCTTTCCATCGGCCTGTACCGACATGCTTACAAGTCGCCCTGCAGCGTCGGATCCATCCTTTGCCCTCCCTCTCAACCTGTTCCCGTGGTTTCGACTTTCACGGCGCAGGTTCTCGTCTTCGAACCGAAACATCCGATCACGGCTGGCTACGCGGTCGAGCTGTTCCACCATAGCCGCGACATTCCCGCCTCCATCGTCGCCCTCGAAGCCATACTCGACAAGACGACGGGCCAGATCATCAAGAGTGCTCCTCGGTGCGTTTGCCTTTCGCTGCGGGGTGCAGTTCCAGCACCTGATTCGTTGGGCCCTGCAGCATGCTCCCGAAGAACTCGTCCGCTCGCATCCGAGTCCAGCTCCGCAACGCAGCGACGGGCGGCCGTTCAGGCGCGATCCCGATCGAGCCCTTCGCGGTCAACAAGGCGATGGGTCGCGTTCTCTTCAGGCGGAACGGCGAGACGGTCGCGGCGGGTATCGTGCTCGAGACATTGCAATGAGCGAGCAACAACAAGGCTTGTTACACGCCTTGCACTTCTTCAGGGATGGACCTCTTCGTCTGCTGCGAGAGCCTTGATCTCGCTGCCGAACGTGTCATAAGGTTGGGAAGGAGGAGGGGGACGAAGATAAGCTCGCTCGAGCTGTCTGTCGCCAGGCAAGCTTTCCGAAGAGCCTCCAAGCACAGTCCCGTAACTTCGTAGGCAAGCGCCCGCACCAGCATCTCTCGCCCCTCCCCTCCTCCTTCTCTCGACAAGAGCACCGCGCGAAGTCCCGCAAAACCACGCGCGTTACAACAGCTTGCAAACGACGGCGTTTACTGGGCGTACTGGAAGACGTTCTTGAGGACTGCGAACGGGGGATGAGCGCGGGTTGTCAGTGCCTGAGTCGGACAGGCGGGAGGAGGGAGGCGGAGCGGGGTGGGAGACGTACGACCGTCCTGGGTGGCGAGTCTGCACCGGAACACTCGTCAGTGAGCAATCACAGAGAAGGAATGGGAAGGATGGAGCGCACCGGTTGAGGGACTCGTCGGCGTCGCCAGTCTCACGGACCGAGCCGCAGAACGCGTAGGTGACGTTCGAGCCAGTCATCTTGCCCGACTCGTCGACCTCGGCAACGTTGATCTGAACCGAAGCGTGGTCCTTGGCGATGATGAGGCGGTTCGTGGCGCTGCACTTGCGCGGGACGTAGAGGTCGACGACTTGGCCCTGAGCGAGTGCGAAGAAGCGTCAGTCTCCCCGGTCTTCCTTCCACATTCACCCCACTGGACAGTACGAATGCCGGCGGGATTCGCGCGGTCCGGTGTCGCGAGTCGACGGGGGGAGGAAGGCTCACCTGGTCGTTCTGCATGGTTTCTGCGCTGTTTGACCCGCACACAAGCATCCCAGAGTCAGCATAACCCATTCCGCGCAACCGACGAGTGCGCACTGCTGTTCCCGCCGTAACCTTCATCCTCCTGCGCTCGACCGTCCTGTGCTCCTCAAACGGGCATGACCCTGCCTCCCGCCTTGCTCATTCCGCGTCTGCGCTATCACCAGTACACTGCAACAGCGCACTCCCGCTCATCCTGCCCACGTTCAGCGATCCGCGAGCGGGTCGAGGCGGGGTCGACGGCGGGTCGAGCTTTTTGCGGCGGGTGAGGCCCGAGGCGACGTCGTGGGGCGCGGGCAAGACGGGTGGGTGGTTCGTGGAGTCGTAGAGAGCCTAGGACTGTGTGTGGGCAGCTTACGGCTAGGTGGCACAGGGGAAAGCTTGTACGAGGGAAAAGAGTGAGGTTGCGCGACGGGCTCGAGGCGAAGTGCGGCTGGCAACACCTCGACCACGCCCTCTCACCGCTCTAGCTGCCTCGCTCGGGTGCTCACTGCACTCGCATAGTCGCTCTTGCAAGACTGCGCTGTTGAACCGCGCGCAGACGAGCTGTTGGCGTCCCGTTCCCCCATCCCCACTTCATCGTCGACCCGACTCCTCGAACAGGACACGCAGGATGACGAGCGCACTGCCAGACAGTGCCGCATCGTACGAGGAGGCAGTGGCAGCGCGGCGGTCTCGCTTCCGGCCATCCCGCGACGCTCTCTCACGCACCTCGACTTACTCGTTCGACCCAGTCTTCACCATTCCCCACTCGGGCACGCACATCCACGCCTTTGCAGCACCACCATGCTCGTCGCACCTCTACACAGGCGGAAGCGACGGTTTCGTGAGGCGCTACGCTTTGCACGCGACTCTGAACGGGACTGGCGTCGACAACCCGCTCGTACCGAACCTCACGAGCAAGCCGGGCGGTCACGAACGGCCGCCTGGGACCGACATGCGGTCGGCTGTCTTGAGCGGGTACTGGGAGAACGAGGAACCGGGAGACTGGATGGAGGACTTGCTCTCGCCCGATGGGGGTGCGCAGCAGGACAAGTTTGCGAGGGTCAGATGGGGGCCGAAGTCGGCGGCGCTGGGTCCGCAGAGCGCGGTGCACAGTCTTGCGGTTCAGCGAGAGGAGCTGTGGGGTTTGAGCGGGACTTCGGTGCGTTCGTGCGGTCTGCCTTGCGACTCCCTTGGCTGTCTGTACAAGCTCGAACACCCTCTGACTCTTGATTCGTCACAGAGAGGCTCAATCAACCTCTGGACAGTCCGCCACGACGAAGGCCAGATTCGACACGTCTTCCGCCCCGACGCCTCTTCCTCCTCCGCTTCACTACAGGGCCATTCTCCCAAAGCCGCCGTTTCCACTCTCGCACTCGACAGCGACGAGACCAGCTTCCTAAGCGGCGGATGGGACGGGCGGATATTCGTGCGCTTCCATCATGCACCCCCCCTCCCTTTTCTATAAGTCCCGCTAACCAAGTACTCGCAGGATTGGGACCTCTGCACCGGCTCTCCAACCCGCTCCTATCACGCCCACGCCGCACAAATAAGCTCCGTCTCGTTCAGGCCGCTGAGACCGCCTATACCGCTTGCGACGAGCGGGGAGGGAGATGCGGAAATGCGTGAAGCTGATGGGAAGGAGGATGCGGAGTGGATTGATGCGCCGGGACGGGTGAGGGTTGATGAGGGTGCTGGCGGTGGAGGGGAGGGAGAGGGGCGGAAGGGAGCGGTGAAAGCGGATTCGCAGGGAGCGGACGACGACGCCGACGCGGATGCGGATGCCGACGCGGATGCAGAAGGCGAGGTGGACGACTTGACGAACCCTCACTCGATCCTTCCCTCCCGACCAGAACCAGGGAAAGACATACCGGTCATTGGTGGCGCAGGAAAGGCAGATCACGGGGAACTCAGCCGCGATGTATTTATCAGCACGGGACTGGACGGGACGATTGTCTTGTGGGATAGGCGAGTAGGGGAGGGGGAGGGCGGTACGAAGGGTGCGGTGGGCAAGTTTGCGGCTTTCGATGGACGAGGAGGGAAGAGTGGAGGGCGATGTACTTCGGTGAGTGCGCGCCTTCCGCCACGCTTCTTTCAAAGTTATTTTTTGCTGCGAGCTAACGTCCGACTCGCTACGCAGGCTTGCTGGTCACCCTCAGGCTCGCACATCTACGTTGCTCGCCGCTCGCCCTGTCTTCAAATCTACGACCTCCGCTCTTCTCCACCACTCTCGACTCTCCCGCTTCCAACTTCGACAGGACCCGTCAGCGCCGTAACCGCCTTGCCGAACGGCCGCCACTTGCTAAGCGCGAGTTGGGATTGCGTGCGAATGTGGGACGTCGAGCGCGCAATGGAAGCTGTTGCGGCGGGTCCGTCGACAGCCTCGGGTGCGGGTAGTGGGAAGAGGACGATGCCGGCGGGGGCGACAGTCGTGCCAGGACACTATGGCGGGACCGTCAGCCAGCTTCGTGCGTCGTGATCCTTCTCCGCCTCCCAAATCGCCCTTCTCCGCTAACCGTTCCGCCCGCCTGCAGACGTCGACCCGACCTGCCGCTGGATGTTCACGACGTCGGGCAACCGTGCATGGGAGGGAACGTCGACGGAGAGCCTCGTTATCCACGAGCTCAAGACCGTTTCGGTGGTGGCTGCTTAGCTGTCTCGGTGCGGGATGGAACGGATCCCGCTATTCTTAGCTGCACCGGGCGGTCGTGCTGGGTGAGAGTCGGTGCTCCAATGTGAAAGATAGACTTGCTGTATGCGGCGAACGGCCGAGAGAGCGAGAGAACCGTCGACTCAGTCGATGCGCTCGTTGCTCTCGTTCACTCGCCTCGTACAGCTTGCTGCTAGGTCTGCTGGACGCACTGAAGGCGTCTCAGTTGCGTTGGACACCCCAGCAACCGCTCAGAACGACTCACACGCAGCCGTAACCACGCCGTCCCAGGACGAGGTTGGCTTCACCGCGACGGCTCATCGTCTCACTGCGAGTCTGAGGGTGCGGTCTGAGACCGGGCAGAGGGAGGCAGCGTCGCCGCATCGATGCCCAACGCGACCATCGACGACCAGGACGTCCGCTGCGAGTTTGGCGGGAACTGGAACTGGTTTCGAGGGGAGAGCGGGCCGACAAATGCGAGTGGGTGGTATGAGCAGACGTATGCGAGTTGCGGAGGACCTGGTGACTGGCAACCGGGCAAGGATTGCGAGTTGCGCGTGCCGTTCGTCGGGTGCGGCCGCTTTCCGCTTCGCCGCCGACGTACAGACTCGACCGTATGACTTCGCGCTGACGAGTTCGATCTTGTAGAACCTACGCCGCCCTCTTCGGCGATTCAAACGGCGATCACGGTCCTTTCTTGTGCCGCCTCGAGCGAGACGGCCAGCCAGTCGGCGTTTGGGCGTGGTACGACGGCGGCTCTCGTTGGTGGTGGCCGTACCAGCACAACACGAAGCTGTGCGAGGTGTCGAGTTTGCCCAATGCGAGTTACGACCTTATCCTTCACGTCGAGGTGGATCAGGTCAAAAAAGGGATCGCCGTGGGTTCTGCCGCCTCTCTCGCTTAGGCTGGAGCTGATGTGCTACGTGACCCAGTTCGACTACATGCGAAGCAGCGACACCGTGCCGCCGGGCAACATGACTCAGTGGCGGTAGGTTTAGGTCCCCATCCCCGTCCGCAAAGCTCACTCCTTGCATATCGCGCGCGCGCAGCTCCGACTTCAACACCGTCGTCCCGCCCAACAGCCTGCGCGACACGACTGCCACACCAATGCTGCCCAGTGCGACCGCCTCTCTTGCTCCCGCTCCTTCGGCCACACACGCCTCATCCGGCAAGACCGTCAATAAGTTGGCAGTTGGGCTCGGCGCGGGCCTTGGCGGAGTCTTCTTACTCCTCGCCGTCATCGCTCTCTTCCTCTACTTCCGCCTGCGCGGCAAGCCTTTCCGCCGGCGACACGACCCTATCGCGAGTTACGACGCCGGTTCGACCTGGTCTCCTGATCTGTACCACAGCCCGGACGGCACATACCGCAACAGTCCTCTGGATACTTCAGGCGCGTGGAAGGATGGGAAGAAGGAGAAGGACTTTGCCTTGATGTCGCCGAGTGAAGCGGTTTCGCCTACTTTCCGTGTGCTCCTTCGATCACCAATCTCCTTTCGACCACGCTTATCTTGCTTACTCGCAGACTATCCAACTGATTCCGGCGTCCAAATGAACTTCGACTCGCCGTCCCGCCCGCTCTCTTACCGAGCCTCGTCCACCTACGCTCCCTCTTACCCTCCTTCTTGCGCCCCTCTCCTCGCCCCGGCGCCCATACTCACCTCTTCGCCCTCCGAAACTCGCCGCGCATCCGCCGTCTCTTCCGTCACCGCTTACTCGGACCCGCATCGCCTCTCCTCCCTTCTCGACTTGCCGCCGCACGCCGAGCTCGACGATCCAGACACTTTCAGGAGCCGCTAGAGCGACTATAGACACTCGAACTGATATTGTTGTATGTGCGCGAAGTGGCCGGTGCTATGGACACTTCTCTCGTCCGTTCAAGCGAACGGAATTTGCACGCCTGATCAGTCCGCGGCAAGTCCGGCGACCGAGCTTTCTCGCTTCTTCGCTTGACGCTTCTTTGCTCTTTCCTTCACACTCCCTCAGGCACGTTGGCGCTGTCCTCACGGCCTCCTCTCGCTACTCGACCCCGCTTCCTCCCGACGACCAGCTCGCAGGTATCAAGCAGCACTCGCGTGATGCCTTCAGGGACGGTTTGAGCGCTCTTCGGGGAACGGGTTCGTTGTTACGGACCAAGAGCGGGAGGGACACGGTCGGGACGGATTTGTCAAAGACCTCGAAACACTTGACGGCTGATCTCAAGCAAGTGGTGAGCCCTTGCTCCCTCGGGACCTCGGCGTTCTGGACTGACCACTGTTCATTCGTGCAGTATGATTGGTGGAGACGCAAGTGGGACCAAAGCCACCCGACCAGTTCCTCTTCCGCCGGTGCGATTGTGTGTTCTTTCCCTTCGCCTTCGCTCTTCACTTACCCAAAACGAGGCTGAGCCAAACTTTGCGTGTACAGCGGCGTCCGCCTGTATTCAAAAGTGAACAGTGGGCTCTCGAGGCGCAGTTGCTCGGTGGCCGTCGCGCAGCGTACGGGCGGGTCGAATGCCCCTGATGGCGAGTACGTCCGTAGTTTGAGGTACTAAGAGGAGGAGGGAGAGCGTGTGAGGTTGATCGGGTGCGGTGGAGCGGGAGAGAAGGTGAGGGTTTACTCGTTAACCACCAGCGACGAATCAGCACAATCTCTGTACCACTATGACTGTTCTTCGTCACGCTTCCTGATGGCATCGGCGGAGTTGCCGCCCGACTGCGCCTCGTCGTCGCCCGCTTCGCTCGCTTGAGAAGGTCCCGCTTTGCCTCGCTCTCGCCATTCCACTCGCCGCTCCTCGCAGTGAGCACTCCCTGCGCACTGACCAAGAGCCTCAGTTGGTCGTCGGAAGGGGTCCGCGGACCTCCCGGTCGCTCCTGTCCTCACTTCAGCGCTCTTTCTCTCCGGCGCTCCTCGCAAGCTCTTACGCCGCCAAGCAAGCGGCTACTTCTACGAGATGTCGGCACCAATTTCCCCAGGTACCCTTCACTGGCCGTCGTCTCGTTGTCCATCGCCCACCGCCTTGTGCTCGTTCGCAGCCCATCCCGTCCGCGACGCCGTCCGCACAGCACTGCAGGACGGCTGGAACCGTTTTGACCGGATGATGGAGGACACTCAGCTGCTGGGGAGCGGGCCCCATGGGAGCGCGGCGGAGTTTGCGCAGGGGAGTCGAAGACTTGCAGAGTTTTCGTCCTTTGGGAATGCGCTGATGCTCGGGATTCTGGCAGTGGGATGGTTTGAAGAGGGCTGGGAGTGACGCGGTGCGTTCCCCTACCACGCGAGAGACGAAGGAGGAAGTGCTGACATCGTGCGGATAAAATCCAGATGAAGGAGGGCAGGAAAGACGTCCAAGTCCTCCGTACTCGTGCTGCGCAGGCATCCAAGGTTACTCTAGTTCCGCTCAGTCCTGCGATTGCTCGCTGACGTGGCCAACAAACGTTTCCCACCACCACTTTGCAGGCCTTCACAAACCCCTGCCCCTCCCTTTCCACCCCGACCCTCTTACGCGACGCCTCCCTCCACTCGCACTTTGCGAAAAAATACCTCACGTACGCAGAGCTAGACGCGAAAGAGGCTGCGAGGCAAGCGGGGACCGTGTGTAGGGAGGTGTTTGAGGTTGGGAGGAGGAGGGTTGGCGGGGAGGTCAGAGCTTCCTCTACTGCCTGCAAGCGAGGGAAGGAGGCTAAAGGTGAGGAGAAGCTTGCAGGACCCGATTCACCCGAGACCGACAGTTTTCAAAAGCCTCGAATCGCGGTTGATCCAACCGAACGGCTATCCTTCGAGCGCAGGCATCGCTGCAGCGGACGCTGCACTCCTAGGTATCGGTGTCGATCTTGGTGTTGGCATGGGGATTGGTGCCGCCTCGTCGCGATGGGCGAGGGAGAGGCGGGAGAAGAGGAAGCGGGAGAAGGAAAAAAAGGAGAGGGACATCGTGCGTGGACGGTAGTAGACGTCGCCGGTCGTCTTTCCTCAATTGCGTTTGAATCGACGTTCAGTATCTCTCACACGTCTTGAAGCGAGCGGAAGGTATTCATTGCGAGGCAAAGCCGCGAAGTCGAGGTATCATGTGCATGCGAGGAGGAGGGCCCAAGGACCAAGGCCGGATATTGACAAGGGAGATACGAAGGATACCAAGCATGAGATCGGAAGGTGGGAACCGAGACGACGGACCAAGCGAGGGGAAGAAAAGCGAAGCAGGAGAATAGTGAGCTGGGGGAGGTGGTCGGATCAAGCGAAGGGAGCTTAGGCGAGCTCGTCGATGAGCTCGTCGACCTGTCGAACAACTCGTCAGCGCGGTCGGCAGGAGAACGAGCCGAATCAGAGCGAGAACACACGGTGCTGACGGCCTTTTTGAGGCGGTCCCACTGCTCCACGCTGAGCGAGATGCCTTTCTTGCCCGGCGCGACACCCTTGTCGCCGTTGTAGAACTCGCGGATGTCGATCAGCGTCTTGCCCTTGAACTTGCGGACGGTGACGCGACGGAGGGGCGCCAAGTCGACATACTTGTCGCCTTGGTCGTTCTCCTCGACCGTAGCCTTGCCGCCGTACTTTGCCGAGGCTCCGACTTTGCGCTTGGCGGTCCTGGGTGAAGGAGGGTCCTCGCCGTCGCTGGCATCCTCCTTTGTGCGCTTCTTGGCCGTCTTTGACGAGGGGAGCGCCTGAACCGCCTTCTTGGCTTTGTCGCTGCCATTCTTGGCCTTTTTCGAGAGCGGCTTGTCTTCAGACGATGACTCTGCGCCCGACTCTTCGCCCTTCGACTTCTGCGAGAGTGTGGAGACGAGGAGGAAATGAGCGGTCCCCTCGCCTCGTTCGTCTGGGGAGTGCCAGCGACAGCGTGTCTGCAGAGCGTGGCGGTATGCCTCTACCACTGCCTGGCCGCCTATCCAATCGCCCGGCCTCGCGGAGAGATGTCAACGAATACACACCTTTCCCTTGCCCGTCGCTGCCCTGTCGACACGCGGGCTGCTGCTCCGGTCGTCGTCCGAGTCGACAAACTCTTGCGAGAGGTGCTTGGACATCCTCTGAGCGTGTCAGGCGTGTCAGGCGTGTGAGGTCGCCAGCTACTCGACGACGACGCGCTCGAATGGTGCGCGAGTTCGGCGGACTAAAGTCGTCTGATACCAGCAGAAATTACCGACACTGTCAGCCGAGTCTCCTGCGTGCCATCGCGTCGGCCAGCCATCAAGTGTCGGAGCGCCGCGCACCACGCCGATGGCTCGTCGACACTCACTCCGGTGCTTTTCTGAGTAGTCAGTAAGCCATAGTACTGCTTGAGTAAATAATGGGCATTTTTTGAACCCCCTAGAAGACGCAGCGGAGGATGGATAGCCTGGAGGTCGTCACCGCGTTACCCTCACCTCCTAGCTCCTTTGCTTGTGTACGGAAAATCGATTCAAGCTTTTCAAACGATAGATCCGGTTTTCCCAGGACCCTACCATACCATCCATTCACATCCTGCGCTGCCGCTTCATCGGGCGAGTATCGTCCTCCGCATCCCCTCCCCGTTCCCCCCTCGCCACCTTCTTCTCGGCCACACCCTTGCCCGGCGTCTTCCCACTTGCCTTCTTGCCGTGTGCGCGCCATGGGAAGCCGAAGCGTTGGCGAAAGACGGGGGTGAAGGTCGTCGTGTTGAACTTGAGTAGGCTGAGAGCGTTCAAGCCGATATTCTGCGCGCCTGCCTCGTCGCGGTTCATGTTGCGTCCGCAGAGGGTGCAGATGACGATGCGCTGGAATGGTTTGCCGGCGAGATTCCCGGTGGCCCACTCAAAACTTGACGAGCCTGCAAGTACAAGGTTGTCAGCGCCTTTGCTTTGCACAGAGAGAGAGAGGGTACTCACGGGCGCTTGTCCTTCAATCGGCAAACGCAAGCACGTCCAGATCGTCGCGAGCTGAAAGCTGCTCGACAAACCTGCATGCGACGGGTCCTGCTCGACAAACTTGCATGCGACGGGTCCTGCTGCTCGTGGTCCGCGCTGTCCCGACGAGCTTTCGCTAGCTCCTGCACCAATGGCAACAACGACGGTCTGGCGAGATAGTGCGCCAGTCGAGGACGAGCGAGAATCAACGGGAGCTAAGGACGAGTTGATGCGAGTTGAGGACGCGCTGGTGGGAGCCGAATACGAGTTGGCGGGAGTCAATCAGGACGAGTGGGAAGCCGATGAGAGGGTAGGAGTGGCTGATGGGGCGAGAGGAGACAGCTTGGCGTGCGCTGGTGCGAGGCCGGCCGCCGCAACAAGCTGGTCGGCTGCCTGAGAATGTAGTCGGTCGCGTAGGCGCTTTAGATCGAAAGGCGAGCGTTCGCGTCCGTCTCGCGCTTCGCGGCGCTGTGTTTCGAGGAGAGTTGCGTTGCGAAGCAGTATCGCCTTCGTCTCGGACGGATTACCAGCCCGCTCAACCCACATGGTGACTGGGTTCTTGAGCCCAAGGTCAAGGAAGAGAAGATGGTGCCCTTGGAGAGTTAGCCTGTCCCGTCCGGGTTGAGGCGCAGCTTCTGCCGGACGGTCGGAAGGAGCGGGGAGTTCGGGTGAAGGGGCGGGAGAATGGGGAGCGAGGGGATGGGTGGCTCAGGAATGAAGGGCGGGTAGGTCAGGCGGCGGCGGCCGATCGCCGTGTTGATCAAGTCGCCCGTTTGGTCGAACCAGGTCGGGCTCAATGACGCGTCCGCATCAGCTGGCACACGCGTGGGCGGGAGCGAAAGGCCGGCGTAGAGCTTGTCAACGTGCTCAGTCTCGCCGGCAAGACGAAGGAACGCCGAGACCGAGAGCGAGGGTAGTCGTGAAGGCTGAGAGGGCGTGGCATCAGGCGAGTCGTTTGCTGGCGGTGTTTGCGGGAGCGCGTCGGACGGAGCTGCGGCTGTTGCAAATTGAGGCATGGTCAGCAGGTCCGGAAGAGTTTTGGTCCAACCAGCTTCAGGGTGGAGCTGCGACGCACCGAGGATGGTTCGCACGAGATGAGCGGGTGCCAAGGCGAGTCGCAGTACTTTGACGTGAAGGCGTTGCGGCGAAAAGGACAAAGAACCATGCGGCAGGTGGCCGTGGCGGGCGCGACCGAAAAGCATCGCAAACGCCTCAAGCTGGTCTGCCGATGCCAGTCGGTGGATCTTCGTCACCGAGGAGGACTTGCCCCACAAAGCACGCATGGCCTGAACGATTCGCCAAACGTCTGATCCTTTTGCAATGTCGACAGGTGAACTGATGTGCGAAGCGAGAAGCGCGCAGGCGGCGTCGAGATGGCGTGAAAGGGCGGCAGACTTGTCGAGGCCTGCATGTGAGACGAGACAAGGTCGTGCTGTCCTCAGGGCTGTTGCTGCGGCCTCAGCAATGCCCGACGGCTGGCAGTCCCGCTCGGTCGCAAAGAGGAAGACGAGGGCGCAGAGGTCGGCGACGGATCCTGGGACATGAGTCGGCAGGAACGACTGCGAGACGACACCGTCAGCGGAGCACGGGGTGGGAGGAGCAATGCGGGACGAACCGCGCGAGTCACGCGGTTGTGCGAGTGCGGCGGCGGAAGCAGACGGAACGGACAGGCGTTCAACGACTTGTTCGAGAGCGGCCAGCAGCGAGAGGCCGGAGACCAGCTCCGCGCGGCCTCCGGATGCAACAAGCCTGCTGCATGAGGTAGGACCTGTGTGAGACGAGAATTGCCCCGCTCTTCTTCTTTCTCGAGATCCTGCGCGCCGCTCCGTGTCCCAGTCTCCCTCCTCCAGCTCCGTCGCCGCATCCATTATTGCCTCGAGACGGGCATGAGCTCGCCGGTCGCGCTCACCGCCGCTCCAACTGCTCAAAGCGTATCCTTCGCTCGTCTCGACGAACGACGAGCCGATCAGACGAGAGTGACGGGCGTCGAACCAGGCTGAACCCGTTCCAGACGAGCGACTCGTCTTCGGCTGGTCAACCTTGAGTTCGGCAGCGGCCGAGTCGGAGAGCCCGACGAGCATGAGAAGGTCCGACAGCATCCGGTCCAAGCAGACGACGAGATAGGCGACGTCTTCAAGGAGGACGGCCGGTTCGGGGTTCGGCGGCGGCGCACATCTGAGAGAGACGCGGCTTGAGGACGCGGATGGCTGCAAGGCCGGCTGTGGACGTGAGCGGATTGTGCGTCGTTGAGCGGGAAAGGATTGTCGGAAGAAGGGATGTGATGGCGGTGAAGAGAGGCGGCGAAGACACGGCTGCCGCTGAGAGGTTCTCGAGGACCGACATGGAGGGAATTGGGAGCTCTGGCAGACAGAGCTTGGAGAGCCGGGTAGTATCCTCGCGCAGCTGCGGGCTCGGGCGACTTGGTGGGCGCTTCATAGAGGTAGACGAGTGAGAGACGAAGCGCATACGAATGGAGCTGGGCGCTGCCAGGAAGGCTACCACTATCGTCTTGATAAACACGCCGAGACGGGCGCGGCATGTAAGAGATGTTGAAAAGCGAAGTACTGTACTTCACCGCGATGTCTTCGAGAATGGCGAGCGAGGCTGTGTGGCGCAGGGACCTGGCGAGAACGGTCAGAACCTGGAAAACGTCTCCAGTTGAGCCCGCCGGATGGCGAGGTAGTCGACGACGGAGGAGGAGCTGTGTGTGCATTCCCTGCCTAGCAGGGGAGCGAGTTTCGACGACTGGATACATCCGGGGCTTCTGTTCTGTTCTGTTTTGTTCTGTTCTGTTCCGGTAGTTGTCCTGCCCGTTACTTACGTGTAATGCCCACACGAGAACCCGATGGAACTTCCCTCTTTCCACCGTCCACCGTCTCGCTCGAGCGTGAGTCCAGCTGGCGTGCACAGACAGAGCACCATTATCCCCCACTCACCCAGACTCACCCGCACACGCAGGACGCGCGCGCCATGGTCCGAGACGACCGCCTGTACAAGCTGCTCGGCGTCAAGCCGGACGCCAGCGACAACGACCTCAAGAAGGCCTACCGGAAAGTGAGCACCGCTCTCACACGGCTACTGGGCATCTTTTGGGACCGCCACGCGCCCCGGGGAGCCCGGATGGACGCAGGCAGCGGTGGGAGCTTTGCTCAGCGACGAGTGGCGGTGCTCGCGGCCCGTTCGGTGCGCGAACGGGTGCTCGGATGGGCTGGACAAAACAGGGAGCTGTCGTGTTGGAGCTGGCAAGCGGAATGGACTTGCGGACCGTTGTCGACAACGACCTCAACCTCCCCGAAGTCCAACGACACGAGCTGACCACCGGTTCTTCTTCTCGCTTTTCGCCTTGATACAGCTCGCCTTGAGGCTTCACCCGGACAGTGAGTCTCGCTCCCGCAACCGGTCCCTCCCGTTGAATTCTGTCGCATACCTCCGGTCCCCGAACAGTGCTGACCTTTGCTCGTCTTTCACCGACACACAGAGAACCCCGACGCAGGAGACGAGTTCAAGGAGGTTTCGCATGCTTACGAGGTCCTGTCAGAGTGCGTTCGTTGGCGTTTTCCCCGATGAGAGCGCATCTGACCGTGATTATCTCTCGCCTTCCTCCTGCTCTCGCTTCATTCGCTTTCTTCTGTTTCAACAGCCCCGAGAAGCGTCGATTGTATGACCAGTTTGGCGAGGAGGGTTTGAACGGCGGCGGAGGAATGGGCGGCATGGATCCGCAGGGTGGGTCTCCTCTTTCGGCTGTCACCACCCTCGTTCTGACTGACTAACCATCGCTCCGCCCGCAGACCTCTTCTCTCAGCTGTTTGGCGGCGGCGGCGGCTTCTTCGGCGGCGGCGGCGGACGGGGACGACCGTCGGGCCCGCGCAAGGGCAAGGACCTTGTGCACCGCATCAAGGTGTCGCTCGAGGACTTGTACAAGGGCAAGACGTCCAAGCTTGCGTTGCAGAAGCACGTCATCTGCGGCAAGTGCAAGGGCAAGGGCGGCAAGGAGGGCGCGGTCAAGACGTGCCAGTCGTGCAAGGGCCAGGGCGTCAAGATCGTCCTCCGCCAGCTCGGCCCGATGGTCCAGCAGATCCAGCAGACGTGCAGCGACTGCAACGGCGAGGGCGAAATCATCAACGCCAAGGACCGGTGCAAGGAGTGCAACGGCAAGAAGGTCATCAACGAACGCAAGGTGCTCGAGGTCTTCATCGACCGCGGCATGAAGGACGGCCAGACGATCACGTTTGCGGGCGAGGCGGACCAGGCGCCCGGTATCGAACCGGGAGACGTCATCATCGTGATTGAGGAGAAGCCGCACGACGTCTTCAAGCGCAAGGGCGACGACCTCTTTGCCGAAGTCGAGATCGACCTCCTCACCGCCCTCGCAGGTGGCGCCTTCTCTCTCCCTCACCTCGACGAGCGCGCCGTCCTCGTCCGCGTTCACCCGGGCGAGGTCATCAAGCCCGGCTCGATCAAGGTCATCCCCGGGCAAGGGATGCCGTCGTACCGCCACCACGAACTGGGCGACCTCGTTGTCCAGATCAACGTCAAGTTCCCTGACTCGCTCGACCCTGCCGCAGTCGCTCCGCTCGAAAATATCCTCCCTCCTCGGCCGGATCTCCCGACGTACCCGCCCAACGTGCACGTCGACGAGGTCGAGATGACGGACGCATCGGAGAGGAGGACCAAATCGGGACTGGGCGGGAACGGCGGGTTTGGCGACGATGCGATGGACACGGACGAGGAGGGTGGCGCAGGACCCCAAGTCCAGTGCGCCAACTCGTAAACGCTCCCCGACGTGAAAGTCGCACAAGGACGCTTTCTCGACTCTTCTTCACACACTCGCTGCCGCATCCATCCCCCCGCATGTCTCGCTCCACCGCCTGTGATACCGTGCTGTTCCCTCCTTCCCTCTCTCGCCCTCGCGCTCCCTCGTGTGTATCTGCCACATCCTTTCGTTCTCTCTCACTCCCTAGACGAGGTCATTTGCAAGGCTGTTTTACCGTCGCATTCCACCTGCGAGCTACGGAACGGGGTTGACAGCCGCGAGGGGAGGGAAGCCTGCTTGTGGACCCTTTTGGAGGACGAGCAGCCGCTTCGAGTGCATGATGTATGCTTTGATGTAGCCCTGCGCACACTTGCGTCAGCTCCGATTGACGCGAACGGCAAACGATGAGAGCGAGACGCACCTGCTCCATCAACGCGACGCACATGCACTCGACGTCGTCGATGTCGAGCGTGGAATCGTCGAACGCTAGCCGTGCGGCAACGAGGAACGCTTGGAGCGGGAGCGTTGGCGGTCCCGTTGGCGGCAGGGGCGAGCCGTTGGTCAAGACGAACAGTCTGTTTCTTGGCAAGTCAGCTCGTCGCTCCTTCCTTCGTGGAGGGGCAGGACGGGGCGCATACGTCCGTCGAGCGAGGTTGCGCCAACAGATCGTCTCGAGCTTTTCGCGCAGGAGGAGGTAATTGCCGTGTTGGCGGTGCCAGAGCTGGAAGCGGTCAAGTTCGGAGAGGACGGTGCGGAAGTCGCCATGCTGCGTGGCGGGAGCATGTCAGTACTAGACGCGGAGGAGAGCGAGAGGTCGGACCTTGAGAGAGGGGAGAAGAGAGGCGTATTGCTCGTGCAGGCTGAAGTGTTGAAGAAGCGGGAGGGAGGGGAAGAAGCCAAGCGGCAGTGAAGCGGCAATAAGGTAAATCAGAATCAGTCTGCGAGGTTGATACTCGTCAGCAGAACGCAGTCGCCGGCGAGACAGTCGGACGCACCTGCCGTTCTTCCAGCTGTCCGCCCGACACAGCGCGAACGCTCTTCGCAGGTCGTTCCGCGCCTGCGGCAACCGTCGCTGATAGAGCGATATCCGCCCGCGGTAGTACAAGAAGGCGCAGCGGTCCGCTTTGGGGAAAGTGTCAAGCTGAGCGGTCGAGTTTTGCGTGTTGTTCAGGACGGTGTCGCATAGTCGGAGATTGGAGAGGGCGAAGTAGACGCGGAAGGTGGAGTTGGCCAGGAAGAAGAGGGCGTCGCGCTTGCATGGCGACTCGGAGGTCCTGCAGACGGGATGTGAGCGGAATGGGCGACGGAGAAAGGGAAGTCCGGCGCACCTATCGCTTGCTGCGATGCCCATTGGCCGACCCAGCATCCGTGCCGCCTCTCCTGCTCGCGTCAGCTTCGGGTCTCCCTTCGCTCGCCCAATCTGCAGGATAAGCAGGGTGAGAAGCGGATCTCGGGACGAAGTTTTGAGGGACGCACGACTAATGCCACATCGACTAGCCGTCTAGTCAGCTTCCGCAACGTCGGCACAAACCACCCTGTTTCTCCTTGGGCGAACAAGCGGTCGGCAGTCCTGGCGAAAGCAAGGTCAACCAGGGCGATGAGAGTGTTTGACCAGCGAGCGAGACTCACTTGAAGCAGTCTTCCAGCAGACAATACGTCCGTTCCAGCGATGCAGCATCCTCTCCGAGCTCTGTATCTCGCACATACAGCAGAAACGCGGCGAGAAAGTCGGCAAGCGGGCGGTAATCGGAGAACTGGGAGCGAGTGAGGGAGGTGTAGGTTGCTGTCCGCAAGTTGGGGCCGGTCTGTCAATACGAGCGGTGAGCGTGGCGTCATCGTATGGTCACGGCTGGCCACGCACCTGCAACGACTGCCGCAGAAGCTGGAATGATTGCGAGGTGGGGTCGGGATCGAGGAGAGAGGCGAATCCGGCGCCGTCACCGCTCAGCTGGCGCGAATTGACCTGCAGAAGCCACGAGTCAAGCATGTTGCGTTTTCGTTAGCCGTACCAAGGCCTCACAACCGAAGCGAGGTGTGGTTCTCTTCCAAGGGCGCAAGGCGCGCAAGGCGCAAGGGCCCGCTCAACCGATGAAGACAGCTTGTCAACGAACAACTCGCTGCTCTCGCTTGTTTGGCTTGCTGCTGAGGCCAATAAGATTCGGGGATCATGCTACAGGCCGCGGCACAGCGCCTGGCGCGCTCTTCGCCTGCCCAATCCTCGTCTCCCCCGCTCGAGCCGATCCAGCAAAGACGGCTCTCCCGGATCTCACCGTCCGAGTTCGACTCCGTCTTGACGTCCGGCGAGACTGTCAAGCTCAACACACCAGCGGAACGGCTGGCGAGCGATGCCCCAGGAGTGTTGGCGGACCCCGAACCCTCTCGTAGCCCTGAAATGCCTCGAACAAAGGCCTCATATCGGCGAGGGAGCTCCAACGGTACTGCAGGGTACGGAGTGAAGGGATTGTCATCGACGGGGGCCCTATCGAGCGCCGGAAACTCGCCCGACTCGGTCACGTCCGGGAGGAGGAGAGAAGACAACGATGCGGTCGAGATGCTGGACTCGTACCAGTGGCCCGAGGCGGGCGCGAGCACGCCAAAGCAAGTCTCTGGTGCTGGGCGGAACGGCACGGCCAGCCATCCCTTCCGGCAATCTCCTCGAAACGTCTCGCAAGAACGTGTCCGGCAACCTCCCATATCCATGCCGGCTGCTGCCAACCCCGTCCGTTCCGACTCGTACAACAGTGTCAATACTATCGGCTCGGCTGGCGCAAATGGAGGAAAAGGACGCCTCTCGATATCGACGATCTCGACCGGTTCCTACGTCCACGTCCCCTTCCCGCCCGTCGAGAATAAGCCGGCGACGCATCCCTCACTGTCGAGCAGCTCGATTGCAGGCTTTGACTTCAGCCCACTGCGTAAGCGAGTGTCGTCCAGCGAGAGCGTCGAGGGCAAAGTCAGTTCGCTCCGCTTATCTTGGCTTCCTCTGCCTAGGCTGACCAGCTTATGCCATACAGATGTCGATTGCCGGAACGATGAGGCGAACGAGCCGTTTTTTCCGCAAGCTTGGCGGGGTAGCGAGCGGCGCCTCCTCGAAGGTGAGGCCTGCTGCGACTCGGAAGTCCCGCTCTTGGCTAATTTGTCCTGTGCTCGCAGAGTACACCGAGCTCTCCCCTCCCGCAAGGCGACTTCTTCATGCGGTCCACCGAATCCACGCCGCTTCCACCTGTCCCTTCACCTCTCACGCGTTCTCCCGCCGCGAAACAAAATTGCTCGCCCCGCCAAATCGCCGTCGCCCGAGATCCGCGCGTCAATCGAAGAGACATTCCTCAGCTTCCGTCGACAAGTCACCTGCCTGGCTCGCCTACTGGCACGTCCTCGTCTGCGATGCTCCGGGACGAGTCGAACAGCTCGTTGCTGTCCATACAGAGCCGCAGCTCGGCCGGTAGCGGCTCGCGCCGGCGAAGTCTGAGCCTGAACTCGGTCAGGATTGACGGAGGCGGGGCAGAACGTGGATTGGCGGTTCCTCGGCAGCCCGAACGAGCGCGGCGACCGAGCAGCCGAACGGAGGACGACCGCCTTCGTCGCGAGTTGCGACGATGGCGACTCGGCGTCGATGGCGTTCTCGGTACTGCACGCAGCAGCACAACACCTAGCCCGAGCTCGTTCGGCGGCAGTCCTTCCTTGGCGAGCCAGTCCAGCCCACAGCTCGAGCGCACGGCGTCGAATCTCAGTGCGGATGCACGCCCACCATCGCCATCCCTTTCGCTAGGCGCTGAGCTACGGAGAGCGTCCGTACCGGGCGACACAAACAAGCCTCTGCCGCCCCTCACGGTGTACCGGTCGGCCAGCCTGCCAACCACGAGTCTCGCGCCGCCCGTCTTAGCCATCGCGACTCAGCGATCACCTTCATCGGAAGGCGACACACCCGAGATCCGCCTCTTTTCCCCATCCCGCTCCGGATCCGTCTCGTCCGCTGTCACTGTCAATCCAGCCGACCTCGCAAGAGGCTCGCTCACTCGCGGATCAGTCTCCTCAGATGCTTCAGCTGAAGACGGAACCGGTGTCGGACTCGGCCTCGCTACCATCAACGAGACTTTGCACTCTCGCGATAATACCCTCGTCTCGCCTACCGCTGAAACCGCTGCCACGCCCGCTCGGGCTACCTTCCCGACGTCTGCCGACTCTCCCAAGCGACTCTCGCCCTCGTCTGCACCTGCGACAGTCAGCAACCGAAGCAAAGGCGACCGCGGGTCGATCGTCGCCCTCGACTCCTCATTACCGGCAAGCCTTACCGCCTCTTCCGTCAGCCTATCTTCATCGATGGGGCCTGGCGGATCTCGCGCGAAGAGTCGAACAGCAAAGGCGGCAGAGGCCGCAGCGGAGGAGGCCATGACGGACGAAGAGGTCGATGAGAAGGCTCGAGGACTGGCGACGCGAGCATGGGAGCAGGACGAGACGTTCCTCCAGAAGCGGAAGATTGCAGAGTGGCTGGGTACGGCCGGTCGCCTGCATTCAGCGGTCCTCCGTCACTATATCGACAAGTTCGACTTTTCCGGCTTGCGTCTCGACCTGGCGTTCAGGTGCGCTATCGAGCCATTCGAATCGAGCTATAAGTCGCTGACATATATCTGCCGACCCACAGGAAACTCTGCGGCAAGCTTTACCTTAAGGCCGAGACGCAGCAGGTCGACCGTATCCTCGAGCAATTCAGTCGACGCTACTTCGCGGACAACCCTTCTTCGCCGTACGGAAGCTTGGGTGCGCCGCTTGCTTCAACTCCTCTCGTTCAATTTCGGCGCGTCGCTAAACTGCAATCCTGTAGACGTCGTTCACGCCGTCTCGTACTCGCTCCTTCTCCTCAACACCGATCTCCACGTCGTCGACTCGACAACCCGCATGTCCCGTCAGCAGTTCATTCGCAACACCCTCGACGCGATCAGTGCCCAGACTGGCTCGCCGAAGCCGGATGCACCGCTCGCCTCTCCAAGCGATCTCGTCAACGCGCCACCCCCTCCTCCGGACACAAGCGCTTTGACCGGAATAAGTGACCGTCCCTCGACGGCGGAAACCGTCGTCGGAAAAACCGGTACGGGCATCGCGAAGGATCCGCCAGCACCGGCGTCGATCCCGCTTCCTGCCTCGCCCGCTTCGTCTGGACCAGCTACCGCCAACAGCCTCGATCGGTCAACGAGAACGGTTATCAACGCGCCTCATCGCAGCGAAAGCACGGTGACCGTCAGCTCGAGCCAGTCGAACAAGACGCTCGATGCCAGCCTTCAAGCGGTGCTCAAGGTTCGTCTCGACATCATGCGCGCAAGTGACTGCTAATGAAGCGGCTCGAATCGTACGCAGGACATGTACAATGCGGTCAGGGCGCAGCCGATCTACCAGGCTTCGCTCGACAGCGCCTCACAGCTCAATCTTCCAGAGCTCGGCGGTCGCCCGTTCATCTCACATTCACCGTTGAACTCGCCGTACGCAACTTGGAGCAGCGGCGTCAACCGATCCACGAGTCGCCGCAGCTCGCAGTCGACGATCAGCGGCGTCTCGTCCGTGGCGTACAAGCGCTCGAGCGTCCGGGGCATCGGCAGCTTCCTCGGCGCCTCGTCGCTCGAGTTGGTCAGGTCTTCCAGCCCGACGAGCAGCGGGACGTCCCTCACCGACGTGACTAGCTCTTATGTATTTCTCCTCGAAACTCGCAGCTCACCTTGTTCGGCTTCTGCAGGAACAGTGGAACACCGCATACGGCCCGTCTTCGCAGCATCACGCCGTGCCTACCATCGGCTTTGCGAACAGCCTCTCGAACACGATCATCCGCGAACAGCGCGAAGACGACAACGCCTCGGAGGCGAGCACGATAGAGGTGACCGACGAAGAGCTCGCTCTCCTCGGCGCGCCGTGGGCGAAGGAGGGTATTCTCCAACGCAAGCATTATTGGGAGATGACGGGCAAGCGGGCCAAGGACAAGAGCTGGTCCCAGGTCTTTGTCGTCATCTCGGCGGGTGAGCTAAAAATGTTCAGGTTTGACGGTAGCGGTGGCAGCATGCGAGCCGGAGGGGGCGTAGGCGGCGGCGACTGGACCGTATGTGCCCGCTCGTCCTCTGCTTTTCGGTACGCAGTGCTTACACTCGTCTCTGCAGGCGAGTGCGTCCAACGCTGGCTCAATCTCCCTCATTCACGCTCTGTGCTCCTCGATGCCGCCGCCTGGCTACAGCCGGGATCGCCCTCACTGCTTCGTCCTGACCCTGCCGAATGGCGGGTCCTACTTCTTTCAAGCCGGCACGCCCGACCTCGTCGTCGAATGGGTCTCGACCTGCAACTACTGGGCGGCGCGCCTCTCGAAAGAGCCATTGCGCGGCGGCGTCTCGAATATGGAATACGGTTGGAACCGCGTCGACCGCTCGAAAAACGATGACGAACGCGAGGAGATCGCCAGCATCCGCAGCGGTCACAGCCGCATCAGCTACGCCAGTTCTGCGTTTCATTCGGCGACGTCGCTCAGCAACAGCAACGACCGCATCCACATCAACGAGTGGAATGCACCCGAGATTCCCCTCGTCCCGACCAATCTGCCTGAAGAGGCACAGCTCGAAGCCCTGAAGCGTCACGCAGCGCTCGTTCGGAATGAGCTGCACGAGCACAATTGGGTCCGCCAGCCGATGCTTCAGCTCGTGAGTATCTTGTTCGGCTAACCTCGACCCACGAGGCTGACTTCGTCGGGTCAACAGTACTCGCCTCGCAGCTCGAACGCCGCCAGGGCGCAGGCGAACTGGGAGCGCAAGTCGAAGCACCTGCTCGCCGAGAATGTCAAGTACAATACGTACATCGACGCTTTGGCGAGCGCCATCAAACTTCGAGCGCTACAGCGGGGCAAGAAGGAGGTCGAGGCGATGCTCGAGAGCGCCGACGCCGAAGCGGACGATGAGGATGAGCTGATTGCGTCACTGTCCCCGTCGGACGGACCCGCCTCGCCGACAACCACCGCCAAGTCGACGCCACCCTCCCCCGAGATCACCTTCTCTCTCGCCATCAGCGAAACTGCACCGGAGCCCGCCAGTCGCCGCCAGTCGCGCTACGACTCTGCTTCGCAAATGTCCGATGCGACGGGCCGCACCGAGTTTTTCGATTCGTGAGCCTAGGCGCCTTCTCTCGAAAGCGATTGGAGCTGACCAGGGCCCGTTTACAGCCACGGCGACAGCCCGCCGCCGAGCACACCCTAGCCGTTACCCCTTACCCCTTCTCGATACGATACCTCACAGACTTCCGCCCTCCTTACCCACCTCGTTCGTTGCAGTTGGATACCCTTGCATCTTCGTTCTTTGGTCCCTCTCCGCATGTCTGACCCGAGAGAAAGAGAAGATAGTACTGCAAGCAAGCGCAAACAACCCGAATACTCTATAGAACAACTCTCTGCCTTTACAGGCCCTCCTCCTGGCGGTTCAGCACGACCAGCGATGACTCGAGCACGTCGACGACCTTCTCAACGTCCGCCTCCGTCGCAATCAAACTCGGCACGAACCGGACCGTTTGCCTCCCGCACGACAAGATGAGGACCCCTCGCTCGCGCATCAGCTTGACGACCTTCTGGACGTACTCGTCGCGCGTCAAGGGAAGACCGAGGATAAGTCCTCGACCGCGTGGAGGGCCGGCAACGAGGCGAGGGAAGAGGGCGTGGACGTTGGCAAGGCGGGCTTTAAGCGAATCGCCGACGGCAGAGATGTTCGAGAGGAAGGAAGGTGCGGCGATTCGAGAGACAACGTGGTGCGCTACTCGGGTCTGCAGGGGTTGGCCGCTGGGGACGCGAGGCGAAGTCAGCCAGGAGAGTGCGAGCTTCGAGGCGAGGTGGGCGCACCCGAACGTTGTGCCGTGATCCCCGAGTTTAATCACGTCCGCCACCTTGTCCTTCATCATGATTGCACCGATGGGGACGCCCTGCGGAACGGCAGAGGGGTTAGGCTGAGCAAGTGAAGCGAGGCAAAGCGATACTCACGTTAGCCAGCGGCTTCGCCATCGTGACGATGTCGGGGTGGCAGTCCACCGGCATTGAGCCGTGCGCCCAAAAAGATCCAGTCCGACCAAGACCGCACTATAGGAGAGGGAGTGTAAGCCGGAGAGCGAGATAGGCGAAAATTCGAAAGTTGCACACCTGGATTTCGTCGAAGACCAGCAATGCGCCGACGTCGTCGCAACGCTTGCGAAGAGCCCGTAGGAAATCTTCATTCGCCTCGAGGATACCGCCCTCGCCCTGCGTTCTAATGGGGTTAGCGTTAACCACCGGAGGCGTCGAAAGCGCGGCGCACCTGGATGGGCTCCAAAATCACACCGCACGTCTTCTCCGTCACGACTTCGTTGATGCTGCCGATGTCGTTAAGCGTCGCAGGGACGAAGCCGGGGACGAGAGGCGCAAACGGCACCTGATACTTCGGCTGCCAGGTTGCCGACAATGCACCCATCGACCGACCGTGGAAGCCGTCGCGGAACGAGACAATCTCGAACTTCTCGTCCGTCGGCGCAGCAACGCCTTTCTCCGCTCCCTGCGCATTCCGCATAGCTGCGACGTGCTTGCCGTACTTGCGGATGAACTTGAGCGCACCCTCATTCGATTCGGTTCCGGAGTTGGTGAAGAAGACCTTCAAGCCGCCGTCTTCCGCCTTACCGTTCGCCTCTGCCTGTCCCGCCGGAAATCCAAGCCCACCAAACTCCTTCGTCTTCTGCACGAGCAGGTGTGCCAGCTCGCCCGACCACTCGTTGTGCCACAGATTCGCCACGTGAACGAGTTTCCGGCTCTGGTCCTGCAGGACCTTGGCGACGCCCTCGTCCGCATGCCCGAGAGCGTTGACTGCGATTCCGCCGCTGAAATCGAGGTACTCGCGGTCGTGTGAGTCCCAGAGCTTGAGGCCCTTGCCGCGGGCGAGAATGAAATTAGGGCGGGCGTAGGTGTTGAGAGTCACGGAGGCGTGCTTTGCGAGCTTTGCCTTGACATCGGCAGGGATCGAGTCGTCGAGGTGGGTCGGCTCGAGGTAGTCGGTGCAGGCCTTGGCGCTTGCTTGGGCTCGAGCAGATGTCGCAAAAGCTACGTTGAACGTGTCAGTCCGGCTGTCCTGGCGTATGGTGGTGGGACAGGGCGCACCTTTGCCTTTGACTACTGATGAAAATGGCGAGCAGCGAGGAGCGGCGACAACGCCACGAGTGGAGAAGCGGGACAGCATGGCGGGTCAACTAGCCTCTAGTGAGCTCAGCAAGATCCCTCAGCAATGGTCTGGCGGGTTGACAGCGAACAGAATGCTCCCAACGCTTAACTTGCCGCTCTCGCTCCCTCAATCAGCTCGCTGCTCAGATTTCGCTGCAAGGATGGCTGACGCGAAGTTGTTCCAGCGGAACAAACTGCAAGAGTGCGTCACACGGCCTCGTTAGGCCGGACGAGCGCAACGACAGCGGACGAGGCAATGTGGGGTCGAGGCGGCGAGCTGACCTCTGGTGGGCGTGCTGGACAGGCTGCGGGCAGAGTTGCAGGCCGACAAGAAGGACAAGAATTTCACCAGGCGCAAGACGGTGCTCAAGCGAGTGGTGTGTCCGCTCTCCTCTCCAGCCTCGGAGTCCTTGCTGACGCCCCTTGCGCATGAACAGGTCGCGAGCATGACGATGGGGCAGGTGTGTAGCGTTGAGACCGCAGGGAACGCCGCTGCTGACCGCCTGCCGCCTCGCAGGACATGTCGCCGCTCTACGCCGACGTCCTCGCCTGCCTCTCGATTCAGGTTCTCGAGATCAAGAAGATGGTCTACCTCTTCCTAGTCAACTACTCGCGCGTCAAACCCGAAATGGTCAAGCACGCTCTGCCAGGGCTGCTGTCGGTGAGTGGGTCCCCTTTCCGCTTCTTAGGGATACTCGGCCTCCAATTCTTGCTCTCACAGGACGCCAACGACCAGAACGCCCTCATCCGCGCCCTCGCGCTCCGCACCATGTCCTACATCCCTGTCCCCGAAGTCCTGCAAGCCCTCGTCGAACCTTTGCGGCATTGCTTGAAGGACCGGGATCCGTACGTTCGCAAGACGGCTGCCATCTGCGTCGCCAAGATGTACATGCACGACCGGCGGATCGTCGAGCGCGAGCATTTTGTCACGGCGTTGCGAGATCTGCTCATGGATCCGAATCCAACTGTCATCGCCAACGCTATCGCGGCCCTCACCGAGATCAGCGAGCGAAGCGACAACATCCACCTGCGGCTCAATTCGGAGATCACACGACGACTGGTGCAGGCGATGGGCGAGGCTTCCGAGTGCGTTGATTTCGCGAAGAGGAGAGAGCCCATCTGACCTTCCCCGCGTCGCAGGTGGGGCCAGACCTACATCCTCGAGTCGCTCATGTACTATGTTCCCGAGGCACACGAAGACGCGGAACTTCTCGCCGAGCAGCTGTCGATCCGGCTACAGCACTCGAACTCGGCTGTCGTCCTCGCGACCGTCAAGGTCATCCTATACCTTATGAACTACATGGGGAGCGAGCAGTCTGTCAACGACATGTGCCGGCGACTGAGCCCTCCTCTCGGTGCGTGCAGTGCGCTAGCAGATTGTGCGGCAGCTGCTGACCGCATGCATCCGCAGTCACGTTGCTCTCGTCCGGGCCCGAGGTCCAATACGTCGCCCTGCGAAACATCCACCTTATCATCCAGCGGCGTCCATCCGTCCTCCGCAACGAGGTCAAAGTCTTTTTCTGCAAGTACAACGACCCGATCTACGTCAAGCTCGCCAAGCTCGAGATCATCTACCGGTTAGCGAATCCGAAGAACGTTGAGCAAGTCTTGGCGGAGCTGAAGGAGTGCGTCCACTTCCTTCGCTGCTTTATGTGTCTTGCTGATGCCGGACTTGTGCAGGTACGCCTCGGAAGTCGATGTCGAGTTTGTGCGGAAATCCGTTCGAACAATCGGCCGACTCGCCATCAAGATCTCCTCGGCCGCGGACCTGTGCATCTCCGTCCTGCTTCAGCTCGTCAAGACCAAGGTCAGCTACGTCGTACAGGAGGCGATCGTCGTCATCAAGGACATCTTCCGGCGGTACCCGAACCAGTACGAGGGTATCATCGGGACCTTGTGCGAGAACCTCGACGCGCTCGACACGCCTGACGCCAAGGCGGCGATGATCTGGATTGTCGGGCAATATGCGGACCGGATTGAGAACTCGGACGAGCTGCTCGACGATTTCCTCGTGACTTTCCTGGAAGAGCCGGTCGAGGTAGTTCATGATTCTCGCTCGGCTCTGCACACACCGCTGATCTCGCTCTGACAGGTCCAACTCGCGCTGCTCACGGCCACTGTCAAGCTGTTCATTAAGCGACCGACTGCGGGACAAGAGCTCGTCCCGAAGGTGCTGAAGTGGGCGACCGAGGAGGTCGACAACCCCGACCTGCGCGACCGCGGCTTCATTTACTGGCGAATGCTCTCGACCGACCCAGCAGCAGCGACCGACGTCGTCCTCGGCGACAAGCCGACCATCTCGACCGAGTCCGAGGCGATGGACCGAGGATTGCTCGATCGCCTCCTCCTGCATACCGGCACGCTGGCATCCATCTATCAGAAGGAGGCTGTCAGCTTTGTGCGTGGCGCACGACCAAAGTACCTGCAGGACTCGCCCGCGCTCAGCCAGGAGGCGAAGGACAGCTACCTCGAGGCCTTGCGCCTGCCGTCGATGCCGAAGGTTGCTGACAACGCATTGACCGCCGGCGGGGACGCTCCGAGCCTACCGCCTCGACCAACTGCGACGCGGCAGGAATCAAGTGAGGTTGTTGGCGGCGACGAGTACGGGATGGGCGCGCCTCGACCTGCGGCTGGAGCAGGCCTGCTCGACGAGGTCGACGAGGACGATGAGGAGGAAGGTGCGGCGCTCAACCCTGGCTCTGCGTCGTCAAGCGCCGACGACGTGCCGGCAGGCGGTGCGGGCGGAGTGGGAGAAACGCCCGCAGACAACGGTCCCGATGACCCGCTCGACCCGTATGCGAGTCTGGCGAGGATGTCGCTCGATGGGTTCGGGACCTCGGGGACCGCGAGTGGCGGCAGGACGGCGGATGCGGACGGGTATGGGTATTCGGGGCCTCAACCGGTCAACGGCGGGAGGAACGACTTGCTGCTGTGACAACGCCGTCGTAGCGAGAGCTTTGCAACTTGCGTGTCGTTGTCCATGTCAGTGTACGTCTGTGCTGCTTGCTGACTGGCTTCGAGAGCTTGACAGCTCACAACCTCGCCTCGTCCGTCCTCTTTCTCCTGCTCTTCGCCCTCACACCGCTATCTCGCCTTTCAAGCTTTGGTTGCTCGTGAACGGTCTTGAATGGACGCAATCAGGGCGACCACGGTGTGCAGCCTCTCCCTCTCGTCCTGTCGAGCTTGCTCTCCCACGACCTGCTCGACGCATTTCCAAGAGACTCGTGTCGCTACGGCACGACGGGAGCGGTCTGGGGTTGGCTGTGGCGCTGACTGATTGCATTATTTCCCACAGATCCCCTCAATCCGCCTCTCGCGCCGGCATGGCTCTGTGCCTCCCTCGCCCTCGTCAACCCCACTCTCATCGCCGACACCTGGCTCGCTCCATCTCACGACGCACCACCTGATCTTCGAGCGCAAGCATGACGTTGAAGTTGCTGCGAGCGATGCAACAAGCGCGTCGAAGGAGGCGGAGCCGTCGACTGGACCGCAATCGCCCTCGAAGCAGGACGACGAAGTCTGGGTGAGCTGACGTTCCCGCACCTGACCCGGGTTTTACAGGCTCGCAGAGCATTCTGGCTGACTGGACTATCCCCCAGGTCCCCCTCTCGATCCTGCACTCAGTCACCCGCACTCCGCCCTCCTTCACCGGCGAGCCCTCCCCTCTGATCCTCCGCACGCGGCTATATGAGACCATCGAGCTCGCCTTCAACTCCCTCGATGACGCGGACGCTGTGTGGGATAGCCTGAAAGGCTTGTGCGGATCCTTTTCGGCTGGCGGACTCCAAAATCGATATGCGTTTTTCTGCAACGAAGCCGGCAAAACGGACAAGAAGGGAAAGGGGAAGGCGAGCTGGGACATCTACAGTGCCGAGGAAGAGTTTGCGCGGATGGGGATGGGGACGAGGAGCAAGGCTTGGCGGTTCACTGACATCAACGCCGACTTCCAGGTCAGTCTGCTCCTTGCCTAAGTATGCAGATCTAGCTCACGAACTACTTCGCCAGTTCTGTCCATCATATCCGGCAAAGATTGTTGTACCCGCCAAGATTTCCGATACGACGCTCTCTTATGCCGTCAAGTACCGCAGCAAGAGCCGCATACCCGGGCTCGTCTACCTGCATTGGGCCAACCTGGTACGTGGCTCTGTTGTGCACTTCCTTCGCTATCTCCTGCTCACACCCTCTCCTACAGGGCTCGATCACCCGCTCTTCGCAACCCATGGTCGGCATCACCCAGAACGCCCGCTCGATCCAGGACGAAAAGCTTATCGAGGCCATCTTCTCCTCCCATTCCCAGCACTCGCACAAGTTCCAGCCCATGTCTGTCGGCGATCCTCTCGCCTCGTCCTCCTCCCTCGACGTGCCGTCAAGTGGTCAAGTCGTGTACGGCGCGACCGCAACAAATGTCATCATCGATGCGCGCCCGACCAAGAACGCATACGCCAACTCGGTTAAGGGCGCAGGGACGGAGAACATGCTTTATTACAAAAACTGCAAGAAGGAGTACCTTGGCATCGATAACATCCACGTCATGCGATCGAGCTTGAATGGTGTCTTTGACGGTGCGTCCCGCCGTTCGGCCTGAGTACGTGACTGCTGACACGGTTTTGTGCAGCTCTCGCCGATGCCGAAGCATCTGGCCGCCTCGACCGCTCAGCCCTTCGCCGCACAAACTGGCTCTCCCACCTGACCAACATTCTCGACGGCGTCCTCATCGTGATCCGCACCGTTCACCTTTACAACTCGCATGTCCTCGTCCACTGTTCCGATGGGTGGGACCGGACCTCGCAGCTTTCGGCTCTCCCGCAACTCTGCCTCGACCCTTACTTCCGGACCGCGCGCGGCTTTGCCGTCCTGATCGAGAAGGACTGGATCTCGTACGGTCACCGCTTCGCCGACCGGTCAGGCCATCTCTGCAACGACCGCGTCGACTTTGTCCAAAAGTCGGGCGCCGACGGCTCGACCCAGCAAGCCTTCCTCGCCTCGGTAACCCGCCAGTTCGCCTCGTCTTCGCACGCTTTCAAGGAGACCTGTCCAGTCTTTCAGCAGTTCTTCGATTGCGTTTACCAGATCCAGCGACAATTCCCGGACCGCTTCGAGTGGAACGAGCAGCTCCTGCGGTACCTCGTACGTGAGACGTACGCCGGCGCTACGGGCTCCTTTCTGTTCAATTCGGAGAATGACCGTGCCGAGATGCGCGCGCGGACGAGGACGAAGAGTGTTTGGGAAATGGTATTCGACGTCGACGAGTTAGGCGAACTCAAGCTCAAACCCGAGTTCCGCAACCCCGAATACAACCTCTCTCTCGACAACCCCGATTCGAAGGCGCACGGCGCAGATCAGGGCGTCCTCCTATTCGACCCGCAGAACGTCAGGTGGTGGTTCGAGCTGTTCGGTCGGTCCGACAACGAGATGAACGGCCGGCCTTTCGCAAACGACCCGGACGCGACACCGCTCGAGCCGACTGTCACCGAGGTCAAGGTCGTCGAGTCGCCTCAAGACGACCCAATGACGAATGGTGTCATCGGGCAGGCGGGCTCGCTCTCGCTCTCCAACTCGCCCCTCTCGCCGACCGTATCCCCTTCAAATTTTGCAGCCCCTTCGCCTCCTCCACGCTCGTCTTCTCCCTTATCCTCCCGCCAAGACAACCTCCTCTCGCAGCAGCAGCTGTCGGAAACGGTCGCATCGGTCCAGAAGCTCGGCTGGTCGGCGTGGAAGAGCGTGCGGAAATTTGGCGAGGATGCGGCACGTCAGCTTCAGGAGCAGCAGGCGAAGCGTATAGCAGCCGCAGCGGAAGAGGCTGAACGGCGGGGGAGCGCGTATGCGTCGGACGAGCGGACAGCGCGGGAGGCGAGCGGCGGTGGGCTGTGGAGCATGGTGTCGACAAGCAATCATTGGGCGAGTTCGGCCAGCGACGAAGCACCATCGACATCCTTTGCCCCCGCCTACACACCCTATCGACCTCGGCACGCTCCGAACTCGCGCGCTTCAACCTCTGCCAACATCGACCCCTCAGCCTCGACGCCCGCATCAGTTGCGCCCTTCCCTCATCGCACCGAGCGACAGCCCAGCAGCACGCTCTCGATCAATCCGTGGGAGACGGTCTCGCGCGACGAGGCGAGCCCGCCAGACTCCGCCAGACCTGCGGGGCCTTCGAAGGCTGAACTGCGGAAGGTAGAAAGTGAGGCAGAAGCACGAAGCGGGGATCCGTTGGGTGTAGGATTTACATGAGTGTGGGCGGGCAATGCAGGCAACGCTGGCACCTCCCGACGTCCGCGCAATTCCGAGGATGCTGGCGCCTCCTCCTCTCCTCTCTTCTCTCCTCTCTTCCTCCTACATCTCTTTGATGGCTTCTGCTACGTCGAGCGTGACCTGGGATGACGTGGACAGCAGAATACAGTACTCCACCGGCCTGGCAACTACATCAAGGATCAAGGCGGTTCGTTCCTTCTCCCGTATGGGCTTGTGAGCGAGACTGACAAGTCTTCGCCTCAGGCGTCAATGCGACGGCATGGTTCGGCGCCAGCTTTCACTCTTGCGCTGCCGACAATCCCCACACAGCTCCTGCTTGCAACGCGACATTCACCTTCAACGGTCGAGAAGTCACGCTCGTCGGCGACTTCAACCCTTTACAGCAACGCTTTTACGTCGTGCTCGACGATGCGCTCTCATGGCGGTGGTACAACGCCTCGGACCTCATGCCGAACATCCTGATCCGCACGCCCGCCCTCAGCTACAACCGAATCCAGATTCGCGGGCTTTCCTATGAGTCGCACAAGATCACTTCGGCCAGGATCGCAGCGACGTGAAGGCGAACGGCATCACGCTGGACTCGGTGAACTACAACACCAACACCACGCAACATTCTGTCATCTGGACCAGCGATTTCGTCCCCGCCGACCCAAATCCCGCCTACCTATTCACAATGCAGATGGCAGAAAATTCGATCCCGAGCGCAACGTCGTCTACAAGCTCCTCCTCGTCGGCTTCGGCCTCGTCGAACTCCTTATCATCCGCCACCTCCAACCCCGGCCAGCCTTCTTCCTCCTCTTCCAACACCATCGCACTCGGCGCTGGTCTCGGCACAGGGTTGGGCGTCGTAGCCATTCTCGCCTTGACGGGACTTGTTCTCTTCGTGAGGCGGGACGGTCGAACGGGACTTCGGCAGATTCGCGAACCTACGTCTCGAACGGTCTGGACGTCCACGGTGGCGCTCGAAGTGAGTACGACGGCACACAGCATGCTCCGTCGCCGAGCACCTACGGTGAGTGCGACGCTTCAGCTCGCATCAGCCTCATTGCTCACTAGCCTTCCTGTCTCCAGCTCCGTCCGCCGGCATTCCCGAAGTCCAGGAGCAGGCGCACTCGCCTCTCTCGGCGCAAGACGTCTCGCCATACTACTCGTCGCGGTCGCAGAAAAACCTCTCCGTAGGAGGCCTCGACAGCCCGCTCACGTTCACTGCTCGAGGTCAACTCTAATGACGCCTTTCCTCTTTCTGATCCCGCCTTCTAATCCTCTCTCATGTCGTGCTTTGTAGAGTTTGTCATACTGGATATAATGCAGTCATCACCGACGTGCGCTGAATACGTCTCCCCGCTCTCTCCAGCTAAGCTTCTGCGTCCGAATCCTCATTCGCCGTCACAAGACGAGCGTATTCAAGACATAGACGGAACACGTAAGCCTGCGTCGCATGACTCGGTAAGTGAAGGATACGACAAAGGCTGAGCAAGAGGATGAGCGCACCTCCATGTCCTCCTTCCGCAAGTGCCGCTGCTTCCAAGCCGCTCCGGCCTCAGCGATCTCCTTCAGCGCCTTGTCCGTGTCGAATGGCGTACCGTCAGCGTTAAGAGGAAGTTCGGGAAGAGGTGAAGGGCGGGTGAGAACGGTCGGAGCGATGGCGGAGTGGTTGCCCCGCTTGCCGACGAGCGAGGTAGGGTAGCCCTCGAAGAAGGTCTGGATGTTGTGCAACTCAGAGTACGAGGAAGAGAGCGGGATGTAGTGTTTCCTGCGAGCCGAGAGAGAGAGTAAGTCTGCGACCGGTCAAAGCTGGGACGAGCGAGCCAAGCGGAACGCACCAAGGCTGCGCCCAACCCCGCCAGAACTCGCGCTGGATACTGCTCTTGACGACCGCACTCTTGCTCTCCATCAAGGCGGGGAATCTCGGTGAAAAACCAATCTCGTCGATGTCGAGTACAAACTTGTGCTTCCACGCCTCGCTCATCGGCGCGGGCGGCTCGACGCGGTAGCCGAGCGAACGGAGGTACGAGCACTCGCCGAGCGAGGGGTCGCAGGCCATGGCGATGTCGGACGTGGCCTTGTTGGCGATGGCGATCGGGACAGACAGGGCCGTGATGGACGCCGTCTTGGGCTCGAATCCGACGAGGACTCGGTTAGTCGCCATCGCCTCCTGGTTCGCCATCTTGACGAGCCGCTGCTTCTGGAAGGACGAGCCGTGACCGGGCGGGGTGTCGGCACCGCGAGTGACTTTGCCGCGCCAGTATGTGGTGTGCTTCTTGAGCGCCCAGTCGATGTCGGTCGGGTTCTTGGTCAAACCGCGGCGGAACTCGGCTTCGTAGGTGAACTCAGACGAGGGCGACCAGTAGTGATGCGACGGGATGAGGATGTCGGCGAACCCTGTCGGCTTCGAAGGCGAGAAGACGGGGTACAGGTACTCGAGGCTACGCTGGTCCGAGTAGAAGGCTGAGTGGAGTGTATGGAGCGAGGGGTAGTCGCAGACGTAGAAGTCGGCGTCGAGGGCGTGGCTGAAGGTCATCTCCCGAGTGGAGGGAAGGACAGTCTTCGACTTGACACGGCGAGTCTGAGGCGCCTCGAGCTTCGAAGTTACGCGACCCTGGACAACGAGCGCGCCATTCGACTCGGCGGATCGGACCGTCTCGATCAGGCGGCGGGCGGCAGAGTCGGTCGGGCACGAGCGGCGGTAGGCCTCCCAGACAGAGCCGTCGCGCTTCCATTCGGGCGTAAAGTTCTTGATGATGGGCTTGATCATTGGGTCGGTCATATCTGCACGGAGTTGATCAGCTTTGAGTGTTGGCGAGGCAGAGCCAGAAGGCAGCGCACTGATGGGGGGCTCGTCTCCCTCGAGGCCATAGTCCGACTGGTACACCTTCTTCTGCCTCCTCGGGAGAACTCGTCCCTCAGGCTTCTCGTTGATGGCGATGTCCATGTCGGGCAAGTCGCGCACGAACGCGCCAATCATCTGCTGGAACGCATGTGCGGGCGCCCACTTGCCGCTCTTCGAGTGCACCTGCGCGACACCGCTGCGGATCGAGACAATCGAGATACCGGGGACTTGGGCGAGTTCGGCGGTTCGGCGGCGGATCTCCTGTGGCGTGAGCGAGCGGAATGGCTGGAGGTCCTCCATCAACTGGTCATACTCGTCGACGAGCGAGTGATTCCGTCCTTGTGTCGCAAAGGCGAACCATTTGTCGAAGCCGGGAGGAGGCACAATCCCATACCGCGCCTTGTAAGTTCGGGTCGCGCGGTCGAAGGTGAGCGATTGAGACGAGACCTTCTTGTCCCATTTGTCGCGGGCTTCGGTGAGAAGAGGGACGATAGGATGAGGTGCGGAGGGGCCTTCGACGGTCGCGAGAAAGCTCCGTACGGGCGACGGCATGAAGGAGGCGACTTTGGCGGCGTGGTGCTGGGGGATGAAGGAGAGGCGGACGAGGAGGACGATGAAGAAGAGGATGCCGAACATGCCCAAGAGTAGCGTGACAAGCGTGTCGAGCGGCGAAGTCGCCCGCTTGCCCTTCCTCTCCTCGTCGTCGAACCCGGTCCCTCGCAACAGGCTGTCCCCCTCACTCGCCGACGATCCGTAACCCTGCGCGCCATGTCCACCGTACTTATCGCTCCCTGAAGAAGGGAATTGCGTCTTCCTGTCGGCCTCAGGAGAAGGAGGAGGCGAGATGATGGGTGTGGTGGAGAGGTTAACGGGGATGGCAGAGTGGTCGGTTCGAAGGGCTGCGGGAGTGTAGGCCGACGTCGAGGCGTACGCTGGAGAATCTGGAGGCGCGGGCAAGCCGTCCTTTTGCGCGCTCATCCTTGCGGCGTCGTGCAGTCACGTCCGCGGGACGAGGAGTGATGAGGCTGGCGGAGTTGCGAGATGGAGACGGTGGCGCTGTGTGGTTGTACGCGGGCGCGGGGAAGTGTACCCTAGCGAGACCTTGAGCCTGTTCGGTCGACTGTCAAGCAAGAAGAGAGCGTGCGAGAAGAGAGACGAGGGTGTCGAGGTATGCGAGTCTCGACGCGGCTCTCGAAAGACCAGCCTGGCAAAGTCGGCAACGTCACAGGTATTGCAGCAAGCCGTTTAGGGGGTCTACAGCGCACGACGGCTCTTCACGATACATCTTGGTGGCGAGGGAGATGTCCGCCTGCATCGTCGAATGGAGGTCCTGGATCCCAAAGGCAAAAGCCGGTTTTGTAACCCTGTGGAAGACGTGTGGTGGCTCGACTCCCTGGTTAGCATGGCAGTATGCGATTGAGCGCCAAGCCACCGGAGAATTGGAGGAGCATGAGGAGGGGGGAAGCCGGGACAGCAAAAGAGGAGAGGAGGAGATCATCGACGGAACGACGCATTCGGCGCGGACGCTGCTCCGTGATAGAGACTCAAAGCAGCTTCGATGCACAACGCAACCTCGATCAGCCGGTGGTAGGATACGGACGCTGGGAACAGAAGGGTGAGGTGTCCCGTCATGCGCTTCCTGTCGTCGTCTTGACTCGCAACCCCCCGGGACACACGATGCAAACATGTCATGTGCGTGAGAAGTCCATAACACACCAAGGACTAGCCGGCCAGACGCTGCTCCGTCACCGCCGTCCCACAAGAAAGTTGTGCGATGAAGTCGAGAGATGGAAAACAACAAATCTGGCGGGTCGGCGAACGCGTCGGTCGCATAGAGAGCAGTCAGAAATACGGTAACAGCAATAGCAGCCCACATCGAGCGATGAGGCGACAACGAGTGAACGGTCCAAGCCAAAGAGGAGTTCGCCTCCTCCCAGACGCCGCCATCCGCTCACAATGGCTGCCGCTGCGCCTTCGGGCGCACCCTTCCCCCTAAGCCACAGCTCCTCGCCATCTCTGCCGTCCAGACAGTCATCTGAGCGGAGAGGCAGCGTCGACGGGAAGGACAACAGCACGATGCTGCATGGAGCAGCGCTGGCGCCTGTGAGCGAGGGGCGGACGCGACGGACGATCGTGCCAGTGTGGATGATCGTGCTGGGCTGGATAGCGCTGTCTGCAGTGGTCATCTTGATGAGTGCGTCTCCCTTCTCCTCCCCGACTCGTCGCTGTCTCTGCGTCAAATTCTTTAAGAAGCTGAGCTGATCTATGACTCGGCTGCGCAGACCGCGACATCCTCGTCGAGAAGCACTTCGACCATCCCGTCACCCTCACGACCCTCCACCTCATCTTCCAGACTTGCGGTGTGTTCTATTCCTCCGCTGGCAAGACTCGTATTGAGGACGATCTCCTTCTTGCAGCCACCCGCCTCCTTCACCGCTTCACGACGCTCATCTCGGGTCCTCCGCCCGCGGAGGAATATGTTGCGGTCCCGCTCACAGATCCTTCACATCCTCCTCTCGAAGACGGCACTGAGGAGCCCGCTGCGCTAGGAAGGCTCGCGCAGATCGAGCGATGGAAGCGGAAGAGCGTCGAAATGGACTGGGACACCTGGAGGCGGCAAATGTCCGTGGTCCTCTGGCTCCAACCCGTTTCGCTTACTGATACGCTTCTGTTGTGCAGTCTACCCATCGCACTCCTTTTCTCCTTGTCGCTCGTCCTCTCCAACGCCGCCTACCTGTACTGCTCTGTCGCTTTCATCCACATCCTGAAATCCTTCGCCCCGGTGGCCATCCTCCTCGCCGCCTTCGCCTTCCGAACGAAGGTCTTCTCTCTTCGCCTTTTCGGCATCGTCGTTATGATCTCGGCGGGCGTCGGTATCGCCAGCTACGGCGAAGTAGACTTTAGCTTGATCGGCTTCTCGATCCAGGTGGATATAAGTCCTAAGTCTGCGGAGAACCCAAAGCTGACACCGTCCGCTGCAGATGGTCGCCATCGTGATAGAAGCGACTCGCGTCACCCTCATCCAGATGCTCCTCAATCCTACCTCCACCTCGTCGACACCATCGCCCAACTCGCGCCCGCCCGCACCTGCCATCCAAAGTGGCATGTCACCTCTCAAGTCGCTCTACTTCTTCGCGCCAGCCGGCCTCGCCATCAACTTCTTCTTCCTCCTCGTCCTCGAGGGTATGCCAGCGATCCGAGCGATTCCGGCCCTCGGCGCATGGACGATCCTCTCGAACGCGAGCTTGACATTCGCACTCAACCTCTCGGCGGTCATGCTTATTGGCGTGAGCGCGATGGTGCTGAGTTTGAGCAAGATCATCAAGGACATCCTCATGGTCGTCGGCCCCGTGCTGCTGATGGGCGAGAGCGTGGGTCGTCCCACAACTGTTTCCTTGCTGACAATGCTGATCCGCTCCCTCGCAGCTCACCCTCATGCAGTTCGTCGGATACGCAATTGCAACGGTGGGAATGATCGTGTACAAGTTCAGTGAGTCGCCGCCCATTGCCTCAACCACGACCAGTCTTTGTTGAAGTTCTCTCGTCAGCGCCCAATTGAGCTTTGGATGCTTCATAGAGGTCGTTATAAGGGTCTATAGGCTGTACTCTCGGTATCTCCGGTGTTGTAGCGCATCTAGACGGGCAAGACAGTTCCTTTCGCTTCGTACGGATTCAATTTTCACGTCTCTTCTTGGAGTCTAAGGCCTTCGCTTCGCGACATAGTACGCCAACAAGTTCTGCTGGTCCGGCTCGAGTCCTCCGACGAGATCCGCTAGCTTGCCGTCATGTCCTGATGCGGCCGGGTCGAGCGCAACTTGCGCCGAGACGAGCGCCATAATGGCAGCGCGGCGAAGGTCTGCCGACTTGGTGTCGTTCAAGGCCTGCAAACGGACGAGTCAGCCCAAAGCTATGGTAGAGCGGAAGAGGAAGATGACGAGCCCGCTTGAGCAAGTCGGCCGCCTGCGGCAAGACATCTTCGAGAACTGGGCCAGGCAAATGCTCGAAGAAGCCGCCCATCAGGCGGAGGCCAAGCGCAAAAGATCGTGCGAGGGCGTCGGGAGCGGAAGTATCCGAGGCGGACGATAGATAGGCGGAGAGGGAGGGGGCGAGCGTGCCGAGGCCGTAGAGCGGCTCGAGACGGGATGCGAAGGAGTGAGCAATCGCTTCGGTAGCGGCGACGGACTACAAGCATAGAGATCAGCATAACAGCGAAAGCGGAAAGTTGGAACGACTTACCGATCGGGACGGATCCTCGCGCAGCTTGAAGAGCAGGTCGAGTAGATCGGCCTCGGAGCCGGTAAAGCAGGGTGACTGGTTCTCGACCAAATCCTTGAGCAGGAGCAGCGCAGCGTCGCGAGTCATGCCGGTCTGTATGAAGCATTGGTGAACTGAGCAGCTGGAAGGGAAAGCAGAACGACGGACCTCGAGTGCAGCAGGGCGCAGCAAGAGACCCTTGACCCCCTCGTAGACCTTGTCAAACCGCCTGTCATTTTGCCAGAACTCGCTCGTCGTGATCTTGTCGTCCGCGCCGGGTTCACGTCCGTTCACTTTGCTCGGCGTCGCGGGATCTGCTCCGTCGAATCCGCCGTCATCATTCTCCCGCACTGGTCGCTCCTTCGCCAAGCTCGACAGCTTCCGCAAGGAAGCCGCATCGATCGACATGTCCCGCAGGGACGAGATCAAGCCTTTGATCTCGGCTCTCTTTTCCTGCGAGTCTGGCGCAAACGGCGGAGGCTGCGCCAGCGCCTCTGTCCGCTTCACCCACCAGGTACCGCGACTCGGTCCCGCACCGCTTCCGTCCCGTGGATCCGGGCTGTCCTGCAACACCACCTGAGGTCGTGCGAGACGCCGTACCGCAGGATTCGCCGGCGTCTGCATCGCCGTAGATGGCAGAGTCCGGGTACTCTGAGGCGTTCGAGCGACTGCGGCAGCTCCGCCAAAAATGGAGAACGACTCCTCGTCTTGCGCGATCTCGAGCAGTCGCTGCGCCGTTTGCTCGGCCTGCATGGCTTGATCTCGCAATGACTCGTCGACAGGTTCGGAGACGGCGCTGCTGTGCGCTGCACGCATGGAGGAACCGAATCGACTCCCGTCGACGAGGTTGTCGGCGGATCGGAAGGAAGGCGAGACTGGCGGACGAGTGGGTGTTTGGAGAGTCGATGGGCCAGGCGAAGAGCGGGCGGGTGACAGCGTTGGGCGTAAAGGCGACAGATCTGGCATGATCGTCGACAAGACACGTTGTGGTCGTTCGGGAGCGTCGGCCTGTTCCGCCTCCGCCTGCGCCTCCTTCTCCGCCGCCGCCTTCTGCCGTCTCGCCGCCATCATCATCTCCCGAACGCTCGGCTTCTTTGAGCCCCCTGCTTGAGCCGTCGCAGTACTCGCAGACGGTCTCGCCTTGACCGGCGAGTCCTGCGCAGGCGCATCCCCAGTTGGCCGAACCTTATCAAGCAGTTTCCTGGCCGCGGGATCGAACGAAGCCGCCATGAGCGCTGCCCGGTCCGGCCAGACGCGTTCAAACTCCCAGAACGCTGTGCGACTCGTCTCTCGAACCTGAGGGTTCGCATCCGCCAAGCCCTTCTGAAGCGCCGTCTCTAGGTGGGCGAGACCACCGGTATGCTCGATCGCGCCTTTCGAAGGCCGTGCGTAGCAATGGATGACGGTCAGGATGTGCTGAGCGGCGAACTGGCGGGCTGAGGTGGTCCTTCCGGCGAGGGTGAGGAGGATGAGCTGAAGAGTGCGATAGTGGTAGGTCGAATGCTGGAGAAGGGTGGTAACGGTATTCTGCGACGCGGCAGCGACAATCTTCTTCGTCTGACCTGCGACGGAAAGGCAATGCGAGAGGAAGCCGTCGAAGAGCGGTTCGAAGAGATCGGCGGGAAGAGCGGAGGCGAGTTCACACATCAAGGTGAGGGCGGAGATGGCGAGCGTCGTACGAAGCGACGACGACTGGGAGATCAGAAGGTCAGCGAATCTACCGGCGTCGAAGCAGAGAGCCTCGGCTCACGACTCTGATGATCCCCTCCTGCGCTTCTCGAACGCACTGCGCAAAGACGCCTCGCAAATCTCCCTCCGCCACGCCGCCGAGCAGCATCCCCCTTATCCGCGCAATACTGCGATCCCGCGCCATCCAGTTGTGCTCCGTCTCCTTGCCCTCGAAGCCCGACTTCATCGCCTCGAATTCGGCAATCATATCACGCTCCGAAGCGACGAAAACGGGTGCGAGGTCGTCTGCTGACGGCGTGTGGACGGCTGCAGTGTCGGCAAGGAAGGCGGCGGCGGGCAGGGAGGAGAGTAGAGAAGGATGCCGGCGTGTCGAGCTGGAGGATTGGGCGACTGCGGCTGCCCGCGAACGTGTCATTCGAGCAGGAGGCGCCGAGTCGGATGCTCCTGCTGTGTAAGATTCGCTCCGTGCACCTGAGCTTGTCAAGCTGCCTTGGCTTGGACTACGCTCCGTTGCAGGAGTCGATCCCCCCAAAACGGCCGCCAAGATCTGCTCCTGCACCCTTTTCGACACATCCATCTTCACCATCGCCTGCTTGAGATCAGCTTTCGCCGCTGGGCTGACGGAAGGATGGGTGAAGACGGCAATGCAGGTGTGCAGGGCGAGCGAGCGAACCGTTGAGTCGGAGTCGGAAAGAAGCGGTAAGAGGAGCGGCGTGAAGGGGCGGAGCGGGGGTAAGGGAAAGGTGGAACCGGACGGAGGACATCGGATGGCGCCGAGGAAGTGAAGGGCCTGCGAGAAAAGGCGTTAGACGGCGAGAGGCGATTTGTGGGAGCAGGAACGGAGTCACCTGCTCCCGCGCCTTTCCGTTTTTGCTTTGAAAGCCGTGTTCCTGCATTCCTCGCTCGATGAGCTGCCACGGCCCCTCCTTGTCGCTCGATGCGCCTGTTCCAGCCGCAACGCCCAGCCGAAGACTCACCTCTCCCGCGCTGATCACGCTCTCACGCGCCAATTCGCGAGTCGAGGCTTTCGCATCGCCGAGTTTATCGAGCGGAAGAAGGAGAGAAAAGATGGTCTTGAGGATGTACGTGAGCGAGCTGACGGTCGAGGCGGTAGAACGGGTCGGGTCGAAGTCGGCGGATACGAGCAAGGCGAACAGGGGAGGAAGACAGGCAAGAGCGGCGTTCGATACGTGCGAGTTGTTCGACTTGAGCGATTGCCGGACAAGCTGGGCAAGTTGTTCGGGTTCTGCGACCTGTTCGCGTGAGAGTGAGGTCAGCGAGAAAGGCTTCGGGTTCGGATGGCGGCATCCGCGCACCGCTTCGGCCTTGTCGAGCTCATGGGCCAGTTGATGCAGTGCCTGTATCCGCTTATCGTTGTCTGCGTGCGTCGAGATTCGCGAGGTTGACTGAGCGGTGTGGGGCTGAAGCGGGACGAGAACAGCGCACCTTGGTGAACCAAGCCGGTCTCTAGGCGTATCCAACTCATCAGTGTGTAGCTGGCAACCGCTCGCAAGCCGAGTAGAGGGTTAGCAGAGACACAAGCGAGGGGGAGTACAATGAGGAGGTTTCCCTCAAAATGTTCACCTCCTACACACGCTGATCGATTGAGCGCCCGCTAAGCAGCTCAGAAAGCTCTCTCGAGTCTGCTACTCCTGTCCGTTGCACGGCCGAAAGCTCGAGCATCCCCTCCTCCTCTTCATTCATCAGTTCAGGCATGTGAGTTGTCTGCCGCGCCCGTGCGACTCGGCGGTTCCCTGGACGGTCCAGCTCGAGACGCTTCATCTTCAGTTTCACCCGCCTACCTGCGAAGTTCTCGACGCGGATGACGCCCGAAGAAGAGCGATGGGCGCCCGGTAGTCTACATCACGCGCATGCCGGAGCACCAGAAGAACATCTACTACCTCACCGGCGAGTGGCTCAACGAGGTCCGCGACTCTCCCTTTCTCAAGAAAATCATGAAGAAGGGCTACGAGGTCCTCCTCATAGCCGACCCGATCGACGAGTACGCGACGACGCAGCTCAAGGAGTCTGAGGACAAGAAGCTCGTTTTGCATTTCGAAGGAGGGCCTTGAGCTCGAGGAGACGGACGAGGAGAAGGAGGCACACGAGGAGGAGGCCAAGGACTTCGACGAGGTCACCCGCACGATGAAGGAGGTCGTCGTTGACCGCGTCGAGAAGGCCATCATCTCGTGCTGCTTCTGGCGTTGCGATAAAAGCACAAGTACTGCTGAACTACGGCCGTCTCATGCCTGAGGGATCATGAACTGCGCGAAGAAGTCGCCAATCTGCTTGTGCTCGTCGAGGGCGCAAACGAGGGAGACGGTCTGGTCGGGGCGGACGACGGCGATGCAACCCGTCTTCGGATCGATTCCGAGGTTCTTGTAGATCTCGCCGCGAACGTTCGGAGTGACCGGCGACGAGTCGTCGGCGTAGAGCTTGTCATAGGCTGGAGAGCTGGAGGTCAGCGAGTCGAGCAAGACGGGAGGTGAAGGACCAGAACGCGCCGCGAGATCCGTACGGTTTCCGCGCAGGCCAGAGGATGGCAGGGAACGCGTTGGGCTCGACAGAAATGCGCGTATTAGAGATGATCGTCAGCACCTCGACGACGGAGTCGAGGTCCTCGTTTGGCGGCGTGTAGCGGCGGACCGGACCGTCGGCGGCGTCGAAATAAGCCGCGACCTGCAAACCGACGGTAAGCATGTGCCCGAGGAGGACTTCGGTCCTCTCGCACCTGTTCGAGCTTCTTCTTCTGCTCCTCGTCGCGCACGTCGCCAGACAAGAGAATAATCCTCCACCTGCCATTAGAGACGAGCCGGTCGCCAACATGCCAGGGACGAGCATCGGCGAGAGCGACGACGAGGTGGCTCTCGAAGCGCTGCGAAGGAGTCTCTATGAGCTGAGCTGACAAGATGGGCGAGAGCAGTACTCACCATGCCTGTCGGCAGACCTGGAGCGAGAGCAGGCTGTCGCTCTGGCGCGACCAGCATGTTAGGCCGGTAGTGAACGGCGGTACCGGATGCCCATCGAGAAAGCGACTTGAAGAACTGTCAAAAGGGAAGACGAAATCAGCTTTCGTTGCGCTGGGAAGGTCAGCACCTATACGCACCGCTTTGAATTCGGCGAGGGAGACGCCGTCCTGCGCGAGAAAAGGATCGTCAGCCACAGCAAAGAGGCGGGGAGTGATGCGGAAGAACGCACCCCGTCGCCTCCTTCTTCCTTCGGTTTCGCCGAGAACATCCTCGAGAGCTTGTAGTCGAGGTCGATGAGCTCCTTCGCGACCTTGTACCGCTCCTCCTGCAGAAAGAAGGCGTAAGCTGATATTGCCACAGGGGGCTGAGAAACCAGCGTACCGAGTAGGTCTTGAGGAGATTAGGCATCGCTTTACCTTGGAGGACATGCGCGAGCTTCCATCCGAGGTTGTACGCGTCCATCATGCTCGTGTTCATGCCCTGACCGGCCTTGGGTGAGTGGGTGTGGCAGGCGTCGCCGGCGATGAACAACCGCTCGTCGTGCGAGAATGTCTTGCAGAGACGCTGTCCAACCTCGTATACCGTCCACCACTCAAAGTCAGAGCACTCGAGGGTGTACGGCGCCATAATCTTCTTTGCTGTCTCGATAATCGACTCGGGCGTGACGGATGAGCGGTCCTTTAGCGGAAGAGAAGCGTCAGTACCGGCAGGCAGAACGACGAGAGGGGTACGCACAAATCGCTCGCCCGGCTTCGTCGAACCGATCTGGATGTAGAAGCGAACGTAGTCGCGCTCGCGCGGAACGATGAGGATTGAGCCGACCTTGGATTGGACGGTGCATTTGAGGCGGATGTCGGGAAAGGTGGTCTCGCTGACGATGGCGTCGAGGACGCCCCAGACCGCGCCTGCTGCGTCACCTTCGAGGGACAAGCCCATCTGCTTTCGAACCCAGCTCCGTGCGCCGTCGCACCCGACGAGGAATTTGGTCCTGACCGTCTCCTCTTCGCCAGCGTTGTCGAACGCGCCCGCCTCCTTCGTACCCTTTGCAGCGTCAAACTCGTCGTCGGCGAGGAGGTTGCTGCGATGGAGGCCGTTGGGCACTGCGCCAAGCTGCGTGGGGACAGACTCTTCCTCGGTGAGGCGGCGGAGAGTGACGGAGACGGGGTACGAGTTGGGGGAGAAATCGCGAACGAGATTCTGGTCGACGGACAGGGATACGGGTGCAGTCGAGCGCTGCACAGTCAAGTTATCTGTGTGTAGCGATTGACGGTCAGGCGAAACATGGAAATGGAGAGGAAGCGGACGAACTGAAGTCCTTCATGGCGTCGAGGAGGAAGCGCTCAATCCTGCCCTGGCTGAGCACGGCGTGCGGGAAGCGACTTGTTCCGGGTTCGTTCTGTGCGTGGTCAGGCAGCGTCAGGCAGTTTGCGACGGTCTGAAGCAGGTCCGAAACGTACATCCGGGATTCGTCCTGTTCGCTGAAGGATGCCCTTCGAATCCAGCGCCCATGACACAACCTCGTTGATGTGTGCACCTTCGTCAACGAGACGCTGAGCGAACCCGAAGGACTGGAACACTTCGACGGTGCGACACTGAGGGGCGAAGGCCGTCAGCAGGAGAAGCAGAACGGCGGGTGCTCCGGTCGTCGCTCAGGTTGTAGGAGCGTACCTGCACACCGTCAGCGTGGCCTACGAGTACCTTGGTGGGCGCCTTGTCGACAATCCTCGTGCGAATCTTCAGCTTCGACAGCCAGGTCGAGAGCATCAAGCCGGCGGGACCGGCGCCCACGATCAACACATCACAGTCGTTGGTAGCAACCATAGCTCAGCGTGGCACACGGGAGTGATGAGCAAGTGGGAGAGAGCGCAGAAAACGAGGTGCGGAGGTCGTGGGGCGGCGCGATCGGCTTGGAAATCGGCAGGCGGCGGTTTTCGAGAAGTCCGTGCCGAGCGACATCGACGGCGGATGTCGAAGAGTGCGGGAGCAGATGCTGGGCTGGAACCCGCGAATCGCAAGTAAGCCGGGAAGAAGCCGACAAGGAGGAGGAGGATGGGAAAAGCGCCGCAACCTCGGTTGCAATGAAAATCTCGAACGAGGTCGGCGAAAACGCTGAGAGGGTTCTACTGCTCGACTTCCTGGATGGCGGCCTTCCTGGCGGCCGTCGGCTTGAGCAGCTCGGGATCGATGCCCTTCGGAGCGTGCTTGAGGCGATGCTCCTGCTTGTTGCGCTGCGCGTCGACCATCTCGCGCTTCGTCGACGCTGCCTTGTGGATGGGCTTTGGCAGGTAGCGCGTTCTGCACAGGAACATGAGGACGAAGTCAGCACAGAGCGTCAACACCTGCGGAAGGGATGTCCGCTCGACGAGACCAGATCGCGAACGAACGTCCTGAAACAGAAGACACTCGACGCACCTCTCGATCTTCGCAACGTCTGCAACCGTCCCCCACTTCTCCCTGAGCCCGTCCCTGTACTCCTTGCGGACCTGCTCGCGTTTGTCGACGACGCCCAGCTTCTCGGACGCGCGGGCTTTCCAGATGCGCAGGTTGGCGTCGTCCGAGCCAGAGAGGACGAAGCGCGAGTCGAGGGTGTAGAGGGTGGAGAAGACGCTATGAGTGAGAGCAAGGGTCAGCTTGACGCTCGAGCGTCTCCGAACGAGATGGAGCGAGCAGGCTGAGGAGGCCGAACCCACCGTTGCATCCGCTTCGTGTGGTATGTATCCCGACTCTTGCCTTCTCCCTGCTTCCACAGTCGCAACGTCCGATCGTACGACGCCGAAACAAAATCGCGACCCGTGGGCGACCAGTCGCAGGACATGACCCTGCAAGTTCACACCGGAATGGTTAGCACGTTCCCCTCGACGACCAGAAGTGCGCAAGAAGGCGCATGCGGAAGACTCACGCTCCAACGTGTCCCTTATAGACCGAGGTCGTCGTGCTGAGGTTTCGGATGTCGAAAGTGTACAAGTTGTGGTCTTCCGAAGCACAGAGAAGGACGGGTGGTTGGAGAGGGTTGAAGACGAGCTGATTGACGCGCATCTGCAGGCGGAACGCGTAGGAACCGGGTCAGCTTGCTCGGAAGAACAGCTTGACTTCCAATACTTTCGGGCTGTCGCGCAAGAGACTGAGTCCAAACGCCGACGCACCTGCATCGCTACCCGTCCCAATGCCTTCCCGCTCCGCAAGTCATACAAGCACACAGTCCGATCGCTCCCACTGCTCGCCAACACGCTCGTCTCGCTCTTGTTGAACGCGACGCAGGCGACGTGTTCGCCCGACGACGAGTTCGAGGTCGTGTGGAACTTGAGTGTCGAGAGTGGGGCGGTCTTCGTCTCGTCCCAGACCTCAATCTGGGTCGAGCCGGTTGCGAAGATGGGGTCGTAGCGGTGGTGGGAGATGGAGCTGCGATAGGGTCGTCAGTTCTCCCCCTCAGACGTAGAACGAGACGCTGCACTCACTGGAAGCCAGATTTGCCCGTAAAGGTCTGCAGAGGCTGCGAGATGAAAGCGATTAACGGAGCGTGGAGGAGAAAACGGCTGAAAGTGACGCACTCTTGCACCCTTCCCGCTCCCGCCCTTGACATCCCACAGCTTGACCGTCTTGTCGACACCGCACGTCAAGACCCGCGGACTGCCCCTCGCCTCGGTCGCATCGAGATTGGCAAGTCCGTCCTCGTACTCCTCGTCGTCCAACTCGGCCTCCAATCCCGCCCGACCCTTGCCCTTGTACCCAACCTCTGTCCGTTTCCGCTTGATGCCCCGCTCGCCCGCTCCAACCTTCTTCTCGACACGTCCCTCCTCGCCCACCATCGGGTGCGAGAACGCAACGCCCTTGATCATGCCCTTGTGCGACCCCTCGACGTTCCACACGGTCCTCTGTGCTCCCAAGTCCCACACGCGGACTTCTCCATCGCCAGACCCACTTGCAACCCGTCCAAGTCCACCCGCCTCGTCCTTCGTGAGGCAGTAGATCCCGTCTCCGTGTCCCTCGAGCGACGCAACGAATGGCTTGGCGAACATCCGCTCGAGCTTGGCCGCAGTCACCGCACGAGTGTACTCTCGCGTGCGGGCGAAGGGGTGCAGAGCAGGGTCGAGGTTGCGCGAGACCGGGGCGTTCGAGGTCGATGACGCCGGGAGGTGGTCCTCGAGGGACCGGTGCATGGTCTTGATCTTCTGCGTGCGTGTGAAGGTGTAATCATCAGCTCACAGCGTACATTGCGACGATGTGGGGACGACTGAGCACGGGCGGGTCGATGAGGCGATGGAGGGTCGCACGGACAACAGGACGTACCATGGTCGTGCGGTCGCGGTCCCAAGCGAGTCAACAGAGCAGATCACGTCGCAGATGAAGCAGACTAGCGAGAGTTGACGAGCACGAAGCGAATGGTCGCGGCGGGAGATGAAGTCGGAGACCAACCACAACCCTCGCCCCGCTACGAATCGCTTCTGAGGGCTCTTGCAGTGCTTATTCGGCCTGCAAAGCTATTTCTGAAGGTCTCTGAGCTTGTCCGACTCAGATCAGGGCTTGTTGTCGCCGCGTACTCTCGTCCCTCGCCCAACTCTCGGGATGCGCTGTACGTTTGTTCATCTGCACAGGCTGTCCTGAGGATGTCAAGGTTGACGCTCAAATTACTCACACAGACGCCGTCCTCGTCACCGGCCCCGCCGGCGCAGGCAAGTCGACCTTCTGCGCCTCGCTCATCACGCACGCCCAGTCGCTCGGCCGTACCGTGCACCTCTTCAACCTCGATCCCGCAGCAGACAAGTTCGAGTACCCGCCGAGCGTGGACATTCGGGATTTGGTCAGCTTGGAGGAGGTCATGGAGGACTTGGAGTTGGGTCCGAACGGAGGATTGGTGTACTGCTTCGAGTACGTCGACGCCCTTTAGCTGATTTTGGTCCTGCTAACCATTCCGTGTATTCATAGATACCTGATGCAAAATCTCGACTGGCTGACGGACGCTCTCGGAGACTACGAGGACGACTACGTTCGTTTCCCTCTCCTTCCCCGACTTCTTCGGCCGACACTGACGCTCCCTTCGCAGCTCATCATCGACTGCCCCGGTCAAATCGAACTCTACACGCACATCCCCATCCTCCCTCGGCTCGCCAAGCTCCTGACAACCAACATGAACATCAACCTCGTTGCGTGCTACCTCCTCGAATCGCAGTTCATGGAGGACACGGCAAAGTATTTCTCCGGAGTGCTGTCGGCCATGAGTTGTATGATTGGGCTTGAGGTGCCGTTCGTGAATGTCATGAGCAAGATGGATCTCGTGCGGCGGGAAGGAAAGCGGAAGAAGGAGGTCGACCGGTGCGTGTCAACTCCCTCTGCAATCTCCGCCAACTCAACTGCGCGACGAACAGCGGTGGTTCGAGTTGGTCCAAGCAAAGGAGGCTGATCATCTCTGATTTACAGCTTCCTCGACCCCGACCCCGAGCTCCTTCGCACCTCCGTCAACCGAGAGCTGAACCCGAAGTTCCACGAGCTCAACAGCGCGCTCGTGCATCTCGTTCGTCCCTCGACGCCGCCTCTTCCCTCTCAAGCTAGCCTGGTTGACCTGGTATTGAATCTCCGCAGGTCGACGACTTCAACATGGTCCAGTTCCTCCCCCTCGACGTGACGGACGAAGACTCGGTCGGCGTCGTGTTAAGCCACCTCGACAATGCGATACAGTATGGCGAACACGAGGAGCCGAAGGAGCCTACAGATGTGCGTAACAGCCTTTCGCGATGGATATCATGAGGAAGCGGGGTTTCGGCGCCACTCTTGCGCCGCATGTTACGCTCCTCGTCGAAAAGTTCTGCTGACGATTGCACTCTCCTTGCAGATGGACCAGGGCGACTTTGACACGGAAGGCTGAGCGGAAGATGCTCCAAGTCTGCTCCAAGACGGCGACGACGAGCAGGAATCACCGCGCCTCTTCTCCCACCGTTCCGCGCAGGTCTCTCTCTGCACCCTAGACTCTCTCGCCGCATTGTGCTTGTTGTAACGAGTTGCTTGCATGTTCACTCGCCCGGTTGACATTGCGAACAAGTCCATCCTCGAGCTTGAGCACGGCAGGCTTCGCTCGCTCGTCTCGCTCGCTCAGCGTGTGGCTGGTTGTGGTGTGGCTGGCTGGACTGTGCTAGACTTTGACTGCCCCTCTGCTCCGCTCTCACCCTTCCCCCATACTCGTACACTCACCCACCTCGCTTTCACCGCCCCCGCCCATCTCTCACTCTCACAATGGTCGTCTCGCTCGCTTCCACCGGCGGGGCAGCCAAGATCTACTGCGTCAATGGCGGTGGAATGACTTCGAAGAACGCGGCGGCGTGGCTCGAGGCGAAGCTAACGGACCGCAACAAGCGGCGCAAGAGGGGAGGTCAGGGAGGGACGGGCGGAGAGGGGGAGATCAGGCTCATTCAGGTGCGTGATGCCGTGTGAGACTGCTGAGGAGGTCTGCGCGACTGACGAGTGCCCCGCCCGCAGGACTTTGACTTCCCCGAGGCGTCCAACAAGATCAAGACGACTCGCGACGGAAAGTATCTGATGGCGACAGGGACGTACAAGCCCAGGATGAAGGTGTTCGACCTTGAGGAGCTGAGCATGAAGATGGAGCGCGTGACGGACAGCGAGAACGTCGACTTCTGCGTGCGTGACCCACCGTTTCCCTTCCCTCGAGTTGAAGCTGAACCGTTTCTCGCTCAGATCCTCTCTTCCGACTGGACCAAGACCCTCCACCTCCAATCTGACCGCTCACTCGACCTCCACACCCAGTCCGCCTCGCATTACAGCGTCCGCATGCCGCGACAAGGCCGAACACTCGCCTACCACTTCCCTACCTGCGACGCGCTCGTCGGTGGAACTGGCGCGCAAGTGTGGCGGTTAAATCTCGAAGTCGGGCGGTTCATGAAACCTTTCGGGATGGAAGGGGCGGGGGAATACGATGGCGGAGAAGGAGGCGGAGTTGGCGGCGGGTTGGGCGCGCCAGGAGATTTCGTTACGGGCGTCAACGCCATCGACATCAACCCGGCACACCAGCTCATGTGCTTTGGTACCGACACAGCGCTCGGGCGAGGGACGGTCGAGCTATGGGACCCACGAAGTCGGTCTCGAGCTGGCATCCTGCGGCTGCCGTACAACTCGCTCCTCGCTTCGAGCATGTCGAGCGCGAGCTTGAAGCACCCGCGGCTTCCGGGAGTCGACGACGACAGTGCGATGGGCGGCGTGGCGATTACGGCGTTGTCGAACAAGTCGGACGGCCTGAACCTCGCAGTCGGCACATCGACCGGTCACGTCTTGCTGTACGACCTGCGTGCGAGCAAACCGTACACGACGAAGGACCAGGGGTACGGGTTGCCCGTGAAGAAGGTCGAGTGGGTCGAAAGTGCGCCTGCGACGAGCAGCGACGCGGAGCGGGAAGGTGGGTGGGTCGCGAGTGCGGACGAGAAGGTGGTCAAGATCTGGGGCAAGGAAACGGGCACGAACCTCGTCGCCATCAACCCGCCGATGCCGGTCAATGATCTACACATCTACCCCGGCACTGGCCTCGTCTTCCTCGCCAACGAGACCTCGCCTATGACGGGCTACTACGTCCCGCAGCTCGGCCCGGCACCCAAGTGGGCTCGCTTCCTCGACAACATGACGGAGGAGATGGAGGACGACCAGGAGACGCTCGTGTACGACGACTACAAGTTTGTCGACCGACAGGAACTCGACGACCTCAACCTCACGCACCTCGTCGGCACCGACACGCTCAAGCCGTACATGCATGGATACTTTGTCGACCTCCGACTGTACACCAAGGCGCGCGCGATCGCCAACCCGTTCCAGTACGCCGAGCACCGCGACAAGCTCATCCGCGACAAGCTCGCCGCCGAGCAAGAGTCGCGCATCCGCGGCGCGAAAAAGGCCGCCGGTGCAGCCGTCGCTGGCGTCAAGGTCAACAAGCAGCTTGCGCGGAGGGCGCGCGAGGCCGAGGAGAAGCTGCGAAAGCGAGAGGCGGGCGAGGAGGATGAGGAGGACGACGATGGCCGCAGGAAGCGCAAAAAGAAGGCGCAGGCCGAGACGCCCAGCTTGCTCAAGGACGACCGTTTCGCCGACCTGTTCACCAATCCCGACTTCGAAATCGACGAGGCGTCGCGCGAATTCCAGCTGCTCAACCCGTCCACCAAGCCGGTGCGCAGCCTTTCCGTCCCTCCTGCCGCCTCTCAAGCTGACCTCCTGCTCCACAGAACCAGCGACGCGACGAGGACGACGACGACGATGAGGAGGCGGAGGAGGAGGAGGAGGAGGATACGGCCGACGGCTTCGGCTCGCAGGATGAGGGCGAGGATGACCTGTCCAACTCGGACAGCAGTGCAGAGGGCGATCTCGGCTTCGACCATCAGCGACGACCAGTCGAGCCTCCTCAGAGATCCTCCAAGCCTGTACCCTCCCGGCGAGCAGCAGCACTCGTCAAGCCCGCTCCCTCCCGCCCAACACTCGTCGCTGCCGACGACTCTGACGACGAGACTGTCTCGGCCGCTCGCTCCCGACCTCTTGCCGCCGTCGACCGAGCTTCCCAGACGCTGGCTCAACGTGCGCGACAAGCAGCCGAGTCGGGCTGGGCGAAGCGATCGAAGCGTGCGGGCGAGGCTGCCTCGTCGGCAGGCGGCGACGACATCACTCGCGGCACGCCTGGGGGCGGAATGGAGATGTCATTTGTTCCGCAAATGAAATCGGCTGCCGAGATTGCCGAGAAGAAGAGGGAGCGGAAGGAGAAGAGGGAGAAGGAGAAGGCGGAGAAGGCCAAGTTTGGGATGGGTCTCGAAAGGAGCCGTGATGGGCCGGAGCAGGAGCAGCAGGAGCAGCAGCGACAGCTTGGCGACGAGGAGGACAGCGGGCGGAAACGGTTGCGCAAGCCTGCGCGCTCTGCGTCGCGGACCAAGACGCGCTTCCTGTAGATTTCGCTCGTCTCGCAGCGCTCGTGGAAATCGAAGGGTTGCTCGAACAGATTACGGGCTCGATGTCGATGCATGTAAAATACTGACTGGATGCTGGAGAGACGGTATCGGTATCGGGACGACGGCTCGAGCGGAGCCCGGTGAGGATGCGGCTCGGAGTGAAGACAACAAACAGTGACGGAGGAGCCTATGTGCAGAGGCAAGGTACAGATGCACTGCAGAGGTTGAGGGAACTTGCAAATTCAGTCGGCCTATTCGCACGCAGGAGGCCATTCCGTCCGCACCACCCCTTGCTGAGGATCGCTCGGAGCGGGGACGGCTGGCTCGCCTGGGGCCAGCGTCGTCGACGTGCTGGCGACGGACCCCTCTGCGTCCCATTCGTCGCCATCGCCATCACCATCCATTCCGTCTCTGCTCGCGCTGTAGCCCTCGGCAGAAGCCGGCCGCGACGGCGGCTGCGTCGACGTCGCCTCGTCCTCCTCGGCGAGTACAGAAGGTACTGTCGAGCGAGACGAGTTGGCGGCTGAAGTTGCGGTTGACGACGTGGCGCTGCCGCCGCGACGAGACGGACCGACTTTCGCTTCGCCGCCCTTGTGGATCTTAAGGTGTCGGCGGAGATTGGACTGCATCGGAAGCGCGAGCGGATCAGCATGTGGTTCATTCATTGCGCGTGGTGCAGAGAGAGAGATAAGCGTTCGGAGGGGGAGGCAAATTGCGGTCTCGAACGCTCACCTGGACTGAGAAGGCTCGATCGCACAGCGGGCAGGTGAACGGCTTCTCGCCCGTGTGCGAGTGTATATGGATGCGAAGTGAGGAAGGACGAGCGAAGCGCTTGGCTGTATCGCGGGCCAATCGTCAACGGAAAGTCGCCTCCGAAACGGGGGTGTGAGGAAAAGAAGACGCACGGCAATGTGGACACCCGTAACGCCCAACGTCGCCGGTCGACTCGAAAGCGTTCTGTGCGTCGGACATCGAGACGGCTTCGTCGTTGGCGGCAGGGGTCGCAGCAGGTGGAGGCGCCGGCGCGGGTGCTGGCGGAGTCCAGCTCGACTGGGGCGGCGGGCCGACGGGAGAGTAGGCGGACGGCGGAAAGGTTGAAGAGCTCGGTCCGGCAGAGGGCGGCGAGATGGGACCGGCGCCAGGCAATCCTGATGGAACGGAGGGCGGAAGGTGCGGAGCGGCAGGAGACGAGGCAAAGTGCGGGTAGTAAGTGCTGTATGGCGCGTTGACTAGTGAGGATCGCCGATATCCGTCGTAGGGGTATCGCGCGAGGTGTGAGGGGTCAGGCGGGTAGGTCGACGGTCCGGCTTGCGGCGGGTAGTAGGGCGGCGCACGAGGGGGAAGACTCGCAATTCCGTCGACCGCGCCTTCTCGTTCGCGCGAGGCGGCGTGCGGCGGCGCACTGGGCAGCCAAGTCCTCGTGCGGTACTCGTCTGCCGTCGAGATGGACAACGCTCGCGGTCTCGACGGGTCGTGACGAGTATCCGACGGCGACCATCTCAGGCCAAAGTCGCCCGACAGCCCACCAGTGCCGCTCGTGTCCCCCTCTGCTACCGTGGACACGGCCGGAGTGTCATGCCGTTCGGACGAAGTGGCGAAGCCGGAAAAGCGGCTTTGGCGGGACTCGTCAAAGCCGTAGACGTGTGGGATCGAGGCGCTCCTACCTCGTCCGTTGAACGAAGAGAGGCCGGACGGAAGAGGGTGGAGAGCGTTGCCGTCGGGAAACTCGAGCGTGGTGAGCTGTCGCGCGGGTGGAGGAGAAGGACCGGAGGGCGGATGTCGGGCGGAGTATGCGAGGCCTGCGTCTGTCGCTGTTGCGGCTGACGAGGAGTCCACCGTAGGATACTGCTCGTGGTGGTTCGCCTCGAATGGCGGCGCAGGAGGGAGGGTGGAGGGCTGTTTTCCTCGGCGAAAGCCATCCTGAGGAGGAAAGGTTCGCGTCGAGTCGGAGGTCGCTCCTGCTCGCGCCGACTCGTCAGCCGCACTGGAACGTGCTGGACTCGTCGAAACAAACATGAGTGTACCCAAGGGAGGCGAATCTGTCGCGTTGAGGAGAGCCGAGATGGAGGGGAGACGACGGCTCGCGACCTGCACCTCGGCCGGGTGGGCGCGCACGCCTACTCCCTGCGGGCTAGGCGGGATGTCTGGCGGTGCAGGCTCTTCTACGTCCATCAGCACGCGTCCGCGCTGGGCATGTCCCTGGGGAGCGAGCGGCGAGGGCAACGAAAGCGTCACGGTTCCGTCGAGCGGCGCCGGTTCAGAAGGTTCTTCGGGGACGCGGGGGCCGGCCGTGCGCCCTCGTGTGCTGCCTCGAATCGCTCTGGGGTGCGTTGCGGAGCGGCAGCAGGACCGCACACGGTCGTCCAGCGGGCGACTCGGCGAGGAGGAGAGGATCGTCGCGTGTCGTCGTCAACGCTGGTGGGATGCGCGGAAATGCCCAAGCTGGATCTGGTTCCGACTCGGAGCGGCGTTGGCTGACTCGCTGAGCCTGTCTGTGCAGGCAGAGTGGCGTTTCGAGGGCGAGTTGCCAGCGGAGCACGTCGACACCAAAAGGAGAACGCAAACTGAGCGGCGGAGGTGCTGCTGCGCTGCTGTCGACCAAGGACGTGCCTGGCTCCCGTGTGATCGTTCTCCGGGTCTTCGGCACGCCAAAATGCCTCCCGCTTCCTCCTCGCTCCCCGCCGCACGCGGGGCGACCTGGAACTTGCTCTGCGGAACGGAGAAAAGCTTCTCTCGCTCGCCCCGTCGTCCTCGTCAACCGCTGGTCCTCCGCCTGCTTCCTATGACGCTTTGTCGCTGGTCTGTGGACCCTCGCCTGCGAGCTCTCCTCATAGCCGGCCGGTATCGACGCCTGCGAAGGGGCTGCACAGAAGCGAACCGCGACGGCTTCCGTGATCGAGCGCCTTTCGACCTTCGCAGGGGCACCTCTTCTTCCTCGCGCGGTTGACTCCTTCCGCCATGTCCTGACTGATGAATGGCAAAACGACTCTCTCGGACTCTCTCACTGATCCGACGATGGCCGCTGGAAGAGCTCGAACCTGGCCGGCGTCCCGCAGGACGGGAATGATTTTCCTCATCTCAGATGCTCTCGCGCTCGGACAGCGGAGGAGTTCTCCCTCGATTCGACTGGGAAACCAGGGCAACGCTTGCTTGCCCGGACTCGCTGTTCGCCGACTTGGTGTACTGCCACGCTCGCCCGGCTTGCCGGCTTGCACACTTGCGCCCGAAAATTAGTAACCTTTTCCTGCTTCCTCGCATGCTTCCGCCACCCCTTCTCGCTCGCTCTCCTCTCGCTCCTCGGCCGAGTGCGCCCAGCGCTTCGTAGAGACGGCAACGCAATCTCCATACGATGCACACTCGACATCCTCGTCAGACCTTGCGCGAGACGGGCCTGATGGTGACGCCTGGCTTGACGAGCACCGACGGGAGCGTCTGATCCCTGAGAATCTGTTCGTATGAAGAGCAACGGACGATCAGTATCCATGGGCGAGACGGCGAATATCTGAACGACAGTGCGTCACAAAGACGCGAGGTAGACACCTCAACGCACCGTCGACGTCGACCACTCTGGTCCGAGCGGAGTCCTCAGCTTGTGCTCGTGCTGCGCCGCGCTCGTGTAGGGGAAAGGCAGATCCTTGAGCATGTACTTGGCTGCCTTGCGGTCCTTGCGCTCGCTGATGATGACGTGGTTGAGCCCAGTGTCCTTGCGTTGCGACTCGTCGACCCCCGCGATCTTGGTCACGAACTTGCGCGGGTTCTTCGCCTTCTTGGCTCCCTTGCCGCCCCACGAGCCCTGCGAGCAACGACCTGGATTAACAGCCCTCGACCGTCCGACCGTCCGGACTGGAGCTGGAACGCACCCATCCAGGCAACGTGTTGTCCTCTTCCCGCGGTGCATCACGCTCAATCTCCTTGCGCTTCTCGTCGGCAAAGTCCTGTGGCGGAGGCAGACGTCAGCAGGTTCGCGGGAAGGACGCGGAGGACGACGACCTGGACGCACGGCGACAACGTCGTCGTTCGCGAAAGCCTCCCTGACGAGCTCGCGCTGCTTGAACGCCGCCCGTCCCTTCCCTCGCTGCGCATCAATCTCCTCGTCATCGAGCTCGTCGTCGCTCGAGCCCACCTCGTCGGCGTCGACACCATTCGCGACCATGGCACCACCAATCTGCGGAGTCTCCTCCGCCCCTCGCTTCCCCTCCTTCCCATTCCTGCCTACACTCGCAGCAAGCGCAGCATCAGCGCCAAGGTCAATCTCGACCTGTGCGTCCTCGCGCTCGGCCTCCCTCGCGTCCGCCTGTTTCGCACGAGCACGATCGGCCTTCGCAGCTGATTTGGCCACAGACGAGTCGGCCTTGGCGGATGAAGCCTTGTTCGACTTGCGGGAAAGCTTGGCCGTGTCGTCGCCCGAGGCCAAGGCGAGCCAGGGGTTCGTCTCGGCTTCGACTGCTGGGCCGGGGTTTGAGAGGGAAGGGCGAGAGCGGGCGGTGGCGCGAGATGAGGAAGGAGCAGAGATGCTGACGGGACCGGAGAGCTTGGTGGTGGTGGTGGCGGAGGAGGAGAGGGTTGGCGGAGCGTCAGGTTCGGCGGTGAGAGACGAGGTAGCGCCGGCGGCCTGCAAGCACGTACAATTTGAGCCGAAGGGACCCAGCGAGGCAGGAGGTGACGCGGACGCACCTTGACAGCCGCGCTCGACGGGCCAAAGACCATGCGGCCGAGATTACCCTGCACCTGCTCCGACAGGGCGAGCGGCTGGTCGTCCTCCTCGTTCTCGTCCATCCGGCCCGCCTCGTCCATCTCGGCGAGTCGCTGCTTCAGCTCGTCCGCCTCCTGCTGGACCTGCTTGTCCGCGCGAGCCATAGCGTCCCTCATGAACTTCATGTTGAGCACGCCCTTGAGCTTCGGATCGTTCGCCCTGGCCGCCGCCTCCCTCGCATCGAGCGCAGCGAGCTCGTCGAACGCTTGTCGCCGGATCGTATCGACGTCCTCGTCGTCCTCGTCGGCCGAATCCCGCTCGTCGTCGCTGCCGGACGCAAACTCGTCGACGGCGTCGTCCGAATCAACCCCGGCAATCTTCTTCCGCAGCTCCTCCCGCCGCGACACCATGTCGCGAATCGCCGCGTTGCGCTCCTCCTCCAGCCCTTCTAGCCCGTCAATCTTCTTCGCCCACCTGCCTCCCTTGCCCGAGTGCTTGAGCGTCGCGCGCTCCTTCGCACGCTGCAACTCGAGCCTCGCACGCTCCTCCTCGACCCGGTTGCCGCCATCGATGGCATCGAGCTCGGCGAGGTCCTCGAGCGACATCTGCGGACCGCCGTTCGCCGCGCGCTCCTTGGCCTTGCGGTGAATGCGGCGGTACGCCTTGCTCTTGATCTTGGCGACGCGCTTCGCTTTCCGCTCGGCGCGATACATCAGGTCGCGCTGGCGACGGAGCTCGGCTTGGCGGGTGGCGAGATCGGCGGGATCGAGGGTTGCGAGCGCGGCCTTCTCCTCCTTCTGCAGGTCGGACTGCGACATCTGCGCTGTCGTCAAAAGCGACTGGATCGACGCCTCGAGCTCGTTCGTAGGCTGTTGTATCAGAGCGTCAGCCTGTGCGGCACAATGCAGCTGGGAGCGTGCGCACCTGGAACTTGGCGCTCCATTCGTTCGCATTCGGGTCGCGGTGGACGTCCCCCTCGCCTCCGACAAGCGGCAGAACGAGGCGCTCGTGACGCGCCCCCTCGACACCGAGACCACTCTCGCCTTTCATTCGCCGAACGGTCTCGTTCCACTTGTCCGTCTCCTCCTTCGTCTGCTCGTACGCGGCCTCGCGATCGATCTTGTCCTGCAAGCGACCGGGAAGGGGAGCCGAGAGCGGGCCGGGGGCTTTGAGGTGCGAGTTGGTTGTCGTGACTTTCGAAGAGGACGAGGAAGAAGACGAGGCGAGGGGTCTGAGCGACTTGCGCAGTGAGGCGAGGCGAGGGTTCTTCGAGTTGGAGAAGGAGGAGAGGAGGTCGTCGAGGTTGACTTTGCCTGCAGAGATGAACGACGCGTGAGCAAGGGATGGCCGATGGCAGGGTGAGGAATGCGCGCACCGTCAGCACCGCCAGACTTTCCGACAGCGACGAACTCTCCCTCCGGATACGCCTCCGTCCGCTCCTGCAAAACGACTCGCTTCTTCTTCTTTCCGCCATCGTCGTCTTCGCCGTCGCGAGTCTTGCGCTTCTTGCTGTCGAGACCGGAGACGAACGAGTCGAGCTTGTCGAGAGCCGAAGGATCGTCATCGTCCGACATCTCTTCGCCTTCCTCGTCACGCTCGTCGTCCTCATCAGATGTTGAGCCGTCGCCGACCTCCCCCACCTCGTCGTCGGAAGCCTGAAAGCCGCCGGCGTCGAGCACCTCCGTCAGGTCCATCCAGCCTGCGCCCTCCTCGTCATCGTAGTCGATCTCGTCTTCGTCAAGGTCGACGTCCATGCTTCTCGCCTTGCCCTTCCTTGCGCTGCTGCCGCCTTTCTTCATCGGCAAGTCTTCCTCCTCGTCCTCATCTTCGGCCATGTCCGAGTCGATCTCCTCGTCCTCGTCGTCGCTGCCGATGAAAGCTGCGCCGTCTTCTACGTCCGAGTCCATTCCGAGCTTGAAGCCGGCGGGCTTGACACCCGTGAACTCGACAACCTCGTCGCCGCGGACGCGGAACCCGCCCGATTCGTCCTCGTCCTCGTCCAAGTCTTCCTCGCCCTGCGTCTCTGCTTCGTCCTCTGACGGCGTAGCACGCCCCTTGCCCTTCAAGGTGGCACCATTGGCCTGCTGCTTGCCCGTGCCCTTCCTCGCGCCGAACGAAGCCCTCGCAAGCGGATCGACGTCTCCCCTCGGCCGCTTGATCCTCGCCGAGTAATCGTATACATCGAGCGCTCCTCCCTCTACACTGCCAGACGCAGCCGATGGTGTGGCGCGCCCCTTGCCCTTGGTGGACTTGAGCGACTTTGATGAGGACGCCTGAGCAGCGACAGGTTTGGCGGTGCGCTTGGAAGCGCCTGTGAGCTGTTTCGGCTGCCTACCTTGGCGTGGCATAGCTTCAGACCAAGCAAGAGAGCGAGCGTAGGTGGTCAAAGTGAGGGACTTCGGTGAGCTCGAGCGAGCTGAACCAGCCTCGGCCCAGCAACTCTCTCCATTTGGCTGGGTGGACTCGTACGAAGCTCTGATTGTCGTAGTTGGATATTGCAGACCCATTCGAACGGCCCAAGGTGCCAGTCGAGCGGTCGAAGTTATCCTCCCCACACTGCTTCATCATCTCCGTCGCTCGAATACCGTCATTCACGGCTGCCTCGCTCTTCTGATAGCCGAGACTCTGCTACGCCACGCTAGACACTCGCGGCCACGAACGGACACGATGGCCGGATCTCCCCATGCCGTTGACGCGACGGCAGGCGACGAGCGAGTTGGATCAGCCGCGTTGAGGGACCGACGGTCCGTCTCGCGGGACTCGCTGGGGATCGCGAGGCACTAACTGACACTGTTCACGCGCTTACACGCTGCCCCAGCCCCGAAGAAGGGTCGTATCTCGAACCTCTCCCGCAAGAATATTGGCTCGTTGAAGGACTTCCTCGACTGGCCGATGGAGCACGTCCTCCGCATTCTCGATGAAGTCGACCTGCAGACCGTCTTCTGTATCGGGCTCGCTCAACAATCGGGTTTGAAAGCTGTTGCGGAGGCACACGGCCGCGATGTACTTTCTTTGGAAGTGGGCGAGGTAACGCAGCGGAATGCCCAGCTTCAGGGTGCCCAGCTGCAACGTCTACCAATACGCTAATCTGCTCATTCGGGTGTTGTCGAGTGAGTCCGCGATCGAAGTCGGGTTTTTTTCAATGCCTACATCCACTGGCACTGCTGCGGAAAGGCGACGACTAAGGTCGACTACGTCCTGCGTATCCGCACTTGTCCGAAGTGCTGGCGGATCTTCCTAGCCTAGGATGAGCAGTCACTGTGCGTTCGCTTCCCTGACTCCGGCTGACTCATGCTCACACTACGCTCTGCAGAAGACAGAAGCGGCACCTATCGTCAGACCCCGCACAACCTACTGTCCGAGCTCGAAGCGGTCGACTCGATGATCGAAGAGATCGAAGAGATCCGGCAGGAAGTGCTCTTCCTGCAGGGCGCCTGCCCAGAAGACCTGCTCCCTCACGACGACAAGTATGGCTCGGAAGATTCGGACTTGCCGGACCCGAAAGATCCCAGTTGGCACCTCTGGGAGGAAGTTCGCCAGCCAGCGTTCCTCAGGAGCGAAAGTCGGCCGGATTTCTGGGACGTCGACAGCAAGCAGGACTTTCATGATGCGCTGGAGGGCCTGCAACGTCAGTGTAACCAGTTGAGTTGTTCAACGATCGTTTCGTCAGCTCTTCTGACGGTTTATCTTGGCAGGACGCCGAGGACGTCTTTTCCTGATTCAAACAGCAAGAGTTGACGAAGAAGGCGGAACTGGGGAAGCTCAACGTGAAGCGACGTCAAGCGATCGAGGGCCAACCGTGCGTCTGAACGCAGTTCCTGGATTTCGGGACGAATGCGGGCTGAACAGGCTCTGTCTTTGCAGTTTCGTGCATCGCAATTGGATTGAGCGCACCAAATTGCCAACCGAGAGCGGTGAGCGCGATCGTTCGTTCTCACGGTGCTCCTCCTGACGCTTAACCTTGTCTCGTAACCATCAATGACGTCCAGTACGAATTAGAAGGCATCTTGATCGCGTGCCGTGCGCAGGTCGAAGCCGCAGCATGCAGAAGGGAACGTGTCCGTCTCGAGTCGCTGGGTTACTCGACCCGCTCCCAAACGTCGTCGAATTTTGTCAGCTCGAGCCTGTCAAGTCGATCTACCAGGTCGACTCGGTGGAGGACATTGACCAGGAGACGAGTGTCTCTCGAAGACCACGCCAACGCCATTTCCGCGGCGGTAATTGCGGCGCGCGCGCAATTCGGCAAGCGCTGTTCCTCAAACTCGTCGAGCTGCTCACCGACCTGCAGCGCAATGCAGCGCAAGATCGACTGGATCGAGCCTCCATAGCCCGCCGTCCAGCTTCTCCCCCTCGAAAATCCGCAAGCCGTCATAACGAACGCCGAGACCTACCAGGACGCCCTGCTCTCGCGCGCCAGCAGTCTCCTCCATGGCCGGACTTGCAGACGCGCCGGGCACATCTCGCGGATCGCTTCGCAGCGCTGCGAGATCCTGCATCACCCCGCACCGCTCGACCTCGACAAGTACAGTTGCCTCTAGAGCTTATGACATCCAACACTCAAGATCTTGCATACCGCCAACAAAGACGTCCGCGCGAGATCTGACCTTGGTAGGCGCTTGCTGACGGAAGTCTGTTCTCGCAGGCCGTCCATCGCCACCAATACCATGACTTCGGAGGGATCTATCACGGCCGCGCCGAATCGGACAATCTGCTAGTCTGCGAGACACGCCAAGAGGCTATGGAACGGTTGTATAGGTGCGCCTTTCGACACACTGGCCTGCAGTCCACGGCTGACTTCTGCACTTCTTGCAGGTATTGTACGGGTTACACAGCGGAGCATTCCGTCCGCTTTTGACCGCCTCGTATACTGAGGTTTTCCACGAGGCTTCACTCCTCCCATTGCCATGCTTTCGTTTGCGCACCCCAAAACTTCGCCGTATCTTCTCCTCGAAACCACTTCTGCAGGTTCCCCTCTCCTGTAAGCGCGTTCGCAAGTTTGGCATGCTGCTCTGTCGACAGTGACGCGGTCACAAGCGCAAGCGACGCTCCTGACAGCGAGAAGACGCTCTCCCTCTCTCACCGCAGCCATCAAATCGGCTTCTTGCTCAGTCATGGACGCTTCTGTTGAAGCACACCGCCTCGTCGCCCGCTTCCTACGCTCCCAAGGCTACTCTGCCGCCCTCGACTCGTTCATCAACGAGGTGTCTCACGCACACCCTCGACTGCCATGCCTCCTCGACGCGGACCCGACTGCAGGCGACGCCGGAGAAGACTTGCAGGACCTGGTGGAGAACGCGGTGGCTGCGAGGCTCGCGAGGTTGCGGGCGGACGACCCGACATCGTCTCTCCGTGATCAGCTTGTGGGGCTCGAACTGAAGGAGGTGGAACTGCCGAAAGGCAAGGCGCGGACGGTAGTGCGGGAAACGAGCAACGTGCTTACGGTACAGCGGGGCGTGCTGCCGAAGCGGGAGTGGGACACGCAACAGCACCGGTATCAATGGTGAGGCAGTCTTGCTCGTCGCCGCTGCCCATGCGAGCTGAAGACCCCATTGCACAGTAACGAGACGCCGTGCCTCTTCACGACCGCCGTCGACCGAACCCTGAAAGCCTACGCCCTCGATATTTACGCACTCCTCGACTCTTTCTCGCTTCCCTCACCTTGCCTCTCCTTCGCCCAGCATCCCGTTACCGAACACCGACGCTTTGTGACGTGCGCGATGATGGATGGTAGCACGACGGTACTTGATCTGGTGACGCGGGAAGTGAAGGCAAAGGTGCAAGGACACAACAAGGTGCGCTCACGAACATTACTCCGTCGCTGCGCTAGCTCCGAGCTCATATCTCGCAGCGGCTGACTCTGCTCTTAAGCAGTACATTGTGCGTGTCTGCTGGTCTCCTGACGGCCGCCACCTTGCTACCCTCGGCTACGACAAGCTCGTCCGCGTCTACCGTTTCGAGCTCTCAGCGCCCGCTTCGACCTCTTCCTCCGAGCCAACCCTCTTTGACGACGAAGCGCCCGATCACCTCGCTGTTTGCCCCGACGTCAGGCTCAACCTCGTCCACACGATCGAAAGCCGGACCAACCCAGAAGCCGCCATTTGGCTGCCTGACTCTCAGTGGCTCGTCTGGAGCGCGCGAGACGACCACTTGCTGCGGTACTTGCGGGTGCCGGACGACGATGCGGACGAGTGGCAGACCGAGGAGGTCAACCTCAACGAAAACGGAGACTCTTTCACTAGTTTCTCCGTGTGGGTCCATCTTTTTAACCCTTTTTGACCCTGAATTGACGCTGAGATCGCCCGCTCCAATAGCCTCTCCATCGGCCTCCATCCGACCCTCCCGCTGCTTTCGCTTCAGACCTCCACCCTCTCCGCCCGCATCCTACTCTACCCTTTCCACACGGCAACACGCCTTCTCACACTTCATACGACCGCCTCGCAGTCCGACTACTTCAACCCACGTCACGCATGGTTGCCGTCGGGTGCCGGCGTCGTCGTCAACTCGGAAGACGGCCTTCTTCGAATTATCGACCTTCGAGGGCGAGTGCGGGTCTCGCAGGGAGCGCATGGTGCTGCGGCGCCGGCAGAAGACGGCGAGGAAGGGCTGACCGAAGAGGTGAGGAGCGAGCGGGCGCGATTGAGGCGTGAGGCGGACAAGGGCAGCAGCGTCATTCGGGACGTCGAGGTGCTGGTGAACAAAGACGACAAGGGCAGTGTGACGGGGTGGAAAGTCGTCTCGTGCGGCTTTGACAAGACGGTGAAGGTGCTTGAGTAGCTCTTGCTCGCCGAATGCATGGTTGTCGAGCGATTGGGGTCAACTCTTGCGAGGCGTTCACCGCTGTTTCGCTGGCTGGCTGGCGCTGCGCACAGCGGATCTTTGCACGCTGGACGCACGTGGTTTCGTCACACAGGACTCCGCTCGTCGTCCGGAGTGGTCCGCGGAAAGCCTCTCGCCTCGTGTCCGCTCCTTCGCTTCTTCCCTTCCTTCTCCTCACATCTCCGGTTCTCAAGCAAACGAAGACACGTTGTGATTATTTTACCGCCTCTTGAGAACGTCCTGAATGACGCTGACGAAGTTCGCGCGCCAGGCGAAGATGCGCTTCTCTCTCAAGGCGAAGATGCGATTCTCTCTCCCGGTCGCCGTCCTCGGAACTCACCAGAGGTGATTATCGCCTGCAATGCGGCGTACGGAAGTTGTCAGGCGGCCTGCGCTACTGCTGCCCTCTTCGCACCGACGCCGTAAGGTACGCGCCTTCTATCACAACCAGGCGTCGCAGTGCACGAGGCGTTAACGAAAGGTTAAGGAGGAGTCGATCGCCTGCGAAGCAGAGGAAGGCTGGCTTGGGATAGCTTCCGTGGTGCCGTTGAACACGTGCTTGGCTTCTCGAGCCCGTTGCGAGAGAGCACACGGGTTAGCGACTGCGAGGAGAGCTGGTGGTGACTCAGAAAGATTCCGAGCGAGAACTCGCAGGATTGCCGTCGCAAGCTGCGAGACCTCGCCTCCATCTCACACGCTCTGTCCGTCTACAACCCCTTCGCAATCGACTCCTCTTCGAGTTTGAACTCGAGCCAAGCCGGCAGGAACGCCTTAGCGAGCCACCGCCCTCCCTCCTCCTGACTCTCTCCCGCTCCGTCTCCAAGCTCGACCGCCTCGCTCTTCGCTTCGCCATCACTTCCGACCGTAGCCGTCTCGGTGACAGGAGCCTTGACGACAAAGACGCCTTCGTTCGGGTCGGTGCCGTCGCCGACTTGGTCTGTCCTGACACTGCCGTACGCGAGCGTGATCGTCTGGAGGCCGGACTGCGAGACGAGAGGGAGGGATGAGCCGAGTTTGCCGGAAGGACGAGCGCGAGGAGAGGAAGAGGCGGAGAGGAGGGTAAGAGTTGAACCGGGCGGAGGAGTCGGGAAGAGCGAGGGGTAGGGTACGAGAGACGCTGCGGGCGGCACGGGCTCGCCTGGGACTCTGCACGCTCGCAAATCAGCTTGGAGGTGCGAGGAAAGGCTACAGAAGCGAGACGCACTCTTCGCCCTCCCTGAATAGCCGGAACACCATCCCGCGTTTCCTCACGACGCCCTTGTGGTGCGTCCGCGCCGTCAGCTCCTGACCGACGTAGCAGCCTTTCCGGTAGTCCACCCCGTTCATCAAGTCAATGTTGCCTTCGAGCGGCAGGGCGGGGAAGTCGGCGGGTCCTTCGGGGACGGCGTGAGTGAGGCGGTGGAGCTGGAAGTGGACAGGCGTGACTGGAGCAAATAGTTCAGCGGGGGCTGAGGAAGCGGGAGAGTCAGTAAGATCGCGCGGGCAGACGATCAAAGCTGTAGGAAGGGACACTCACGCTTCTCGCCGTCCTTCTCCTCGATCCATCGTCTACCCATCCCTACTACCCGTGGGTCCCATCCCTTCTTGCGCTCCTCGAGCCATCGCTCTGCCTCCTCCACCTCGTGTGCGGTACTCTTTCCTTCACCAAAGTCCGCCGGGTTCTTCCATGCCGCCACAACGACCAGTTCTTGCTCAGCCCCAGCTCCGACCTTCACTTTCGACCGCAACTTGTGCCGCTTGAAGTACGTTCGCAAGGTCGAGGTGAAAGACGAGTCGTGTTCGATGAGGTAAGCTGGAGAACCGTCGGCTGTGAGAGTTGCAGGAGGGTATAGCATGATGTCGTGCATGTAGCGGCCCTGCGAGCAATGTACAGGTCAATGGAGAACACATTAACGACTGATCCAGGAATTGAACGCACGTCTGCCTTCAAGATGTTCGCATAAAGGACCCTTCGCTTGTCCGGATCGTCCTCCTCGCCCGGTTGCGCCAGTCTCCGCACATCGTTCGACACCAGTCCCTGCAGGAACTTTTGCGAGTCCTCTCCTGACACTGCGAGCAGCGCACGTGCCGGCAGCTGGGCGTAGAGGTAAGGTGGAGCGAGGGGTCGGGCCGAGAGGGAGAAGGAGCGGGAGAAGGAGCAGGTGCAGGGGCGCAGGGCTGTGGGCGCCGTGTACGCAGTCCTAGATAACAGCAGCATCGTTCACAGCGCTCCTGGCTCTTGGAGCGAGTGAATGGCAGCATGGACACCATCGGAGACGTTCCTCTCGCTCTTGCTACGCTCATCGATCAGCGACAACAGCTCGAACCGGCTCAAGCGACTCGCTATCACGTTGAACGAGCTCTCTTTCACCTGCCAACCTTTGTCCGACTTCGCCCCGTGCCCTCGATCCCTCGGTCGCTCATCTCGTCCTTATGTCGTGCAAGGGAATTCGACAGGCGCTTGCCGACTGTGTCCTCCGAAGCGACTGCGTTTTACGATCCGACCCGCCAAGGTCCCCGCAAGAGTGCATCAAGGACCACATTGACGAGTTGCCCGAGGAGTGCCAGCTGCTAAGGAAGAGCTTCTTTGAATGCAAGAGGGGCATGGTGAGTGGCATTTGTTTCCTTGAGAGCACCCAGAATGGTACGACTGACGAGCTGCGTCGGTCTCTGCAGCTGGACATGCGGTACACAACCGACTCTCGCTCCCTCCGCTCCCCTCCTCCTGTTCTTTCCCCATAACTCCCCGGCCTTCTCCCGCTCAGGACCGAGTTGCGAGAGTCAAGACTGACCAGCTGTTTCCCTCCACGTTTGCAGGAAACGCTTCCGAGGAAACGAGCCCGCGCAGTTCAAGACCACTGGCAAGGAAGGACTTGGCGAGGCGGCGGATGCCAAAAACTGAGGTTCCGAAAACACGCGACGTCAAGAGGCCCGAGCGGGCAAGAGGAGGACGAGACGATTATACCCCGAAAGTCGAACTAGATACCTCTTGCGGCCGGATTGCCTGCCAGACTTGCAACAGCAACGAACTTTACTAATATCCTTCACTAATACCAACAGAGCGATAACTGAGGGTCCATTGCGAGGAATCTACGCAGCCTGCCCTCTCGCCTTGAGCACCAAAGCCTTGAGAGCCGGCGCAACCTGTTTCCGTGTCGCCTTGTCGTTCTCCTGCTGCCAAACCTTCCACTTCTCGCCACCCTTCCCACCTTCCTGCACACCAAAATCCTTGACATCCTTCCACTCTTGCAGCTGCAACACCTCGTCCTTCTCGAGCCCGGGGAAGACGACCTTGCTCAATCGCTCGTTCCGCGAGAGGATGAGCAACTCCCGACGATGTTTTCCGGGCTGTCCAGACTTCTTGACGTGCGTGTACGACGTTAAAATCCCCAGGAGGTCGAGTTTGCGCTCGTCCATCCATCGCCGAGTATCCTGAAGCAATCCCTCCATCTTCTTCTCTCCCGAACCGGCGAACTTCTCGAGCCAAGTTGAGAGCGATAGCGGGACAGTCGAGAGTCCGTAGCGGAATGTCAACTCGGCATATTCTTTGTAGTCGCGGCGGAGGAGGTCGTGGCCCGAGAGGCGCGAAACGTCTTCTTTTGCTGACGAGAGGCGAGCGTTGTGCGCTTTTAGCGCATTGAGGGCGGACGAGGAGGTGGTGGAAGCGGAAAAGTTGGTAGTCGCGGTTGAAGCAGAGAAGGAGGAGAAGGGGAGGAGGGTACTGACGGCGGATAAGTCCGTCTCGGTCGCCTTGCCACCTTCCGATGTCGGCTTCAGTCGAGTGTCGATCATGATGGCCGACAGGAGGAGGTCGGCGAGGGGTGTGGGGACGGAGAAGTTGGAAGATGAGGCAAAATGGGAGGTAACGAGGGACGAGCAGCTTCCGACTGGCGAGATCAGCCGAGGCGAAGCGTCGAGATGTCGGCCTTCATCTGCGTGGTGATCAATGACTGACACCACACGCTTGTCCTCCTCCTCGTTGTCAACGGTGGAAGGGTCGGAGCGGAACATGGGAAGGAGGACGTTGTGGTCGACGAGGGCGAATCGTGCGCCTAGGTTCGACACCCGGGAAGACGGTAGCTCGTCGATAGTGAGTATAGAATCGCTTGAGATGCCAGCATCGGAGAGGGCGAGGACATTTTCTGGTCGCAGGTGCAGGTCGGAGCGGGCGGTAAGGACGAGGGGAACGTATTGTCGGCTCGAGACGGCGTTTTGGGTGGCAAAATGCGCGTAGCCGATTGCGCATGCCATCGAGTCGAGGTCTGCGGAATGCAAGGGTCACCAGGGAGTCCGAGCTGTCGAACCTGAGAGGGTGAACGAACCGCCTGCCTCGTTTCCAACGCTTATCACCCACTTGTCGAGCTCTGTTTCGCCATTAACCGCGCTCAAGAAGGCCTCCTTTTTGCTCTTGAGCAGCTGACCGAACGAATCAGCCTGCCCGTGCGCCATGAGACCTGCTGTCGAGGCAGAGATCCGAAGGAAGCGGGGAGGGAGCAGCTTGTCGGCGCTCGCGTCGAGTAGGAAAAGAGAGACCAAGAGGGCGAGAGAGAGCGCGGAGGAGAACAGCAGACCCGTCTCTAGCAGATTTCGAGCCAGTGTAGCGGTCTGGTGGAGCGAAGAGATGAGGCGCAAGTTTGTATTCAATCTAATTGGGCTTGAGCATTACAAACGAGTTGTATTCAGCTGTGCCCTCCCCTCCTAGCCCTCCGTTCCAAACCTCGTCACACACTACACGACCAGACACAATGAAGGGCGACAAGGCAAAGGAAGCACTCCTCAAGCTAGGCCTCCGCCGCGTCGAGGACATCACCCGCGTCGTGATCCGCAGGCCCAAGTCGGTGCGTACCCAGCGACACAGTGTCCGTCGCGGATGGAGCAGCCGAGCTGACGAGCAGATTATTGGCGTGCAGGCCCTCCTCGCGATCCAGGACCCCGAGGTCTACAAGTCGTGCGTTGTCGCGTCCCGTCTCCTCCCACCCCGTCTCCTCACTTACCTCGTGCCCATCCGCGCGCAGGCCCGTCTCGGACTGTTACATCGTCTTCGGCGAGGCCAAGCCCGAAGATGCCTCGGCCGGCTTCCCCAACTTTGCCCAGCTCGCACAGGCAGAGCAGCTCGCGTCGCAGCAGGCGGCCGCTGCCGGCGGTGAGGACGGCGCCGAGGGCAAGAAACCCGCTGCGATCCAGGAGGAGGAGGGCGAGGCAGACGCAGAGGGTCTCGACGAGGGTGACAGTGCGTTTGACCGTTCCTTTGGCTGCCTCCGTCGCGCGACGTCGCCGACCCGTTCTTGCGCCCTTTACAGTCAGCGTCGTCATGCAGCAGGTGCGCTGACCGTTGCTGCACGAGCATTTCCAAGGCGCATACTAACCCGCTTTCTTCGCATTCACAAAGGCCAACTGCTCCCGGGCAAAGGGTACGATCCTTTCATCCCCTTCTCCCGCTTTCCCCAACTAACCTCGTCTCGCCAACAGCATGCAACGCCCTCAAGGCAACAAAGGGTGACCTCGTTCAGGCGATCCTCGATGCTCAGGGTTAACGGAGTGAGAGAGAGAGAGAGACGGTATTCCCGGCTCCAGACGGAAAAGCATCGCACCTTTGCAAAGGCAAACTCGTTCTTACGCCTCTCTGCGCACTGTGGGCGAGACAAGGGCTACTATAAGCAAGATTATCATTACGAAAGCGGGAAGAGAAACGCTAAAACCCCTGCTCTCTTACGCTCGTTCTTCCGGTCCTCCTTCCTCGTTCTTCCGCTCCCTGCGCTACGCGCACAGGTCCGCCACGTCGCGACGTATACGCCGCCACTCTACGACTCGTAGTTGCTCGAGTTGCCACCGCAGCACATCGCAAAGATGCCACCCTTCTTTTTCTGCTGAGCAGGCTTCGACGCCGGCGCCGCGGCGGGAGCGGGTGTAGCAGCAGGAGCAGGGGCAGGAGTAGTCTCCTTCTGTGCCGGTGCCGATGCGGGCTCAGCTGCGGCGGGAGTGGTATGAGCAGGCTGCGAGGTCGCGACGTTCTCCTTCGGCGTCTGGGTCGCGGCGGGAGTCGGGTCGTCGACGGTGTAGGGGGTGGCTGCACATCGCGCGGATTCCTCCGTCAACATAACGAGCTCCTCAGACGTCAGGAAGGAAATCGAGATGCACCAGACTCGGTAGGGATGGCCTTGCCGAGCGCAGGCGCGCCCTCCTCGGGGTGAGCGCCGGCCGAAGTCGCGGTTGTGGCCGCACCTGCGGCTGCGGCGCCGGTCGTGGCTGCTGCTGCGCCCTCAGTGGCGGTCAGGCCGGATGCGTGCTTCTCGAGGCTGAGGAGAGAAGGGATGAAAAGGTCAACTGTCCGTCGTCTCGGCAGCGAGGGGGTGCGATAGCATAACAGATGACGCGGAAATCAAGCGAGCTATCCCAGGAGCAAGCCCGAGAGAGGAGGGAGAGGGGGCCGCAACAAGCTGCAAAGCGCCCTTTGAGCACAGCTTCTCCCCTTGACGCCTTCCAGTCGCGGCCCAGTCCCCTCTCTCTCGGACACCGGGTCAACCAAAGTGCACTCAAGAGTCACGTCGTTGCTTCTAGATTCGTTTCGCGCGCAAGTCGAGGGAAGATCCGTTCCGTCCTCCTTGTCCCGGTCGAGATGGGGGGAAAAGGCGAAGGAAGAGCTTACGCCGCCTTGCCAGCAACAAACGTCTTGACCGTGTTGGCAAAGTACGTCGCCTGGTTGCGAGCAATGTTGAGCTCCTTCTCCGAGATGCCGCGCGAGCCGTCGCCCGACGCGATGCCGGCAGCGCCGTAGGCCGATCCGCCGACGATCTCGTTGATGTCGGTCAAGTCGGCGGCGGCGTAGCCGGGAGAAACGAAGGTGATGCCGTGGTGGGCGAAGAAGGGGACGGTGGTGAGGGCGGTGGTCCTGCGGGAGACGAGGTCAACATCCGCGCTCGTCTCGAAGCTGCCAGCGGGGCACTACTCACTCCTGTCCGCCGTGCTGCGACGCAGTCGAGGTGAAGACCGACGCAAACTTGCCGATCAAGGCACCCTTGGCCCAGAGGCCGCCGGTCGCGTCGAAGAACGCCGAGACGGCGGCGGGCGCGCGGCCGTAGCGAGTCGGGAAGCCCATGAGGAAGCCGTCGTAGTGGGTGAGGTCGTCCGGCTTGACGTCGGGGTAATCGCCGCGGGGAGCAGCGTGCATCTGCGGGGTGAAGGCGAGGGTTAACGAGCGTTTCTCCGTCGCTTGAAAGCCGCAGACCAGCTCACCTTGCCGCGGATCTCCTCCTGCACATCGCGAAGGACGCGTCAGAAAGCCATTCGAGCAGTTTGGGCGCGGCTAGGGACGCACCGTGAGGATCTCGGGGAACTGAAGGAGGTCGACCTCGACGCCGGTAGTCTTGGCCTCGGCCGCGATGGCCTCAGCAAGAGTGCGGACGTGGCCGTCTGTTACCGGCAAGCAGAGCGCGGTCAGAGGAGCCAATCACTGATGTCGTGCTCCTGCTGCCTGGCGGGGCAAGTGGGGAGGAGGAGGCCGAGCGGACGAGTCAAGGCATCGGGGGCTGGCGAGGGGGTGCGGGACAGTCGCGGAGCTCGTCGTCGTGGGGATCGGGCCCGGCGCTACAGATCGGCGACGAGGACTCACAGGTCGAGTACTGTTGGGCGATGGAAACGGAGCCAGTCAATACAAGGGCGACGGCGCCAGTTTCGAAGGGCACACGCGCGACTCACGAAGATGACAGCGATCTTGGCAACCCTGCGAGCGCATCACGAGCGTTCCCAGAGGGCGAGACGGGATGGAAGGAAGCGAGGAAAGGCGTGGAGCGATGAGGTAAGAGGGTTCGAAGGGGGACAGGGTCAGCCGCTCGTTTCGTGCGCCGTGGAGTGTGCCACTCACATTGTGCGAGTCTATGGATGAGCCGGAGACGGGGTCGAGAAAGCAAGCAAGAGGGGAAGGCGAGCGACGGCGCCGAGATCGTCTCGCGAGACAAAAGAGTTGCCAAAGTGGCGAAATGGCTGAGTAACATCCTCGAGTAAGCCTGCGACAAGCTAAAGGCAAGCGTGGTTGCGGCGAGATTACTGTGCCCTCTACTGCACCCACACCCGCGCGCCCCGGCTGCTGACCTCGCCACCGTCAGGCGCGACCGCCGCGACCCGCGTCCAGAAGACGCTCTCCTTGAGCCGCACAACCTCGCTCCAGCACCGGTCCTCCCACCCAATCGCTCTGCCAATGATCGAGTCGCCTCCGTCGTCCGTCGAGAGAGACGGGTGTTTGGGAGGTCCGCTTCTGCGAGGCGGGAGAGCGGGCGGAGTCGACGGCGCAGTCGAGATACGCGGAGAGCCTGGAGGTGAAGGCGTAGCTGACGGTGCGGGCGAGTCGCGTGCCGAAGAGCGAGAAGGCCGCGGAGGAGCGCTGCCCTTGGCCGGCGAGAGCGAAGTCGTCGAGCTGTTCGAAGGCTTGCCCTCGTCGACGTGGTCGCTCGACGTGCTGCGCCGACCTTCCGCCTCGTCTTCGTGCTCGTCCGCCTCGTTCTGAGCCTCCTCGCTCGCCTCGGGCACGACGATCTTGGGCGTTCCCTGCGCCGCCGACTCGCCCTTCCCACCATGCGTGTCCTCCGTCTCGAAATCCTGCGCCTCGACGCCCTCGCCTCCACTCGCAGCCGCACCAGACCCGCTGATACCCAATCCATCCTTGCCCTCGCCTCTCTCCTCCTCCTCCTTCGCAGGCGAGACAATCCCATCCGTGACCTTCCTCACCCCCAACTCCTTCGCATTACTGTCTCCCCTCCCCTTCACGAACCTAAACCCTTCCTCGAGCAACAACCCACGTTCGATGACGCGGATATAGGTCCAGAACTCGCATACGGCGCGGAGGCGCGCGAGGCAGTATGATGGACAGATTGGGTAGCGTTGCGCGGAGGTGTCGGAGATCCGGAAGAGGTGGACGAGGAGTGAGGCGTCGTGCGGGTGGTGAGAGGCCGAGGTTTGCGGAGGCGGAAAGGTGAAGGTTTCGGACGAAGTGGACGAGGTGTGAGAATGGTAGGCGGTCGACGAGGAGGACGAGACGGAAGAGAGTGTCGGAGTGCTGTTGGACGACGAGCGCGAGAAGAGCGACGAGCCAAGCTTGCGCATCGTCTGGTTGACCGCGGCGACAGACGTCGTTGGCGTCTTTGCCCCGCGCACATTACCCGAGTTCGGTAGCCATTTCTCGAGGCTACAGCCGCACATGGCGCACTTGTCAGATGGAAACTCGATACCCGAATGCAGCGGCTCGATTAGGAGCGTCCCGTCGACGACGGCGGTCCCGACACCACGGCGCGAGAGGAAGCCCAGTCCTGGCGCGAGGTCGAGTCGCAGCGCAGGGTCCGAGTCTTCCTCGACACATCGCTTGAGGAAAGGCTGAGAGAGGTGCGTCGAGAGCAGGAGGTGAGGTGCGAGCAGCTGGGCGGGCGTGAGGTAATGAGGGTGCGTGGGGTCCACGGCGAAGCTGCGCGTCGAGAGGGCAGGGTGGGAAAAGCTGCCTCCTTCAGGTGGGCGAGAGAGAGCCGAGACGCGGGTCTGACGGAGATAGGTGACAAAGGCGAGGAATTCGTGGTAGGGAAGGACAGAGGTAAGGAGTTTCGGTGCTGATAGGTTTGAAGGGGAGAGGGCTGATGACGGGCCGGCGGAAGCCACTACGCGCGTATCAATCGGTGTGAGGTGCTCGCCATCTGAGAAGACGATGGCGCCGACGTCGCCCTCGGCCGACTCGCGCTCGCCGACCTGGTCTTCCTCGACCGGCTCGCCGAGCGCAGCCAGCCGCCGCTTGAGCGTCGCGACCTCCTCATCCCGCTTCTCGAGCTTGAGCACCGTGTCCTTCAGGCCGACCTGTACCTCCTCAAGCAGCGCCTGCATCGAGACTCCCGCTTCTTCCACCGTCCGCGTCTTCTCCTCCGCCCGTGCCCGCGCGAGACGCTCGAAAGCGACCATCTTGTTCGCCTCGGAGAACAAGTTCGACGTGAGGTTCTCGACTTCGGTCTCGAGAGCGGTGTGCGCCTGGACGGCCGTCTCGCGAGTATGGGTCTCCTCGACGACTTTCGCCATCAGCCGCTGCATCTCGCCCTGGACGTGGCTCTGTACTTGAGGATAGATCAGTATAGCGCAAAGAGTCGGAAGGCAGGGCGCTACGCACCTTTTCGACCCAACCTCCTGCCTCGATCTCCTTCTCCCACTTCTCCTTGTCCTTCTCGAGGTCGGCGACCCTCTTCCGCATCGCCCTCTCCTGCTCCTGCTTCTCATGCAGCTCGTCCTCGAGTTCACCCCTCGTCGTGTACGACTTGACGAGTTTCGAGTTGAGGCTCGTGACCTGGCTCGCGAGATCGGTGATTTGAGCGCGCAGGATCGCAATGAGCTCTTCGTTCGACGCTGCGGCGGGCTCGAGAGATGGCTGCGGGTTCTTCAGCGGGAGGTCAAGCGACGAGATCGACGCAGCGGCGGGCGTGACGGCGTGTTGGTCTCTGTGAGCGATCGCAGCGTCTCCCTCAGTGTGTTGCCGCCCGTCTTTGGCCACATCGTGCGCAGGAGCATCCTGCTCGCCAATCTCGCCACTTCTCGCCGATTCAGCTGGTGCGACATCGTCGGTCGTGTCCTGTGCATCCTGGAAGTCGCTCGTCCCGCTGTTCCTCCGCGTGTGCGAGGGCGACGGTTCGCCGTGGTCGCTGCCAGCCATCTCTAGCTCGTCAGCAGCGGCCAAAAAAGCCTCGAACAAGCGTATAGCGGGTGTGTCAACAGTGAGAGAGCTCCGGGTGGGGGAAGGGAGGGCGACTGATAAACCGGCGACGCCCCCTTGGGAGCTGTCTGATGGGCCAGTAATTCATATGAGTCTACTCCAACTCGATACAGCTGCTCGAACAGGCACTTGCAGGAGTTGCCAGCGAACTACATGCGACTTGCTTGCTGGTGCCGTGGCCAGGCAGGGCTGGTGTAACCACACCACATCGCTTCACCGTGAGTCTGCAAGTCCGCTGCTTTGTCCGAGCACGCGCAAGGGCAGACGAACGGGCGGGAATGGTCCCTCTCCGCGCGAGGAGGACGAGAGGGAGGACCACTAGCTCTCGGCGGTGATTGCGGCGTGAGCGGCTCGCGATGGGCCAGGGCGGGACTGGAGCAGCACACAGCATAACTGAGGCACTTGGACAACCCGGCTAACGACCGCTCGCTTCTCTTTCACCTCGTCCCGCTCCCGCCGATCCCTCACCAACTCCACCTCTTCGCGCCCGTCTCTTCGCCTTGAACCCGCACGAACGCCCTACAGATGAGCCCAAACCCTATACTCACGCCGAGTATCCGGAGGGTCTTCAACAACATCCGCCAAGTTGGCGCACGACGTGGGTTCTCTCCCGCTCCGACGCTTCACCCGCAGAGTCGACGGTACTGACACGGTGCGTTTGACGGCGCTGCAGAAGCATGGCGGGATCTGCAGTACATCGGTGACTTCAAGGCCGGCAAGTTTATGGGCCAGGACGAGTGAGCTGACCGCCTCTGCATACGGTCGAGTTTGTCTCGCTGACCTCTTCCCTTCCGCACAGGCACGGCAACAAGTTCTACGAGAACCTGGACGAGACGCAGTGGAGGCACCGTTGGGTCGACTTTGTCTCGGTGCGCATCTTCCCGCTCGTTAACTCGCAAGACACCCCGATGCTGACTTGCAGACTTCCTCGCAGCACGACTACAACGCATCGCAGGTCACGCCTGAATGGCACGCGTGGCTGACGCACGTCCGCCACGATCCTCCCACGGTTGACCCTGTCATGCTCGCCTCGAAGCAGCGCTGGATGATCGTGCGCTTCACTTCCTCCCTTTACGCCTCGCTTAAACTGACGATTCGCCTCCACAGCCCCACTACGAGAACTTGACCGGCACCCGTGGCGCGTACAAGTGCTACAACACGACCAAGGCAAAGGTTGCGGGCTGGGAGCCCAAGGTCGCCCAGCGCGACGTAACGGACACCGAGGGGCTTGGCGTACGCAAGGAGCAGGGTTGAAGGCATTATGCGGACAAGGGCGGGTCATGAGTACGGAAGTCGCTGCAGCGGATCAATGAGCCTCTCGTGTGCACCGAGAGTTAAACCTTTTCTCGCTAGCACAGCAAGAACGGGGCTCAACCAACGAGAGCAGGGGAAGGGTCTCTACGGCAAGTCGCTACCGTCGGCGCGCACACCCCTGGAAGCGAACGATGCCCAGAAGCCGGTCTTGCGCTTGAGGTGCTTGTGCATGGCGTCCTCGAGGGCCGCGGTGCGGTCGACGCTGCGGATGAAGTCGTCCTCGTAGATGATCTTGCGCAGCTTGGGGAAATTCTTGAGGCAGATGGGGTGGCCGAGGCTTGACACCGATCTCCTCGACGGGCGGCATGAGGCCCGCGTTCCAGAAGAGAACGGCGATGAGGCGCTCCTCCGCTGTCTTGGCCCAGACGGGCGTCGAGAGGTGGCGGTAGTGAGCGACAACGATGGCGAGGCCGAGCAGGACGACAAGCCATCTCCCCTCGCCCACCCTCGCATCCTCGGCCCGTCCTTGCTCGTGCTGTGACGAGCGAGAGAGAGGGGGAAGGGAAAGTGAGGGGAGAAGAGAGAGGCGAAACGAAAGCGAGTCGTTTGGGTTTGCTGGCTGGTGAGCCTGCGAACGCCGCTTGCGGTGGAAGGACCGCGGCCGGGCGCAAAGCCGGGGGGGCAACGAAAGGGGAGGCGGGTGGGAAATAAAGACGAAGTCGACCGTTTGCGGCACCGCCGTGGCCAGGGGAGGAGGGTGGGCAGTCGCGTGAGTGCTGAGAGTGTCTGGAGCGAGCGTCAGAGCGTGGACAGGCGAGCGAGCTGAGCGTGCGGCAGACAGTAGCAGCCCAGTCGAGCTAGCGTCCTGAACCCCAGGCCAGCGCACGAGTGACCGACAAGCGCGCGAGGTGGACGGTTCGAGGAATAGCCTGAATCTGTCTTCCTCGAGTGGCCCCAGGCTATGTGACAACTTTCGGTTCAGTAAACGCCAAGTCGACGACGTGGTAACGCGAAAGAGAGCGATAGTGACACAGCTGCTGCCCCGCAGATCTACTTCTTCTTGCGTCCGCCGCCCTCGAACCCAGGCCTGCCCTTGCTCCGCGCCTTGCCGCTGCTCGTCGAGACCTTCTTCGCATTGCCGCTCTTCTTGTTCTTGATGCCCATCTTCTTGTCCTTGACGGCCTTCGAACGAGCGGCGAGGTTTGCGTTGCGCTTGGCGACCTTGTCGGAAATGGTCTTCTCGACAGTCGCCTTGCGGTCCGTCCTGCGCATGCGAAGGACTCGTCAGCCGCTCAGCAACACTGGGAGAGAGGGACGACTGCAACGCACCAAGCCTTAGCCGACTTCCGCTTCTCGCGCTCCTGCCTCTTCGCCATCTTCTTCAGCCGCTTCTCGTCGTCGCGAACCTTCTCTCCCTCCGCCTTGAGCATCACCTTCTCCCATCGCTCCTTCTCCTCCTTCTTCTCGCGCTTCTCCGGGTCGAGCGCATCGAGTCGCTCCTTGCGCTTCTGAATGATTTCGAGCGCCTGGTTCGCGTCCTTCGGCAAGGCGTGGCGGTTCTTCTTCAGCAATCCTTCGGCCGCCTGCATCTTTTTGAGCTGTTTGGGCGTCAGGCCGGCGTCGGCGGCGTGCTGGGAGGACGAGGAGAAGTCGAGGGTGGAAAAGGCAATCGAGTTCGGGTCGGCTTTCGTGGTCGAGGTGGATGCGGCGGCAGAGTCGTAGGGAACAAGCGAGTGCACGTCGCCACCAGAAGCATCTTCCGCCTGCAAGACAACCGTCAGCGACTCAGGCACAATTAGGGTGAACAGTCTGGATGAGCGCACCTTGGCCTTCTTCCTCGGCCGCTCGTCGTCTTGAACCGCGTTCGCCTTTCCGCCGCCCTTGCGCCCATTACTAGGCTCGTTCGCCCGCTTCTTCGACCCGTCACTCTTCTCCGCCTTGAGACGCTCCTTGAGCTTCTTGCGCCGGTTGTCGCGCAGAGCCGCCCGCCGCCTTCGTTCCGCCAGCAAGTCGTCCTTGCTCTTGACTTCCGCCTCGCTGCCCTCCTCGTCCTCGTCCTCGTCCTCGTCCTCGCCCTCCTCGTCATCCGAAGCGTCGGCATGCTTCTTCCCAGATGCAGCCGCCTTCTCGCCCCGCTTCTTAGCCTGGATGTCCGCAATCCGACGCTGCAGCTTCTCCCTCAGCTCCGTGATCGTCGGCGCAGGTCCACCGCTCTTCTTGGCGCCGTCCTCCTGTAGCAAACCCTGATCGTTCAATTCGAGCATCTCGCCATCCTCGTCGTCCGAGTCGGCAAAGTCCGTCTCGTTGGGCGAGTCCTCCTCGTCCTCCCACGCGTCACCGTTCAGTTCGCCGTCAAACGAGGCGTCCGCCTCGTTGCCAGAGTCGGCCGCGCGCTTCTTGCCCTTTGCGACACCAGACAGCTTGGATGCCTGTATTTCTGCAATCGTCTTCGGCTCGTCGGGGTCATACTGCGGAGTCAAAATTGTGTCACTTCGGATGTGTCTGCACTTCTGCGAGACTTGCAATGTACCCTAGCCAGCCGCGCCTCCCGCTTTGCCTCGTTCTTCGCCGCCCGGACAGTTTCGTCCTGTTTCGCCTTCTTCAGCGCCTTTCGCTGCGCCTTCGTGAGCTTGCCCTGTACAAGGAAGCGTCAGCCACACCCAGCTCGAGCAGCAGCTAGAGAGACCGCGAACGCACCGACTGCTTCGGAGTCTCGTCCTCGTCGTCGGACTCGGGCCTGATGTAGTACTTGGCCGGGATGTGCCGCAAGAGCTCGTCGAAAGAAGCATTGTGAGCCTCGATGCTGGCCTGTCAGAGCGTGTATGCGAGGGAGAGGTCAGCTTGAGCTTGGAGCGGATTGATGAGGACCAGGCGGGCGAGCGACGGCGCAAGACGGACCTTGAGCTGGTCAGGCTTCAACCGCGAGGTCGCTGGAGCAGACTTGACCATCCTAGAAGCAGCAAGGAAGGTAGCGTTTAGATAGCGAGGGTTCGAGGTCCATTTCGTTGCGAGCGGGGGAAGTTGACATTTCGCAGATTGCTCAGACTGCATCGCTGGCGACTGCAAGTGTCAGGAGGAGACTTCGCAAGGCACTGCTACTCGTCTCCTGCCGGCGCGATTTGAGAGGCGAGTCTTCCTCGAGCGGTCGCGTCCGTCTCGACGGATGTGCAAAAGTCTGTGCACAGGAATAACACAACAACATCGACAAGCTCGCCGTTCACTTCCTGCCCCGTCCACGACGTCCCCTCCAAGACCCCCAACTCGCCTTCCTCCCGCCGCCACCGCTCGCCTTTCTCCCGCCTCCGCCTCCGCCTCGACCGCGACCAGTACTCTTGACTGGCAGCGCGAGGGCGCCGCAGGCATGAGCATCGGTGTCGTCGACATCGTTGTTCCCGAGACCCGGGAGAGCGCGGGAGCCAGACTTCGACTTGGTCGCAGTCGTGAAGAGGTTCTCGTCTGCGAGCGAAGCAAAGGTCAGCGGTCGCGACGGCGAAGAGCGCAGGGGTTGCGCTCACATCCCTCGCGATACGCCCTGCCCAGCATCGAAACGTAGATCGAGCCTCTAGGCGGACTCGAGCCGTTCTCTGGCGGTCCTTTCGCCCTCGCTGTGTTCACCGCGCCCTCCCTGCCATCCTTCCCGCCTCCCACATCGCCACGCACGCGACTCGGGCCTGCCACAGCGTCACGCGAGACGTCGGCGATGACAATATCGTCTTCGTCGTCGTCGTCAGAAAGCTCGACGACCGTCTTGTGCAGGGAAGTGTCGGCGTCAACATACGCTTCGCTGTCGATGTACCCGTCGACCTCTCCGTCGAGAGATCCGGCGTACTCCTGACGACGCTGACCGGCTCCAGGCCGTGCGTCGCTTCGACCGACGTGTTCGTCCGAATCCTCGACGAGCGTCGCCGCACGACCTTTCCCCTTCGCCGAGACAGTAGCACGCGTATTGCGCTGGACAGGTGGCGATGAGGGGAAGAGCTCGTTGGCGAGGCCGTTTTCGCCGGATGACCTGGCGGGCGGACCAGCCTTTGCAGCGGGAGGCGGACGATTCGCCTGCGCGCGCGACGCCGAGGCAGCCGATGCGCTCGCGCCCGCAGGTCGGAACGCGCTGGATGTGCCAACACCCGGAACGGCGGGTTGGGCAGCTCGGCCGGGCGGGGCTGCCTGTTGCTGCGTGTCCGAGACGTCCTCGAAAAGTGCGAGACAGGCGGAAGCGTGCACTTCGAGATCTTTCAGCGCAACCTGCGAGAGGCGAACGGGTCAAGGTGCTTGATCTGGCGGAAAGCGAACGCACGCACCTCTTCTGAGCAAACCGGGCACTGTCCCGTAGGCTCCGCCAAGGCTTTCCCCTTGCCATTATCCTTCTTTCGCGGCGACGCCCGAGGTGCAGCACCGTTCGGCGCGTCCTGGAGCGGTAGAGACTGGCGACCTCGTTTCGCTTTGAGCGCAGCTGGGGGCGAGGACCCTAAGCACGATTGCCCGAGAGTTACGTTCGGACGACTGAACGCACCGATAGCCTCTTCCTTTTCCCGCTTCGCCTTCGCCGCGACAGTCTCGTACCGACGCGGTCCGTCGCTCGCGCTGCTCGACGATCCCACTATCTCGTCCTCCTCCTCGTCGTCCGGCAAGACAAGCATCTTGCCTCGCTCCGACAGCGCCTTCAGCTTCGACGAGGCCTCGCCGTGCTTCTGCCGCTTTGCTCCGCGTCCTAGCGCCGGTTGAGCCTCGATTTGCCAGAACGACTGGGGTTCAGGCGGCTGTTCAAGCTGAGGCGAGGGCGAGAGGCTTGGCGAAGCGGCCTTCTGGCGCCTGCCGGTGCTCGCCGCCTTCGTCGTCGCAGACTTGGTCGGCACGGCTTTGCGAGTGCGAGCGACCGAAGTCGATGCCTTCGTCTTGGTCGCAGAGGAGGAGCGGTCGGAAACGGTCGTCAACTCGGTGCTGTTCGACTTTCGTCGCGTTCTTCGTAACTCCGCCGAGTCTTCACTTGAGGATGATCCCGACTCGTCCTGTCCTCGCCGTTTCGTCATGTTCGACGGCTCGACCCGCTCCTCCTGCCGCTTTGCCCGTCTCGGCGGTGTCGTCCCCGCGTATCCCTTCGACCGCGCCATCGCGAGCAAAGCGGCGCCGTGTGCATCGATCTGAGTAGCGCTCGGCAGCTCGTCAGAGTCGGAAGACGCGCTGTCGGACGACAAGAGCGAGACCTCTTTCGCTCGACGACTCGGCTTGTCGACTTGCTTCGCCCTGCTCGATGGCTGAGGCGCCATCGCCTTCCCCTTTCCTTTGCAATTCGCTGCAGAGCGCTGCTTCGCCGCGCTGCTCCCGACAATCTCGACGTCGGAGGAAGACTCGGTCGCTGAAGACGAGTCGTCCGCTGCGGTTCCATGCGAGCTCTTCCGCCGTTTGCGGGGACGCGCGGCGGATCCGTTGGCGACTGGGCGAGCCATACGGTCAAAGAACGAGGTCACCTCGTCGTCGGAGGTCATCCTGTCGTGAGCGAGAGGGACGAGTCAAACAGGCGGACGGGCGCGCTGACGGCGGCGCAAGCGGGAATGTGCGCGATCTGGATGTGTTTAGTAGCGCAGTAGAGCAGCTTCGAACCACAGCAAGCCTCGTTCTGAGCAGTCTGAGCGGTGTGAAGGGTGGTGGACGTGGGCAAGATGTCAACAGGGGGTTCAAGCACCGACGACTCGCTCGATTGGGACAGAAAGGGCTTGCTGCTGTGTTTGGCACAGTCCAGAATGAGCTACTACCTCGGTGAGCCCGTCGTTCGCCCTTCCGCGCTCGCTCCGTTGACCCTCCCATCCTCATCGCTTCACGAGACAGTTCTCGTCGGCACGCTCGACAACCCGCTGTATGAGGCCTTCCTGACCTCGAGCAAGGCCTCCTCGTCCACCACAATCTCTGTCACCAGCGCGTCGCCCTCAATTCCTTCCTCGTTCTCCATTTTTGGCGCCCTCCCCGCTTCGTCGACACTGAATCCTCAAGGAACGGGCGCTGCTAGTACTGTTGGCTACGGGCACAAGACGGGACCAAACGGGCGGCATGTGATGCAGCTGGTTGCGCACGCGAGTCTGGACGTCGTCGAGGACGTTCAGTGGACGAACAGCGGGATGTGCGCTCTTTCTCTGATTCTCTGGGCTTTCCTGCATCTCGAGCTGACCCGAAAGCACCCTCACAGGTACCTCAAGTCAATCGACAAGTTTCACGAGTGGACGGTCTCTGCATGGCTGACGCCAGGAGGTGAGGCAGACGTCTGCTTGCGCGTTTGGGCGGCGCGAGCGCCCGCATGCAGATTGCTGACCCGGCTTGTGCTCGCAGGTGTCAAGATTATCCTGCTGCACGAGCTGAAGAACGACGAGGGCATCCGGCTATTCCTACAAGATACCTGGGAGACCTACGTCAAGGTGCGCCTCTGCCCGGCTCCTCTCCAAGCTCTCCTTGAGTTCGTCCTTCGGCTCACTGACGCTATGTAGGAAATTCAGACCCTCCTGAATCCATTCCACGAGCTCAATGCGCCTATACGAAACCAAACCTTCGACGCCCGGATCAAGGCGAGCGCGAAGAAGCACCTCTGAGCGCTTCAGCACCTCATGGCCTGTCTCATTCGCTGTTGTCAGCGTACCTGTAGATCCCGCACTTGCCCTTGTTGTGTTAATAGAGCTTGTCAACCCATTCGACGGCTGGATGCTAGCATTGGACGTTCTCGACAGCCTCGTTTCGGCTCGCGAGACTCCAGTCTGTGACAGCAAGTCGATCTCGTGCCCACAAACTGGAGACTACACCGCCCGGCGATGTTTGGCGGTTGACCTCCTCGACCTCCGTCGTGTGCCGACTCCGCTTTACACCTCGATCAGCTCGGAACGATGGTGCGCATCAGGCAATGACTGTTCGAATGCTGCTAATCAACGCTGACCATCCCATATGCAGGCCGGCGCCAGCAACAAGCGCATTGCCGCCGCGAATGCGCGAACACTCAAGACGGTCCAGCTGGGCTTCGCCGTCTCAGGCGTGAGTACGCGGTCCATAATCTCCCAGTAGAGATCACGTCGTGCTGACTGAGCCGGTTGTGCGGTCCGCAGGGCATCTACCTCCTCCACCTGCTCCTCTTCTCCTCTGGCCGAACGTACCGCCGCATCTTCCTCTTTGCGGCAACCGAGGCGGTTGCGATTGGCTTGTGGAACCAGATGAAGGCTATGGCGAGGCGTGGAGAGGAGCTGGATGGCAGTAAGGGGCTTGTTAGGTGCGTTTCGCGAGCTTTGTCGACGTCGAGGTCGTTCCTCTTCACGCAAGAGCGACTTTTGTGCTGAAGTACTGCGCATTGCACAGCTACGCCTTCGACATCGTCTACGTGACATGGGCGGTGCACGTCCTTGCGGCTCTCGTGACGGTGAAGGCGTGGTACATTTACTGGGTCGTGCGTTCAGCCTCCTTCAGTGGCTTTTTCTCCCGCAGCTAGGCTTCCTTAGCCATGGCACGAAGGACAGATCGACGAAGTATGTCTGACCGCTGCTTACTCGCCCACAGATCCCGCTGTACGCCCTCTACCGCATCGCCTGGTTGGCGCTCCCCTACATCTCGCCCTCTCTCGCCGCCCACCTCAACGGCTCGGCCGCCTCTTTTGCAGGTGCAGGACCAGCAGATGGCGAGGCAACGGTCGGCGAGCCTCAGCAGGAGAGCAAGCGGCAGCAAAAGTTGCGGAAGAGGATGGAGAGGGGCGATCCGAGGGTGCAACAACGGGAGTTGAGGCAGGCGCGATGAGCTGGACATCTGGGCGAGCTGTACGAACCGCTGGCAACCCTTTGAAGGCATCCTATCGCCAGCCGGCATGCTGGCCCGTCGAGATCTCGTTTCTCTCGTTGCTCGGTCCGGCTCCATTCCGATGTTGCTCTCGCTCGCGCACACGAGCAAGGAGAGCCTCTGCGTGGCAGCGCAGGAGGAAATAGGAGCTCGGTCAACGAGGATGTCTCGCAAAGTCGGCCGCAGTCGATCGACCCGCGGTCACGGCGATTTGGCTTCCTCGCTCTCGTCGCCGCGCTGCTTTCGCTGAACCCGTGACCTGAGTGGATTGCTAGAGTCGTACAGTCGGAGGCGAGGTGAGCCAGCTGCCCCCCTTGTTCGGTCGAAGCGCGCTGACCCTTTCGCTCTCCCAGACTGACCTCCCCGACACTTCGCGACCCCTGGCAAAGCTCTGCCATCTCGCGCAATTCTGCTGCTGGATGCTGGACTGCTGCTGCCGAGTGACTGCACAGAGCGAGCATGTCCGCCGGTCCTTCCTTCCTGCCAACGTCTGCTCTCCCCACCTCTTCCTTCGCCGACGAAGTCGAGCAGGACATCCGGCGACGGGAGGCATCAGCGGGTGGCATGGACGTGGACGACGTCGGACTTGCGAGGGCTACTTCGCCGTCCATTATGTTTCCGGGGGCTCGTCCGGCCTCGACGTTTCCTGAAGGAGGGAGGGAACAGCGCGAGAGGGCCCCAGAGGAGGAGCGGCACAGTCACTATCGAGCGGACAGCACGGGGTCCGTCTTGTTTCCGTCTTCGATACCGCAGACTCGTCAAAGAAGCGGATCGACCCTCAACGGAAACGAGCGGAACGGCGCCGTCCGCGGATCCACCTCAACTGGTCTCCCTTACACTCCGCCCCACTACGAGCGACCTGCGAGTCGACACGCACAGCACGACTACCCTACCCAACCGGCGCACAATGTTCTGCGCAAGGGAGCCGGACCATTCGGCTCGAACAAGTCGACTCTCCGCCCGACTTCGCGACCCAGTCTTCCGGCAGGTCATCCAAGCCGCACGAGCCTGTGCCAGCTCTCCATGGGCGAGCCGACGACGGCACTCGACTATTTCTACCTCGAGGAAGAGCGACGGAAGGCTGCGGCTGTCGAAGCGGAGAACGTGGCAAGGGCGCGTCGACCGATGTCAGCCAACAGTCGACGCGCCTCACACCTGAATGGCGGCGACCTTTCACCCGATGGCGAGATCGACTTTGCCAGCCGAGACAATGACGGCGACTTGCAAGTGCACGGCCAGGAGGAGGAGCAAGCCGCCCGCGAAGACATGAACTTCTCGAAGGAGGAGGCCTGGTACTTCCTCCGCGAGCTTGTTGGGCAGGAGCTTCGGCACGAAGAAGGTCTGCTGTGGAAGATGCGGGACTTGGACGGTCGACCTGGAAGCTCTGTCGATAGGTACGTTCCCTTTGCCTCCGGCTAATGCGGTCCGCTGTTCTCTAGTGCTGACTCTCTGTTCCAGCAGCTACGATGGCGACGAGCGCGAACCGCAAGACGCTCCCATCCTGCGCTACCTCATCCGGCACTTCCTCCTCACCCTCCCCCTCGTCCGCGACACCGCCGAAGACGGCGAGATCCCCTCTTTCTGGACCGACGGCTTGCACCCGATTATTCGAGCCGTTCACGATGCGGACCTTTCGAAGCCCGCCGACCGAGGTTTCGTCGGACCCGTCTCGCGCTTGTATGGCTCGTCCATGCGCAACGCGCTCGAGCGGTTCGTCTCGGCTGGCTTGAAGCTCAGCAGCGCGTCGCATGTCGATCCGTCGCCGGACGTCGCGGGCTTGCAGCGACAGCGTTCGAACGCGTCATCGAAGCGCTCAAAGGCGCGCAGTGCGGCGATGTCCGGCGTCGAAGCCTCCGCTCCTCCAGCGCAGTCTGGCAAGGACCGGCCCATCTCGTCGTCGACTTCCACCTCAATTCCCTCCTCGTCGTCATGGTCTCAGCGCTTCTCGTTTGGCCGGCTCTTCGGCTCGATCACCGCGACGCCCGTCAAGAGCAACCCCGTCTCCATTCCTCCGCCGATCCCTACAGTCCTCGAAGCAACACCCTCGCAGGCGCCGGAATCAGCTTCTGAGACCGACTCGGACCGCGACGCAGGCGTTCGCCCACTGGAAGCGGGACGACCACGACCCGACTCTGCCGTCTTGCCTGCTCTCCCGTTCTCCGGTGCAGAGCAATCAACAGGCGAAGTTCTCGCAGCCCGTCACACGGGCTCGGCCTCCTCATCCCGCCGCGCTTCGACCGTCGCAACCCGCTCACGACCGCTCACACCGGTAGGCGACCGTCCCGGCGATCCCGAGATGGAAGAGCTCGACCTTTCTCGCCAGGTAACACGTACAACGAACGTAACTTCGGCTTTCGACGCGGCTAGCTTCGTGACAGCAGGCGAAGGAACGCTCGCAAGTCGGACGGGACATGACGGCGAGAGTGACCCTGGGAGCGAGGCGGACGAGACGGCTCGCTTCCCGGGCTCGCTGTTCTTCTCGTCGGCGAAATCCGGACCGCCACCAATCGCCCTCGACCAGCCGTCTAGCGCGCCTGAGACGCCTAGGATGCCTGCGACATCGTTCGAGCCGGTATCGTCAAACGGCCTCGAGCCGGCCGAGATGCAGAAGAAGGGATCGAGCAGTAGCGGACCAATCGAAGGGCTCGAGTACTACGGCTCGGATGCCGCTACGACGCCGAAGCACGAAAAGAAGGGATTCGACCTGCCTTCCTCCGCAGCCGTAGGCTCAGCGCCGAATACGCCGACAGGCAAGTCGAGGGCGTTCGACAACGAAGAATTCGAACCCTACGTGATCGACGATGCGGCAACGAAGCTTCAACCGCCAGGCCCAGCCGCACTTCCTTACAGCTCGCCTACGTCCTCGCCTCGCCAATCCACCTCGTCTCCCCGCCGAACTCTTCCCTCCTCCCCTCCTCTCCGCCCAATCTCTCCGCCTCAGCGTGACAGGCTGCCCACCGATCTCAGCGCCTCGCCGCGAAGCAAAAGCAAGTTCGGCCTCGGCTCGCTCCTCAAGAAGACGCACTCGCGGTCGGCTAGCTCGGGCTCGTCGAAGTCGCCGACATTTACGCCCGCGTCACTGAATGAGGTTCCGGCAAGTCGTCGCGTTCCGATCGTCTCGTCCTCGCCTCCTCCGCGCAAGAGCGAAGACTTCGTCGCTCACATGGCGATCCCTCACGAGCTCCTCTATCCAACGGCCGCGGAATCAGCAGATGGGCATGCGGAGGACACGGGAGCGGAGGTGCCAGAGCCCGTCCTGCTACCGAAAGGAGGCGTCAAGTGGCCATGGGATGAGCCCGTGCCGTTCCTCCAAGGACCCGATTTTGAGCAGCTCAAGTGGGGTGGATTCGAGGCAGACGTAATTGGCGTCCGGAAGAGCTTGTTCTCGCACGTATGTCCTGCGCGCCCCTTTTTCCCAAGATCCGTCGCAAATATTTCGCCTGCAGAGCTACATCATCCGGATCCGACGCCCAGGTCGTCTCGATGAGTACGTCTTGCGGACCGAAGCGCAGTGGGCCAAGTTCGCTCGAAATGTACGTCTCACCTTGCTCTCTAATCCTCGCCTCGTTTTGACGGTTCTGCCTCTCAACAGATGAGCAAGCTCTTCCCGCACGCCCATATCCGCCGCATCCCTCCCGGAGACCCAAAGCACGACACCGTCATCCGCCCCAAGCCGTACCTCCCGACTATCGGCAGCGCCGTCTCGGTCGTTTCCGGCGCCGACCAGCACACCGTTCCCGGCACGCCCATCAGCGAGACGCCTTCTCGCGCGCATTCTCGCCTCATGGGTGGAATCCGCGCTGCAGCCGCCGACCCCACTGCTCCGCCTCGAGCATCGCGCACACTCACCCGCAGCAGCCTCGGCTCGACGTTCGCTCGCAGCTTGCGAGCGCAGAGCACGCACACGCAGAGTCACGCCTCTCGTCGCTCGAGTCGCAAGTCGCGCGCCATGACATCCGCATCGACTCTACCGCCTCGCCCACACTCGGCAGCAGGTAGCTACCGCAGCTACCCCATGTCCTTCGGCTCGCGGTTCGCCGTCTCTGCCGAGATCGGCAAGAAGATGCCGCCGTTCGACCCACGTCGTCGTGCTTTGCGGGCCTGGCTGCGAGACGTGCTTAGCATCAAGGTCGTCGGTCACCACAAGGAGACGGCGGCTTTCCTGCTGCTCGGCTCGATCGTGCCGCGAGACTCCGAGTGAGCTTCCCGACCTGCACACGTTTCCTCCAGCTTGCTGATGTTCTCGCTCCGACAGCGTTCTCGACATGGCTAAACGAGAGGCGATCGACGATGCCCGCCGCTCCGCCAGGTCCATCGAAGCTCAGCGGTCGATCGAAAAGGTTCGCACAGCTCGCAAGCAGTGGTCGGCGGTCGAACGCGAGATCATCTACGGCGACGGTCTTGGCGACATCTCGGAAGCTCTGAAGACGACTCGGTCCATTGCCGGTCTACCTCCCAAGTACCAGAAGGTCTTGGAGATCTTGCGATTCGAGTGCGTCGGAGGCTTCCTCGCTAGATATGCTGTGCTGATTCTCCGCTTCACATCCAGCCTGGCCGAGACGCTTTATGAGACACTCGTTGAGTCTGAGACAAGCGGCACAACCTTCACCAAGCTCAAAGCGCTCAACACGTCCTTCCCTTGGTTTTTCGTCAAGCAGGCGATGCGACTGAAGAGCTCGAAGCTCATGGCGCGCGCCTTGCAAGACCTCCTCATTTCACGGCGATTCGGTGGGAAGAGTTTGCTCCAAAAGTGCGTCCTTGCCGGCGGCTGTCAATCTCACGAATCGACTGACGAAAGGTCGTCACAGGATCCTGGCGATCATGCTCGACGACGACCCTTCCAACCTGGCCAAGGTCATGGACCTGCTGCAGGTCCGCATTGGCAGCGCCGTCATGGTCGAGAAGCTCAGCGCCTTCGTGCACGAGTCACGCGAAAAAAAGGCGATCATCAGGCGGTATGCGGGTGCGCCGACGTTTGACCCCCGCAGGCGGGTCGACGAGCTGACATACTAGCCCTTCCGCAGAGGAGAACCAGATCGAACTCGTTTTGTGCATCGTCCGTGGCGCTGACGAGCCGCGCCTGCCTGGCTTCGAGCTCGACCGCGTCACGCAGGCGCAGAAGTCGTACCGCAAGTGGCTCAGGACGAACCCGACGCCTTACCAGAAAACGCATGTCAAGGACTCCGACGTCCGGCTCGTTCTCGACCTGCAGGCCTACCTCACGCTCGCCAGCCGCGACCGTGACAGCACAATCCTGCGCGAGATGCTCGCCAAGGAGGATTTTGCTGCCGCCGTCGAGATCGTCCTTGAGCCCGTCGTGCAGCTCCTCAAGCGGACGTACCGAGTCGGTAACGGCGCACAGGCGGTGTCCGACTTGCAGAAGTTTGTCGGGCAGCTCATTACGGGTGCGCCAGGTCCGCTTTCAGCTGTGTCACGCAGAATATTAAGCAGTCTCCTCCCTCGCGCAGTTGTCGAAGCCCTCCGGAGCCGTGTGCAAGACCCGCAGAAGAGTATCCGCGCCATTGCACGATTGTTCGAGCGGCACCAGCAGAACCTGTACGCCTACCTCCACCGCGTGCACCGGAAGGAGACGATCGTCGAGGAGTTCCTCCAGTGGGCATGGTGTGTCGAGTTCCAGTCTTAGCCTGCTTCCTCTGACTGACGATATATTGCTTGTGCAGGACCGCCTCCGTCTTCCTCCGCCGCGGGCTCGCCCAGCCCATCGACCTCGACGACCTCGTCCCGCCTTCGTCGTCCGAAGACCGCCTCTTCCTCCTCGAAGAGCTCGCCGACCTCGTCTCGTACCAGCACGACAAGCGACTCCACGCCTTCCAGGCCGCAGCGAGACGCCATGCCGGAGACGTCGACGCGGACGACCCGATCATCGTCGAGGGAGACGGGAAAGGCCGTAGTAGGCTTGACGGGGTGGTTGACCCGCGTCCAACCAAGCCTGTGCTCGAGGAGGTCCGCTTCTACGCTGAGGCGTTCCGCGACCAGCTCAGGGGTGTCTTTGCAGTCTGAAGAGTTGTGCCGACTATGTATCCTGCTCACCCCCTATGTATCGCCGCATCGTTGTGCATACCCTTGCTAATAGGACTAGAAGTACTGGCATCCCGGCGATCCAGAGCCAGTGAGACGAGCAGAATCCGGCTCTTCACGACGAGCGAGTCGTGCGCGACGGAGAGTCAGCAAGCCCGTGCAAGCGAAAATACGGCGACTCTCTCTTCTCGTTCAACTCATGGCGACGCTCGCCGGTGTGCGAAGCCAATCGAAGCGAGGTCGAGGGAAGCGTTGCTGGTTCCAGGTAGCTCTACCGCCTCTTGATAGGCCCCTGACCCTCTTCCTTGAGCCGCTGCACCTTGACGAAACCGGCAACCGACGGTAACCTGGGCAGAGTAGCGAGAGTTAGTCGAGGAACAGCAGAAAGAAAGGTGTGCAAGAGCAGAACGCACCTGTCTGGCTGATCCCGCACGTAGTACATCTGTGCCCGCCTCGCCGCCTTGAGTACAGGCTTCCTCCGCGTCGTCGTTCCGTCCTTGTTCTTGATGACCGGTCCACTCCTCGTCGCACGCTGCACAATCTTTATGCTCTTGATGAGCGGGCTGAAGACCTTGAACACCTGCTCGACGTGGAGCCTCCCGACGAGTGTCCGAAGCCGAATCGCGAGGTCGCGTCCCTCGTGCCGCCTACGGATGCCGATCAAGACGCCCGAGTAGAGCGACGTGCTGGGCTTGGGGTTTTCGGGCGTTGGAGCGGTCGCGTACGTCTCGACGGTTAGGATCGATCCGGGCCGGACGCGCTGCTTATCGCGGCGGGAGAAGAGGGGCATCCAAGTCTTGCCCTTCGGGTGCTGCGCCGTCATCATGTGGTTGAGGGTGCAGATGAGGTTGTGCTTCTGGGGGAGCTTGCCATCGGGTCGCAACGAAAGCTCGCGGGGTGGCGGAATGACCTGAACGTTGGACGAGAAGGGGTACGAGGCGGTTCCTGCGACGGCACGTGCGGCCGAGGTACTCGAAATGAGTCGGGATGATGGGGAGGCGAGGGTGGCCGAGGTCGTCACGAGCGACACTCGCGCGAGGCGGGTAGCGAGCTTGTCCATCGTAAGCGGCAACAGGAAGCCCAATAAAGCCCGTTCAAGCCCTTCCTAGCGAGATGGCGAGTGTGACAAGAGACGAAGCAGCTTGCTCGCTGGTCAGGCAGCAACCATCTCCAACTCCCTTGCTTGCTTGCTCTACTGCGCGTGTTGGTTGACCAGAAAGGCTCATAGACTGCTGTTGACCACGTACGCGAGCTCAAAGAGCGCCGCGCAACGAAGGACACGCCCGCTCACCGAACGCGTTCTTCCACCCCCTCCTCACCCATACACGCCGCCAGATGCAGTAGACGGGACCCGCGCGCACTTACTCAACTACTTTACGAACCCGTACGCAAGCTTCACGCCGCCAGATGGCGTCGTCGCCGAGTTTCGCACGCGCAGCTCCACCCGCATCTCGCGCCTCGCCCAGCCCACACCTGCCGTTCTTTGCACAGCCAGAGCGCTCCAACTCGACAGCGAGCGCATTCTCGTTTGGCCAACCTTCGAGCGAATCGTTCAGCCTCGCCGCGAATGATCATCGTTTCTCGCCTTCGCTCACCTCGTCCTTTGGCGCAGTCAGCAGCGCGCGGCCGTACCCGTCCCTCGAGCAGCGCTCCTTCCGCGACGCCTCGCTCACGGGCGACGTCGTCGTACAACGCGACGAGCGTCAGAACAGCCTGAGTGCGAGCATGCGAGGAGGTCAGGCGGGAGCGATTGGGGAGGGCCGCAAGTCGAGCGTCGGGGCGATTGGCGATGGTCGCAAGACCACGCCATTGTCGACACCAGCGGTCGAACGCAGGGAGGAGGAGGTCCTGCTGGGTCTGCCTAGCGGGATCTTCGACACGAATGGCTCGCTCGCAGCGCCTGGGTCGTCGAACGGCGCGGCATCTGAGCAAGGCCAGAAGAGCCGGCCCTCGTCCTTCATCCTCGACTTCCTGCCGCAGACGAGGGAGAGGAGCGGCCCGCCGACACCGTCTCTTTCGCTCGACAGCGTCTCGCAGCCTCCGCCATCGATAGGCGTCGACTTTCACACCCTCCCTTCGCCTCACTCGCTGGCGCCTTCGACCTACCTGAGTCAAACGGCCGCATCCTCTACCGCGTCACTATCCCTCTCCTCCAGCGGCAACAATCTTTACACCAACTCTTCTCGCACCTCGTCGCCCGGCCCGCTCGACAACAACGGCCTCTCGGTCGAGTCGCTCGCGGCAAAGGTCAACACGCTTGAAGGCACCGTCTCGGGTTTGTCCCACCTCATTGCGACCGAGTTCCGCTCGTTGCGGGAAGAGGTCGGTCTATTGCGTTCGCTCGTCTTCCAGCAGCAGCAGACTCAGCCGTCGTCCGCAACGATTGGCAGCCGCGGATCGGCAGATCGACCAGGCGCCGAATCCCCGGTCCTCACTCTTCGCTCGCCGTCGCCTCATCCACCTCCCGCCTTTGGGCAGCCCATTCCCCTCTCCCGTCCCTCCTTCAACGGCTCGAGTGGATCCCTCTTGGCTCAGCCCGCGACCTCGCCAGGCGCCATCTCTCCTCAATCCGCTGCAGGCGGGTTCTTCGGCGCCGACCTCGAGCGTCAGCCCTCGCTGTCGAACGAGAGCACCGTCGCCGATCAGCTCAAGGATGAGCAGATTAAGCTGCTCACGGCGCAGGTCAACTCGCTCTCGACGACCGTCTCGCACCTCCTCGCAAATCCCGGCCTTGCAGCAGCCGCAGCGTCGCCAAGTGGACACGCACCGATGAGGGGCATGTCGCTCCCTCTCGGCTCGCCTGCGCTCGGCCTTTCTGGCTCTGCGACGGGTCTCGGTATCGGCGGCGGAAACGGTCCTGTAGCAGGCACAGCTCGCCCGACCGCCATGCTTCGTACCGCCTCAGGAAGTGGCCTGGCCCGCACGGCCAGCATGCGCAGCGCGTCCGCGAGTGGTCCTTCGGTGCTGCCGAACGGCGCGATGGACGCCAACACGGTCACATCGGCGTCGGCATGGGATGGCGGAATGAGCTCACCTATGATCGGTTCAGGTCCCGGAGGAGCGAGTCCGATGTTGGGTAGCAACCCGCCTGGAAGCTTGGGCAGCAAGTGGGAGGTCTTAGGCGTGGGCAACGATCTGTTCCGCGCCATTGCCAAGTACGGGTGCGTGGCGGCTCAGTCGCTCTTCCCGCGGGACGAAAAGCTGACTTTCGCCCATGCGCAGACTCGGCCCGCCTACGAAGATCCAGGCCAAGGCCATTCCAGCGGTCGTCCGCGGTCAGGACGTTGTCGCGCAGGCGCCGGCTATACAGGAGCGCATTCAGTGTTACGTGGTCCCGGCGATCCAGATAGTCTACACGCATGCCAACCTCGCGGCTCAGCTCGCCGCCGCTGAAGGAACGGCACCGACGCCCCCGGGCGTGCAGATCGTCATCGTCACTGCAACTGTCGACCAGGCCGCGCAGGCTCAGCGGCTCGCCGTCGGTCTCGGCAGCGGACTCGGCATCAGGACTTCGCTCTGCGTTGGCTCGAGCCACGACATCCAGTCCGAGCTGCAGACCCTTTCCAAGGCGCCGCCGCACATCCTTGTCGGCACACCCCAGAAGCTGCTCGACCTCTTCTCGCTCCGCACCTTACCGACCGCCTCGATCCGCCTTCTCGCCATCGACGAGACCGACCAGCTCATCGCGCGTAATCTATCCGACCACGTGGTCAACATCTCCCGCCTCTTGCCTGCGACCGTGACTGTTCCTGTCTCGTCTGGCGGCGGCTTCGCAGCTTCGTCGCCCGTCATGAGCCGCGCGCCGCTCCCCGGCAACAACGGAGGCTTCGACTCACCTTTCTCGGCGCCCATGTCCCGTTTCGGCAGCACTGGCGGTCCAACGTCGTCACAGGGTGGTCCTCCGACACTCTCGACGGTCGAGCGTCAGATGGCCATCTTTAGCTGCACCGTCCCGCAGGACGTGCTCAACTTTGCGACGAGCATGCAGCTCAAGGAGCCGGTCAAGGTGCTCGTCCGGAGGGAGAACGCCGAGGGCGGAGGTGCGAGCCCCAGCATGCGCAGCGCCAAGCACTTCTACATGTGAGACGTTTCTACCGTCGCGCTCTCGCCTCTCGCTGACCCTGGTTTTCTCGCAGGTACCTCGCCGTTGCCTCGAACCCAGCCGCGCAGAGCAAGGCTCCCGGCGCTGGTCGCCGCGAAGCCAGCGGTTCGCGCGAGTGGAAGCTCGAGGCGCTCGCCGACTTCTGCGAGGACTCGAATTTTGAGCACGCCGTCATCTTTGCCTCGTCGCTCGAGTCGGTGGAGGCCGTCACGTACAAGCTCGGCAGCCGCGCAATCGATGCGCTTGCCTTGCACTCGGAGATGGGTCCCCCGGCTCGCCAGCAGACCATCGCCAAGTTCCGCTCGCTCGCGCCAAACCGCCCTGGTCTCTCGTCGAAGCGCGTCCTCGTAGTCTACGACGCCTTGAGCAAATCGCTCAGCGACGTCGGGCAGGTCCCACTTGTCATCAACTTTGACATGCCGCGCGTCGTGGAGGACTACATTCACCGGTTCGCTTCCGCTTCTCGCGCTTCTCATTGTTCTCTCGAACCGTTCACTGACCTACTCTCGTCGCCAGCATCGCCTGCGCGTCCGGTCACAACAAGAACAGCATGGTTCTGAACGTCGTTACTCCCAACGAGGTCGAGCTGCTCCGGTCAATCGAATCCTTTTTCCGCGTCACCATACGCGAACTGCCGCCCAACCTCGCCATCTAGAGTTTACGCCGCCATGTCACGACTTCCCCGCCATCTTTTTCCCCGTCGTCCTTCCGGCCACTCTCGCTGTAGCACCTCGCATGTCTCTACGCCTTGTCTGTGCGGTACCCACGCAGCCATACCATGTCTCCGGCCTCGTCCCTCGCGATCACCCAGCCCTCGTAGCATCCGCAAACCTTCTCCCCCTTCGCATCTGTCCTCATTTTCCCCTGCAAGCTATCGGTAACGTTCTCTCGCCACGCTCGAGCACGGTCGTCGCGAAAAGAGAGGCACCTCGCGCGAAGCGCTACTCTGGCGACGAGCTCGCAACGAAGGATGGAAGCGGGCCGACGAAGGAACATGGTTACAAGGGGGAGGAGGAAGGCGAGGGTGAGGTATACAGCACTGAAACATGCTTCTTTATGCAGTAGTCTTCTGCTTCTTGGCCGCGGGCTCGTCTCCAGCTTCGGAGCCGTTCTGCGACTTGTGCTCGGCAAGGAGCTCGTCGAAGCGGGCGGGTTGGCGGAGGCCGAGAGCGCCGCTCGAGACATGCTTGTGGTAGACACGCAGGACGGTGTCGACGTCGTCCATGCTCTGCGTGCGGACGTCGGCGAGCTCCTTTATCTACGGGCGAGAAGGGGAAGGAGGGAGGAGCGAAGGAAGGTCAGCGGTCGAGTTGAACGGGATTTCCTCGGTCCTCCCGCGTCTACAGCCCCTCGTTTATGCTTGTAAAGCGGTAGAACGAGCCGTTGCGGCCCAAAACCGAAGGCAAAGCTCACCTTAGCCGTGACGTCCTTGACCTGCTCGTCGGTCAACTCGAGCTCAAGCTGCTCAACACGCGACTTGACGGCGTTCCATCCGGTCAGGCGCGAGCCGATGTCGATGTAGCGCGACATGCCGAAGTCCTAGCGAGGCAGGGACGGAGGGAGACATTAGTCAAGGTTCAGGACTAGGCGAACAAGAGCCGGTGTACGCGCGGGAAGCCTAGACTTACTTCGGGCTTGAGGCTAGATGGTGGACATCGTGTGCAGAATGTGCAGAAAATGACGACAGAGGAGAGGAGAGGTCGTCAGCCTTCTTCGGATTCGAGAGGAGAAAAGGGCATGACGGGACTGACATCTCGTAAGTAGAGGGGTTAGCGAGGATAGCCTTGGCGTGAATTCCGGCCTTGTGCGTGAAGGCGCAGAATCCAGTGATTGGGTTGTTGAACGGCACGGACACCTGACGGTCCGATACCGTTCAAGAACCGACGAGGATGACAGAGGCGAAGGCGAAGGCGAAGGCGAAGGCAAAGGCGAAGGCGGCGATGAGGCGAGGGCGACGGCGGGAAGAAGCCAACAGAGAGTTGGGTCCGGGAGAGAGGAGAACATTTCGTCAGGAAGGCAATAAACGAAGGGAAGACGGCGGGAACGCACCTGGACGGCGTCGGCGACCAAGTTCTCGACCTCGCGGAGCATGGACAGGTTGTACTTGCTCCTAACATATTGCGGGTTGCAAACATACTGTTCAAGCGCGTAGAGCGTAAGCGAAGGCGTCTGGAGGGTCGTAGAGGCCGAGGAGGAGGCCGCCTCTTTCGACTCCTCCCCGGTGGCACACCGTCTCCACGGCACATAGGGACCACAAGCAACTCACCATGCGGGCGATGAGGCCGCCGAGGGTCGTGATGCCGTTGCGCTCGCCGATTCCGAGGACCGAGGTGTCGATGTGGGTCGCGCCGGCCTCGAGGGCGCAAAAGGCGTTGGCGACCGCGCAGCCGCTATCGTCGTGGAAGTGGCACTCAATGTCGCACGAGACGACGCCGCGGAGAGTGCGGACGAGCTCGTAGACCTGGCGCGGGTTGGCGCAGCCGACCGTGTCGGCGATACCAACGCGGTTGACGCCAATTTTGTCGACGGCGCGGTAAATGGACAAGAGGTCGACGAGGTCGGAGCGGAACGAGTCTTCAGACGAGAAGCGGACCTCGATGCCCTTGCTCTTGACAAACTCGATGACCTCGATCGCGCTCTTGATGATGTACGTAATGTCCTTGCCGTGCGAGTACTTGCGCAGGAACGACGATGTGCCGATGACGATGTCGACGCCGTCAACACCTGCAAGCGCGCCCAAAGTCAGCCCTCTAGCTATGAGGCTCATCCCAGGTCCTTCGCACGCACCGGTCTCGACGGCGATGCGGGCGTCGTCCATGTGGCAGCGGATGTGGGTCAAGATCTTCGACTTGAGGCCCATCTGGCAGATCTTCTTGCAGTCCTCGCGCGACTGCTCAGAAGCGGCGGGCGAGGTGAGCTCGATGTACTCGACGCCAAAGTCTGAGAGCGCCTGTGCGATCTTCATCTTGGTCTCGGTGTCGAAGAAGGCATTGGCGAACTGCTCGCCCTCTGCAAACGTGAGCGAGAGTCAGCAACGCCTTGCCATGACCTATCTCTCCGCGGACCCGGCAACGCCGCTCGCTCATTTCAACGGCGACCTGAAGGACTGGAAAGCGCACCTCGCAGAGTCGACTCGATAATCTTCCAGTTCGAGACCTGCGCGAGCTCGGCAGAAGCATGTCAGCACTGTTCTTCGCCGCCGAAAAGCCCGTCCTCATCTGCCGAGTCCGAGATGACATGCTCGACGCACGTTAGAGAGGAAATCGCTCGCCCTGGGCGCATACGGGTTGTGCTGGGGAGTCGTGCCGTTCTTGGCAGCAACGACCTCTGGCTGGCTCGGGGCGTGGGCGTCGACGGGGGTGAACTCAGGCGGGACGGCGCCCTCGGTCGTAGGGACAGGCGCCGGGTCGGCAGAGGGGGATGCGGCAGACGGGCACATTCTTAGCGACTCTCGCGAGCAGGCAACAGGCCAAGCAAAAAGCGAGGGAGAAAGAGCGAGAGCGGAGTGGAGGAGGGCTACAAATTCACAACTTGACTCCTCGCTTTGACAAGCCCCAATTACAATTCATGACGAGCGTGCAAGTGACGCTCTGTAAGTGTACCGACATTCTGAGCATCAACCCGTCGAGAGGAAGGAGCGAATTGCGGCGGTATCGCGAGGAAAAGGTTGCAGTGCGGAGAGCGACGACGACTTTAAAAGGCCCCATACGAATACGAACAGCGTGAAAGGGAGAGAGAGAGAAAGATCCGACACAACGCAAGAGAGACGCCACTCAATCAGCATACTGCGCGCACGCACGAGTAGGACCGTCAGTCAACTGTTGAGCGAGGAAAGGACGACGGTGACGCACCAACACGAGTTTTGCGCCACTCCGCACCCACCGCTCGAGATCCTCGTCGTTCTCGAGCATGATCAACCGCGCCCCGCCGGCCATGACGACCTGCGACCCGGCCGTTGGCGCGACCGATCCCACCTCTTCCCGGTATCGCAAGTGCGTGACGGCGCTCCCCAGCCGTTCGCGGACCTTGTCGAGCAGCGCAGGGTGCGAGACGGTCGGCGGTACACGGATCGCGATCAGATCGTCCGTATTGCGGTGGAAGATCTTGATCTTGATGAACGGGACGCCCTGATTCGCGCTGCCCATAGGCGGTAGTGCCGGTTGCGACGGCGCGTCGTAGTATCCCTGCTGTTGCTGGTACGGATGTTGATCTGAAAGGAAGAGTGGGTCAGCTCAGTCGCGCAGAGAAGGGTAAGACCGCCCCGAACGCACCGTTGTAACCGTGCTGCTGCGGGTGGCGTTGCTGTTGATCGGCGTACTGCCCGCCGTTGAGCGACATCCGCCCCATCTGGTCGGCAACATCCGCACCGTAGCTCTGCTGCTGTTGCCCGCTCGAACCTCTCGGCCCTCCGCTCCGGCCGTCCATCTGGTCGAGGTAGTCGACGACTTCCCCATACTGATTCTCCATCCCACCCTGACTCGGTACCGGGCTCGGCTCGCCGCTGAACTGTACATTCCCAGGCGTGACCTCGACGTCACCCGCGCGCGGTACGAGGAACTCGTACATCAGCCCCGAACCGCGGATGTGCTCGGGCAAGGCGCACAAGTCGGCGAGGTAGATTGATAGATCGTGCACACGTTGTGCGCAGACGACTTCGTCTTCGTAGTCGGTCGGGCCGGGCATCATCGGCAAGATGCGTTCTATTCGTCCGTCGTCGCCCGGTGCGCGTCCCGCCTCGACAGGGAACTCGGCCATCAACGCGACCTGGAAGTCGAAAAAGTCCTGATAGAGGCGGTACAGGACAAGCGAGGCGCCGGTTGAGAAGAACGCGCGCAAGTGGAACCAGAACGAGCCTTCCTCCTGGTGGAACGACTCGACCGACGCCGACGTGACGAGGCCGTACTGTCTTCGCTCGCGCGAGTACGAGTACCGCTGATCGTAACCGTCGTCGTAACCCTGTTGGTCATGCGGCGGGTCGGGAGGGCTGGTCGGCAATTGATACGATTGCGGATGTTGCTGCTGCTGATGCGAGTCGTGCGAGGCGTACTGATCCGGCGGATGTGTTGCGAAAGAGGCGGAAGTCGAGGCGGCAGAGGTGGAAGCGGGAGCAGCGGGCTGATTGCTAAAGTCGAACCGGCCGAGCGGGATTGACGCCTGCTTGTACTCGGCCGTCATCTTTTTCCACTCCTCGACCTTGGGCACCACAGCGCTCCTGATCAACTCCTCGACGTTCTCGACAGGCTTGCCCGTCGCCATGTCCTGGATCTCAACGAACGTGACGGGTATCAGGCCTGGTCCGCCCAAGCGTCCTATCGGCTTCGCGACGAACCACTCGTGGTTTGACTGCGCGATGACGATGATCGGTTCGCCCTTCTTTGCGTCGAGCTCATCTTGTCGCTCGGCGACAAAGTCGTACTGGACGACGCCGTAGAGAGGCTGGTGTTTCGCGGCGGGTTGCGACGGTGGTTGTGCGCCGCTCGAGGTGCTGCCGGCAGGGGATGTAGGAGAGGATGCCACGGCGTAGGGACTGGCGGAGGAGGACTTGGACGAACTGGGGTAGGCGCCGACGGCTGCTGGAGCACCCGGTTTCCAGCTTCCGCCTCCCGCAACAGCTCCGAGCGAGCCCGACTTGCCGCTGCCCATGCTTCCGCTCGACAATTTCTTTGCTTGCTGACCCTGCATCGCCGTCTCCCTGACATTCCGCCCGAGAACCTGGAAATGTTCCGCCGGAACAAGTCCTCGCGCGTTTGTCACCGGGTTCGACGCATCGAACCAGTCTTCTCCTCCCTCATCACTGACCACATGGAAGAAGTCGCCGACGTTGAAGCTGAGTTCTTGAGGGGTTTGGGCGCGGTAAGCTGTTGTCGCGCGAATGACGAGTTTCGGAGGTGGAGGGGCGGCGGCAGGGCGCTGGCCGATAGCTTGGGCTGCAGGAACACCGTTCTTGGTTACTGAGCCGGGCGCAGGCGCGCCAATGCGGTCCTTGTTGAGGGATCGGCGGATGCCTTTCATTCGGGAAGGTGGAAAGCGAGAAGACGGGAAGGCGAGGACGGGCTGACGAGGAGGCGACGGAGCGTGACTGTCAACGAGTGCATAGTCTGTGTCAGCTCTTGGGACGGCAAGCGCCGGCCCAGGAGGTATAGTACGCACAATGACTGCGAGCGGAGTAAGGGGGCGAAGCGCGATCAACACAGAGTGCGGGCGGTCTGGCGAAGCTGCAGCCAGTACAAGCGAATTCAGTGAACGACTTCGACCCCTCTGCACGGTGAACCGCCGCTCACCACGTCCGCGAGACTGACGAGACAAGGTGTATGAGGGCGGTCGCGAGTTGGCAAGCGAAGTGGGCGTGGGGCTGGGCGTACGAGAACACACTCGCAGTCACAGATGATCCAAGCGAGCAAGCAGCGTCCACAGCGAGCTTCGTGCGCGACGGCGTCGAATCCAACCAGCACCAAACAAGGGAACTTCTCCTTCCGCCTGGGGAAAATGATCACAAGCTCACGATCGGAATACGCGAGAGGAGGCAGTCAGTACAGTAGCGCGGATCGCAAGTTAAGCGAGCCACCTTCCAGTCGACCAGCCTCGCTGTGTCGAGTCGTGTGAAAAGGTGAAGGTTGCAAGTGCGAAAGAGGGTATCTGATGGATACATGGTCGACTGGGAACGAGTCGGCAAGAGGTATGGTGCGGTGTGAGAGCTGCAACGAGGGTATGGAGGAATGCGGCAGAGTTGAGGTCACGCCTCAAGGCCCCTGACCCAGCTTGCGAGGTCGGCCGGCGGCTGTCGTTCTCGGCTTCGACGGATCCAGCCGTGTGAAAGAAGCGCCTGTGGGCCAGGCCGTGTTGCCGGGTCTTTGTCGAGGCTGCGAGATCGAGCAGGTCAGTTTCGAAAGCGCAGATGTCGATTGCGACTCGACACACCAGACCTGGATGAAGTTGCGGAAGGCGTTGGTGTACTTGATGCCGATGGCGGGCTCGTCGGGAATCGCGACGACGTCCATCTTAAGAAGGTAAGTGAGGAGCTCGATAGGACCGATGAGCGGCGCCTCGCCCTCGGCAGGGAAAGGAAACCGGTTCACAGCGACCTCAAGAACGGTGACGGCCATTGACCAGACGTCCGAATTGATCCTGCAGGACGGGCAAGGTCAGCGGAGTCCTCGCCGGGACATTCCAAGCGGATCACGCACGAGTACTGCCCGCCGCGAATGCGCTCCGGCGAGAGATAGAATGTGGTACCAACGAAGGTGCCGGCAAAACTGTTGACGAGCTCACCCGAGACGCCAAAGTCGCACAGCTTGATGAGGCCGTCTCGCGTGACCAGCACGTTCGACGGCTTGATGTCGCGGTGGATGATCTTCTGGTCGTGCAGGTAGACGAGTCCTTCGAGGATCTATGCAGGGGAGTGTGGGCGAGCGAGCTTGCGTCAAATGAGAGAGCTTGCACTCACCGACTCTGCGATCTTGCCGAGGACCTTCTCCCCAGTCCGCCAGCCTTTCTCCTGCACCTTCTTGTACAGCCGTTCGAGGCTGCCGGCCTCACAGAACTCCATGCAGATGGCGATCTGGGTGTTGTTCTGCGGTCGATGAAGCGTGAGCGAACGTCGCCGTAGACAGCAGGAAAGGTCCTCACGGCTTCAAGGTAAGCGCCGTAGTACTGCACGATGTTTGGGTGAGTGCAATCGCGCATGAAGAGGAGCTCGCGAAGGTGCTGCTTGTGCAGCTTCGGGTTCGGCGACGTCGTGATAGTCTGTTGGCTCGAAAGTCAGCCTGGCCCTGCGAGAGCCGGAGCGAGGGCAAGCGCACCTTTCTAGCCATGACAATGCCCGTCGGCTTGTGCAGCACCTTGCGCACCTCCCCGCTGGCGCCTTCGCCTAGCCTGCCCAGGTCCTCGAGCGTCGCAGGCGAAATGTCGAACGCGTCCTCCTCTTCCTCCTCGTCCTCGGTTCCACTCAGTCTGCTCTCGTAGCCGGACTGGGCGAACGTCGTAGAGCCCAATGCCGGTGATGACAACGGCGAGGCGCGATGGCTCCCTCCTCCACCGACGCCGAGAGCAGCCTGGACATGCTCGCCGTAGAGACCGAATCGAGGAGCGAGACTGGGCGGCCCGCCCGCATCGTTCCCCGGTACCGGCGGCGAGAGATGTGTCGCTCCCGTTACCTGTGCGCCGCCAGACTCGTTGAGGAAGCTGGGCTTGCGACTTGGGACCCTGCTGTTGCTCCTCGCTCGCCTCGTCCTCCCGCTCAGCTCGTCCTCCAATCCGGGCGGCGGTCCATTGATGACGTTCAAAAGCTCGCCAGTCATCCGCTCCTGCTCGCTTGCTGCCCACGGTCGATGTGCAGAGGGTTCGTCTTCCTCGTCGAACTCGGAGTCAGACTCGGAAGGTCCATTCAGCGCCGACGAGTAGTGCGAGGGCCCTTGTTTCGGGATTGCGAGCGAGAGACATGCCAGTTCATTGGTCACGGCGGCAAGTCTGAGCGCTGGTCGTCCTGAGGGCGGGGGAGCCGGGTGGTCATCGGGAGGAGCTCGTGAAGCGGGTGCAAGGGAGAGCTTGGGGGTTGTAGGGCGGGAGGGGACGGAGGGCGGCGTATCTGACCCTGGCAGCTGTAGCTTCAGCGGCGACCTCGAAGGCCGCTTGGGCGGGAGGACCGCTGACCCCGACATGCGGACGGGGCGAGAGAAGCGAACGAGGGCAGCTCACAAGGCTGGACCCGCTTGGGAGCCGCGAAAGCGCTCGAGAGGTTCTTTACTGCATGAAAACTGCACTGCAAGGCTCGGGAACGGGCAGTCCCTCGTGTACGGCCAGCGAATTCAAGCCTTTGACGCATCCACACCCTCCGACGGCCAAGTCCAGCCAAACTTGTCTTCCCGGTTGCCTGCCTGAATGCCAGTGAGCTCAGCGAGAACTGTCAGAAGACGGTGCCGTCAGTAAAGAGGCGAAGAGGGGACAAAAGAGGCGCGGACGCACGCTTGAGGGTGTTTGGTCCGGCGTTCTGGCCGTCTCCGAAGCTGACCTTCTTGAGCTCGTCGCCAGGAGCGGTGTAGGAGATCGAGCGGACGGGAGTGATGGCCTGCCGTGAAATCGTCGGGAAGAACATTCGCTAGAAGGAGGGGTGGAACGTACAGCAGCGGTTCCGCAAGCAAAGACCTCCTCGAGAGTACCGTCGACGACCTCTTGGAACTTGAGCGGGCGGTGCTCGATGTTCCAGCCGAACGACTTGGCGATGTCCATCAAGGACTTGGTGGTGACGGAGCGAAGGATCGACTCGCTCTTCGGGACGACGAGGGTCGGGGTGGAATCGGGGGAGGAGGCCTTCTTGAAGGCGGCAAAGTTTGACGTCGAGAACTCTGCGTGGCGAAGACCGTCAAAGCTTGCTCGTCAACGCCAGAGCGTACGGGAGCGCACCGTCAACGAAAGTGCGGGTCTTAGAGTCAAGGTGAAGCGTGATAGGGTAGCCGCTCTTCTTCGCCTGCGCCATGTGACGGAGGACGGGACCGTAGTTGCCAGCGAGCTTGTATGTTCCGGTTCCCTGAGGTGCGGCGCGGTCAAAATCCTCGATGACGAAGGCGTCAACGGCGGGGGCCTTGCCGCCTGCTGTGCCGTAGAGACTGCCGGTCTGAGTGACGTATACGATGAAGGTGAACTCGTCAGGTGCGACGAGCGCGAGCTGAGCGCCGCTGCAGAAGGTGAGGTTGGCTGGTTAGATACGTTTCGAGCGGCCAAATGGGCCACCTTTCCGCTTAAGATCATGTCGACGGTCCCGCGGAATCGATAACGCACCTGGCAAAGTACAGAGGCCGCAAGTACATCGAGCCGGCGCTGCCGTGAGGAGCATGAGGCGGGACGAGGTGGAGGTTCTTCGCGACGGCCTTGTGACACGCCTCGAGGAACATCTCCTCGGGGATCTCGGGCATCGAGATGGCGGCTGCCGAGTAGTTCATGCGCGTGGCGTTCTCCGTCGGCCGGAAGAGCTTGACCTGGCCGTCGCCGTGCCGGAACGCCTTCAAACCCTCGAAGCACGAGGCGCCGTAGTTGAGCGCGACCGAGCCGACTGTCGGTAAGGCGTGTCAGCGACATCCTCAACTGTTCGGAGTAGCTCAACGCACCGTGCAGCTTGACATAGGGCTCCTCGACCCACTCAGCCTGTCCCCACAGTCCGTCCTTGTTCACGTACTTGACGTAGCCAGCAGTCGGGTACAAGTCAAAGGCAAGCTGTGAGCGCAAGAGTGACCTTGTTAGTCCAACCGAACTGTTTCGACGAGCTGTCCTCGCTTGGCGAGCGGAGCTTCGTATAGCGGGAAGGTCGCACCTTGCTCCAGTCAAACTCGGAGGTGGGCGGGACAACTTGGGGAGCCATTTCAGCAGTCTAGCAAGGTCACACGAGCGAAGCAAGCGATGCGAGGTGACCAGCGAAAGGAAGCCCCGCGCAAGGACGGTAGCTGCTGCTCTCCTCCCGCCCACCCGCAATCGCACTGTGCCACAGAGATGTCTAGGTCTAGTCAAGCATAGCCGGATTGTAGGTTCCTAAGCTGTAGAGAGGCACGCTGCAACGCAGGAGACGAAGGAATGTCGGGGCGCGAAAGAATCCAAGATGCGAGGCATTCCGCAAGATTCGCAACACATATACTGGGGCGCAGACAACGACATACGGGCAAGACCCACGTACAGGAGTCGTCAAGAACTGTCCTCATGTCGGAGAGTACGACTGTGGGGAGGCGGAAGCGGCGTGCAGGCGCTCGACGGCGTAAGTCGCGGTCTTCCTTCACTTGGACGTCGCGAGCGCGTTCACCGCGTCCGAGAGCTCGTTGTCAAGCTTGTTGACGAGCGTAGTGATGACACCGTCCTTGTCGAGCTTGTCGGCAATGCGCGTCGCCTCCTCGAGCTTGCGGTCGCGCTCCTCCTGCCTCGCCCTTTTCCGCTGCTGTGTCGGCATGTCCTCGGTGATCTTGGCGCGGCGAATGGGTCTGCGAAGGGAGGCCATGCGGTCGACAACGCGCTCTTTGGTAGTGTACGCCCAGTGCCGGAGGATGTGGGCAACTTCGGCGCGAGCAGCGCACATTTTGCCGACTGTGGGGCGAAGGGCGTTCAATCTCGACCAGCAGGTCCTCATCGTAGGGAGCTCGTGACTCACGCTTGAACTCGACCGCCTTCTCCAGCGGCACATCGTCGTCCGTGTCGGATTCGGAAGAGTCGTCGCACCGCGGAATCGGCTGGAGCGTCTTGCGGTCGTATTTCGGGCCCTGTACAAACGCATGAATAAGCGTGAACATGCGGGAGACGCGGACTATGAGAGATGAGGCGCACAGAAACCGTGAAAAGGTAGAAAGAGTGGCGAGCCTTGCCCATCGAGCAGGCCTCTGCGCGCAAAGCTGATCAGTTTCGAGCTTGAAGGGACTGCTGGCACAGTACGAACCGCAGGGATCGCCTTTCGAGTCTTTGTCCAGCTCCTCCATGTCCATGCTTGGTCGTGCTTCGAGCGCCTTCCGGAAACTCGGCTGCCAGCGTGAAGCGGCAGATGTCAGTCAACCCGATAGCGTATGAAAACGCAGGAGCCAAAGGCATACCTTCCAAGCAGACGACGTAACCAAGCTATTGAGGTGTCCGGCCAAATGCTCGTCGACTCGGTGCACCGCCATCCTGAAGTCCTCGTCTTCGGTAAGCCAGTCGCGGGTAGGGTCGATGGCGAGGTGAATCAGGTAGAGGAGGTAGGTCTTGAGGTAGTAGCGGAGACCTTGCATCTTGCTGCGAATCGACTCGCGGAACTCCTCGACGAACTTCTCGTCTTCCGGATTCTCCTCGTCGACTATGAAGGAGTCGCCGCTCGACGAGCTTGAACCCGATTCGGATACATCGGACGACTCGGAACTCGACTCGGAAGAGGTAGCGTGCTCGGTGTCTCCCATGAAGCGAGGGGAACTGCGCTTTGTGCGGAATTGGATGGGGGGAATTCGCACGGGGGCTTCGTCTGCCGAGTCGAGCACGATCGCTTTGCTCTTCGCTTGCTTCTCTACGAAGTGGGGAGCTGTCAATGCGGGCGGAACAACGTAGAAAAAGCGAGCATGACGCACGGTCGCGCGCAGCCTTGAGACTCGCAAACTTGCCCGCCCCGCTCCTGCGCGACCTGAAGCGCTCCTCGAAGACTGTCTGCTCGTCGAGGATCTCGAGGTCGTCCATGTCCTCGTCTTCCTCGCCCTGCCCAGATTCGGAGTCGTGACGCCGCTTCTTCCGCCGCTTCTTCTCCTTGCTCGACTCGGCGTCCTTCCTCGCCTTGGCCTTCTGCCGCGCCCGACTCTTCCCCGAAACACCCGTAATGTCGTCGTTCTCCGAGTCGGAGGCGAGCAGCTCGCGCTGGATTGCCTTGCGCGACTTCCGGCTCACAGCTTTGCCCTTCCCCTTCCTCCTCCTCCGGTGCGCTGACTCGTCCGACTCGTCTGCCGCCCCGTCACCGTCCGACTCCATCGCACGCTCCTTTCCCTTCCCTTTCGCTCGCATCCTCGCGTTTCTCGCCCTCCGCTTACCCCTCTCCTCCTCGTCCTCGTCCGTTGGCGTATCATACTCGACGACTTCGTCATCAACGATAAAGTCAAATCCCTCACTATCCTCATCCGCACTCCAGCGATCCCTGACGCCCTGACTGAGCGCAAGAAGTTTGCGCCGCTTGCCGTCTTTGCCCTTCTTGCCTGAATCGCGTAGCGCGCCCTTGCTCAGGCGGTCTTCGCGTTGTGAGCGGATCCGCTTGTTCGAGGCAGCGATGGAGGCGGGCAGAGGGAGGGATGCAGCGGAGGAAGTGGACGGCGTGCGGGCGCGCTTCTTGCCCTTTGGCTGCGTAGCCGTCTTCCCCTTGCCCTTGCCCCTCGGCGAGACCACTACGTCGTCGCTGCTGCTGTCGTCGTCGTCAAGCTGGACGGGGGTCAACATACGAGCAGGCGCTTTGTCTTTCGTTGAAGAACCGGCGGGTCGCTTCTTCGGGTCGACGTAGATGATGACACCTTCGAAGACGGAGGGAGAGCGGTGACGCTTGGCGGGGGAAGCGAGGCGGTTCGAGAGGCGGCCAAGCGGGGAAGGGGGAGGTTTCGCGGCGGCGGCGGAAGTCGACGCGACGGGGGCTTTCGGAGTGTTCTCGCACTGTGTAATGTTGAGCGTGTCGATACTAGTGTCAAGCGGGCCGGCAAGGCTTAGCGAACGCACCTCGTCTTCCTCATCGCTGCTCAAGGTGATCCGGGGTGTCGCCTTAGGCCGGCTCGGCGAGGGTGGCAGTCTGACCTGTTGCGATTCGCTCTCCTCCTCCTGCGATGTGCTGTCCTGACTCTGCGTGTCCTCGCCCCCGGCGCTGACCAGTTCGACCCTGTCCTCGAGTTCCGGCTCGTCCTCGTCCTCGCCGACCTCCTGCCCGTTGTCGACAATCGTCCCGTTCTCCTTCTGCTCGACCCAGCTCGACTTGTGATGCTTCTCCGCGCTGCGCTGGGCGAGTTTGAGCCGATCTGCCCGCTTCTGCGAGTCGGAGAAAGGGGAGCGGTACGAGCCGTAGCGCCACTCGGAAGATTTGCCAGAGATGGTGACGCTGCCGTCTTGCGTCAGCGAGAGCGCCTTCTGCTTCATCTGAGGTCAGCGGGCAGAGCGTGTGACGGACAAGGGGGGTCAGCGGAAGGAAAGGAGGAAAGCGACCCCCGTGCTTGCTTCCTCTAAACTTGTTACTGCGTTCTGTGCGAGCTTCTGACCACTCTCTGCAGCTCGTAGAAGCGCCCGCGAGTTCAGGTCCACTCTCGTCTCTTCCTTTGAATCCGCTCCTCCTCATGCCTCATGCGTCTGCTCCACCGCTACTCCTTCCGTACAGTTATAGATTACGTGCCAGGCTCACTCCAGGCTCGGGCAACGGCGCACCATCTCTCCAAAGCGTGCGTCGCTGTTCGAGATCGAGGTTTCGAGGGTTGGCGGACAAGCGGGGCGCCTCCTCGCCTCCTCTCACTCCTTGCTCTTCACACACCGCTTCCGCTCGTTCTGCTGCTACGTAGATTACATTCCACATGCCCGACAGTAGCCCCGACCATCTCAAGCAGGGGGCCGGAAAGCCCAAAGGCCGTGAGTCCTCTCCTCGAACCCGCAACTCTCCCAATGACGCTCACCGACTCTTCTTCGTCCTCGCTTGTCGCCGTATGCAGATGAGAACGACAGCGAGGCCCACAGAGTGCGTCCCGTCCGTATCAATCCAGCTGTCGAACGCGCTGACCTCCCTGTCCTCCTCGTCAGCTCTTCCGCTCCGGTTCGTCCTGGCTCGCTATATTTGGCCTCGCGCCTCGAGCAGCCGTTCAAGAGGGCGAGTTGGTCGGCCACGAGCTGCTGACGAACGACATGTCCGCACGCTCGCAGTCCCCGGCCACGAGCCCCACGGCGCCAAAAAGACGCAGCACGACGTCGCTGGAATCGTCGCGCCAGGGCAGACCGGCGTTATCTATGTCAGCGACAGGGCAATGAAGAATGGATGGAGCGCGGGAGACCCTGAGGTGGGTTCCGAGCGGGCGGTTCCGCAGTCTGAGCCGTCATGAGGCTGACTTTCTGTTCCTCTACCTTGTGCAGTGGGCCAACTTCGTGCGGTTTGCTGTCGCTCTCGGTCGCACGTTCCGCTGACGCAATTTTATCTGCCCGTAGGGTCAAGGAGCGCCAGAGGGTAAACTTCACAAACAGGAGATGGTCCCTTCTCAGAAGCTAATCAGCATTTTCTGACAGTGTCGCACATCGACGGCTCGTCGCCCCGACCCGACACTATCAAGCTCTCCGACCTGTCTGCCGCGTACGGGAGCGACGTAAACGAGTATGCGCCGACAACAGGCATGCGCGAGTTGCGTGAGGCCGTTGCCAAGTAGTGCGTTCGATTGCTTCTTCCTCGCGGCGCCGAGCTGAACTTTCTTCGCTCGATAGCTATAACGAGACCTACCGCAAAGGCAAGCCGAGCCAGTAGTGCGTACCAAGCGCGTCGTTTTGCGGTTGTCCCGCTCACGCTTCGGTTCGACAGCACCGCCGACAACGTTTGCATCGTCCCCGGTGGCCGCGCAGGCTTGACACGTGTTGCAGCCGTCGTCGGGGATGTCTTCGTGTGCTACAGCGTTCCCGAATACACCTCTTACGACCAACTCCTCTCCTCCTTCAAGCGCCTCGTCCCGATTCCCACCACGCTGAAGGAGGAAGACGCCTATCACCTCAACGTTGATAACCTTGCAGAGATGATCCACAATATGGGCATCACCTGTGTCTTCCTTTCGAATCCGCACAACCCGACGGGTCAGGTTATCTACGGCGACGAGCTCAAGCGGATGGTGGAGATGGCGCGGAAGGGGACGACGATGATCCTCGACGAAGTGCGCACGCCTGGGGTACTTGCCTGTCGTCTGTGAGCCTTGTGGCTGACTTCTACTTGGGCAGTTCTACGAATCCTACGTCTACGACCTCGGCGAAGGCGCCAAGGTATCAGCTGCTGAATACATCGAGGACGTCAACCAAGACAACGTCATCCTTATCAACGGCATGACGAAGTGCTGGAGGCTACCGGGATGGCGTGTTTGCTGGTGAGCCTTGCGGTCCATCTGGGATCCTTCCGAACGAGGCTGTCTTGGGGTTCTGGGGAGACGTCCACTGTTCTGCAAGACTCACTGTGTCTTGTCTCGCTCACCAGGGTCGTCGGCCCCGAGTCGCTGATCAGGGCTCTCGGACAAAGCGGCGGATTCCTCGACGGTGGAGGTGAGCCTGTGGTGCCTCGCTCCTCCGCCAGCCGCCAGCATACTGATCGTCGCCGGCCTCCCAGCTCCTCACCCGCTGCAAGCGGCCACCATCCCGCTCCTTGACCCAGCCCGCTTCGACGGCGACCGCATCGCGCTCCAAAACCTCTTCCGCACCAAACGCGACTACGTCCTCAAGCGCCTGCGTGACATGGGTTTCGTCATCGAGCACCCACCTACCGCAACTTTCTACCTGTGGCTCGACTTGTCGTCGTTGCCAAAGCCGCTCAACTCGGGTTTGGTCTTCTTCGAGGAGGCGCTCAAGGAGAAGGTCATCGTTGTGTGCGTTCGCTTGCCTCGCGGGGGAGGTCCGACATTTGCTGATGAGGCTCTGTCTCGCAGGCCTGGCCAGTTCTTCGACCTCAGTCAGTTCTTCCTCTCCCCCTTTTCCCCATCTCCTTCCCTCTTCTCCGTCTCTTCCTTCTTCTTCTTCTTCTTCTTCTGCTCCTCCTCCTCCTTCTCCTCCTTCTTCTCCAAGCTTCCGCTGAACCTGTTGCACGCTCGACAGACCCCTCTCACCGGTGCGTTCTGCCACTTGCTCTCCTGGGAACCTCGCAACGCCATCCTCACGAGCTTCCCTTCCCGCAGGCGCAACCTCCTCGACTCTCCCTGCGACCACTTTGTCCGTCTCTCGTTCGGCCCTCCCATGCCCGAGATCGAGCGCGGTGCGTGTCCCTCCCCTTCCCCTGCCTCTCTCCCTCCCTCGAGTTTTGAAAACGAGCTGACGTGGCTGTGTGTCACGCACGTCGCAGGAATGGACAACCTCGAACGCCTCATCAAGCGCGTCAAGAAGCACGTCGAGGAGGGGACGGATTTGGAGACGGTCATCGGGAAAGACCTCAAGAAGTGAGAGAAAGAAAGAAAAGAGAAAGTGGATTCCTCCGTCGCTCGACAGTATAATAAAGAAGCGAGGAGCCGACGGTGACGGTGACGGTGACGGGGACGGGAAGAACGGGTCCATTTGTTTTCGTATGGACGCAATGCAGTTCCACGTTTCCAAGGCAGACTTCTCGACCGCGTTACGTCGAGCCAAAGTTGTAGAGCTGGGAAACGTCGCGGGCAAACCGTGAGAGCAAGCTCATGCATATTTGCCTTGGGGGAGGAAAGGTAAAAAAGCCAAGGTCGACTCGCTCTCCGCCTCTACTCTCTCCTACTCTCGCCTGTTGACCTATTGCGTTCGAGCGCAGACGTCACGCCAACGTGAACGAGTTCGCCTAGACGGCTTGCCCTCTCTGCCTCCCCCGACGACGATATGCGCAGGAAACCCGATTGCAACTGGATTTCGACGACCCATTTTTCGTTGTTGTTCTCGTGCGGGGAGGGAGAGAGGAGGAGGATGTGGTGATACAGGCGCGGGAGTGGTGAGGAGAAGAGGAAGAGCAAAGGAAAGGAGGCGGGGGGGGGGGGAGGAACGACAAGTGGAGCGGGCGATGATGGAGTCAAGTGCATGCTGTGAGCGAGAGAGAGAGAGAGGCGATAGGAGTGGTGCGAAGCGGAACGTCTAGCTGAGAAACGACACGGGGTGCAAAAGGCGAGAGGAGGAGGAGGAGGGGAAAGCTTAGAACATGCCGCCCATGCCGCCCATTCCGCCGCCGCCGGGCATGCCGCCAGGAGCGGGACCCTTCTCCTCGGGCGCATCGACGATGCTGGCCTCGGTGGTGAAGAGGAGCTGTGTGAGGGGAGACATCAGTGTTTCGCTCAGGCTACGGCACAGTAGCAGGGCCAAAAGCAAGACTGGGCGACTCACCGAAGCGACACCCGAAGCGTTGACGAGCGAGTTCTTGACAATCTTGAGCGGGTCGAGGATGCCAGCTGGCGCGCGCACGCATCGGGACAGTCAGTCAGTCACCGCGTCGACGATCGCGAAACGCAGACGAAAAGCGGGACTCACCCTGGATCATGTTGACATACTCGCCCTTTGACGCGTCAAAGCCCATCTCAAAGTCGCCCGAGTACTTCTCGAGCAACTGTCCGACAACGACCGAGCCCTCCTCGCCTGCGTTCTCGGCGATCGTGCGCGCCGGCTTGGTGAGCGCCTGACGAATGATGTTGATGCCGAGCTTGCGGTCGAACAGGTTGTCGTGCGGGACCTCGTCGAGCACGCGCGAGGCCTTGAGGAGCGCCGTTCCGCCTCCGGGAACGATTCCCTCCTCGACTGCGGCGCGGGTCGCGTTCAAAGCGTCGTCGTAGCGGTCCTTCTTCTCGCCGACCTCGACCTCGGACGATCCACCGACGCGGATGACGGCGACGCCGCCCGAGAGCTTGGCGAGGCGCTCCTGGAGCTTGGTACGGTCGTAGTCGGACGTCGACGGGTCGTTCATGGCCGAGCGGATCTGCTCGCAGCGCTCCTGGATGAGCGTCTTGTCTCCCGCGCCGTTGAGGACGATCGTGTCTTCCTTGGTGATGGTGACCGACCCGGTCGTGCCGAGCATGTCGGGCGAGAGCTTCTCGAGCTTGATGTCGAGCTCGTCGGTGAAGACGGTCGAGCCCGTCAGGATGGCGAGGTCGCCGAGGATCGACTTGCGGTTGTCGCCGAAGCCGGGGGCCTTGACGGCCGCGACCTGGAGCTGTCCGCGGAGCTTGTTGAGGATGCACGCCGCGAGAGCCTCGCCGTCAATGTCCTCTGCGATGATGAGGAGCGGGCGGCGGGCCTGGGCGGCCGTCTCGAGCGCGGGGAGGATGTCCTGGATGAGCGAGATCTTCTTCTCCGAGAGGAGGATGAGGGGCTTCTCAAACTCGACGCGCTGCGACTTGACGTCGGTGACAAAGTACGGCGAGATGTAACCGCGGTCGAAGCGCATGCCCTCGGTGACCTCGATCTCGTCGTCGATCGTCTTGCCCTCCTTGACCGTGATGACGCCCTCCTTGCCGACCTTTTCCATCGCCTGCGCGATCAGGTTGCCGACGTGCTCGTCGCCGTTGGCCGAGATGGTCGCGACCTGGGCGATCTCGGAGCTCGTCGTGATGGCGCGCTTGTTGGCCTCGAGGAACTTGAGGACGGCCTCGACGGCCGCCTGGGTCCCGCGCCGCAAGTCCATCGGGTTGCATCCCGCCGCGACGTTCTTGACGCCCTCGGAGTAGATGGCGCGCGCGAGGACGGTCGCCGTCGTCGTGCCGTCGCCGGCCTCCTCGTTCGCCTTGCTCGCGACGTCCTGGATCAGGCTGCGGCACAGTGTTCACCTCGCTCGTCAGCACCCTGCTCGTCTCGCGTGCCCGACACGGAACGAGAGCTGCAACTCACCGCGCACCGAGGTTCTCGAACTTGTCCTTGAGCGAGATGCTCTTTGCGACCGTGACGCCGTCCTTTGTGATCTGCGCGCGGCGAGGGATTGTTCCCGGCGTTCAGTGTGCGTTTCGTTCCCCGGCTGTGCCGACACTCCTCACCTTGGGTCCGCCAAACGGCTGCTCGATGATCACGTTGCGACCCTTGGGCCCGAGGGTGACGCTGACAGCCTTTGCGAGGATGTCGACTCCGGCGAGGAGAGCCTGTCTACCGTCGTTGCCGAACTTGAGTTCCTGTTGCGGGTAGCGTGCGAGGGAGGAAGGGTGAGCGGGGATTGCATCGGCGAGGAGGGGGGGGGGGTGAAGCTGACCTTGTGGGCAAAGCGGCGCGCGGAGACCTGGGTGTGGATGCCGGGGATGGCCCTGCGAGCAGCGTGGGTGGTGCGGAGCATGGCTTTGGCTTTGTCGTGTACGAGTCACGCTGTGAGAGAGCGAGAGCGAAGAGCGAGCAAAGGGAAAGGAAGCCATCGGGACTCGGCGGGATTTCCTCCAAGTTCCATCACCTCCTCTCCTCTCCTCTCTTTCTCTCTCTTTCTCTGTGCTCTCTGTGGGGCTCAGCTTACTGCCAGTCACACCCTCTCACGCAACCATGGTGAGCAACCCTTTGGTCAAACTCGGCACTCGCATCCGCTCACCTTGCTACGAACCCCCAAGTCCCTCTCCATCAAGTCGGTCAAGTCCCTCGCGCCCCTCCTCGACCGCGTCCTCGTCCAGCGTGCAAAGGTCCTCGAGGTGCGGGCCCCTTCCTCCCCTCCCTCCCCACCCTCTCGCCTGTCCTGACCGCGCCGGATGAGCACCCTCGCACAGAAGACCGCCTCGGGACTGTTCCTCCCCTCGGCCGCGTCGCAGAGCCCCCCGCCCGAAGGCACCGTCCTCGCAGTCGGACCCGGTGCACCAGCGAGGGACGGCAAGATCGTGCCCGTCAGCGTCAAGGAGGGCGACCGCGTCGTCTTGCCTGGGTTCGGAGGCGTGCCGGTCAAGGTTGGCGACGAGGTGCGTTGTTCGCTCTGCTCCTCTTCCCCTCCCTTCCTCGGAGGGCTGTCCTGGGCTGGACAAGAGAGAGAGAGTGTGTGTGTGTGTGCTGATGCGTCTCGAGGGCGCGCGCAGGAGTACCACATCTTTAGGGACGCAGAACTGATCGCAAAGATCTCGGAGTAAACGCTTCAACCCGCTGTTCCGTTCGCCTCGAGACGCCCTAGACCACCCAAACCTTCCTTGTCTCTACGCCCCTGTGTCGTTTCTACCAGCTCGAAAGCCCGCCACGGGCACATTGTCCCCCCCCCCCTCTCTCCAACCTTTCTCCCTCCCTTCAACCCGAACTTCGCATTCTTTCTTCCACTCGTTCCTCGCACTCCACGTTCCGACCCCGCTCTCACTCTACACCACGTTAACTCGCATATGACCACTCAGGGGAAAAAAAAAGGATCACACCAGTCACCAAAACGACACGGATCAGACCGATCTGGAGCGAGAAGTAACGAACGAGGCCGGAGATGCGCGCTTGCGAAGACTCGTCTCGCTTCTCGCCCGACGTCCAAAGGACGTCAAAGAATGGAAGACAGAGTGAGAGAGAGAGAGAGAAACGTGGATTCAGTGTGTGTGGCAACAAGATTATTCTCGGCACAGAACAACCACAGGCAAAGTCGATGGAACGGGGAAGCGAAATTCAGTACGCTATCCGAATCGCGACCGCCAGAACAGTCATGACAACCGTATCCTGTTTCCTCCCCCGCCTCACTCACTCATCAGCTCCTGCATGCACACGCTCGGAAAGAAAGAAAAAAGAAAAAGGAAGAGGGAAGAGGAGGATGAGGGGAATGCGTACGTTTTGAAAGACTTCGCTGAGGACACTGTCGTTCGTCGAGTCCCACAAGCAGGAGAGGAAGGCTTTCCCTCCTGCTGCGTTTGGTCCGCTTCTCGAGGCTGTACCAGTGGGTCGTTCAGAGACGCTGTGTGTCACGCGAGGTTAGCTGGGACTGCGAGGGAGAGGAAGGGAAGGGAAGGGAAGGGGACGAACGAGACCTGGCAGAGGTACTTGTATCCCGCCGGTTCAAGGTCTGAGCCCACACATATCAGTACCCCTCTCTGACTGAGACGGGACAGCACTGCAGCGAACGACCCGGCGGAAGAGACGGAACGCACCGGTCATCCTCCGCTTGACCTCCGCACTCATCTCCTCCGCCCTCTTGACCAACCTCTCCGCATCACGGTCCCATACCGCTCCAGTGATCTCGGGCCCAGCGAGCAGCCGTTTGAGGTAAGGGCGGAGGAGGTCCGGGTTGAATCTGCTCAGCGAGAGGATTCAGCGAGGGAGGGAGCGAGAATGGAGGTCTAGGACGCACCGCCGCTGACGGGGTGTTGGAGAAGTCGCTGGACGGGAAGAGCCTGAGTTTGTGGACGAGGTCGAGGAAGTGTTGAGCGATGAGGACGAGGGGAAGGGAGTGGGAGCGGGTGGAGAGTTAGGGGTCGAGGCCATCGTTGGTCAGTGGGCCTTGCAGAGCGGTACTCTGGCAATGCACGCGGGCAGTAAGCTCAACGCAGACCAGCCACAAAGCGTGTCCAAGCCTCGTCGCACGACCCCCGCTCGCTCTCCTCCTCTTCCCCCCCCCCTCCACCTCTCACTCTCGCTTGCCAGCGCTTGGAACGAGCATGTCTCAGCTCCGACAACGCGCACGAAACGGCCAGTCAACTGCAGAAGACAAGGTCGCGCAGAAACCGCTCAAGGCGCCCGAGGTCATCGCGGCGGACGGGGACCGCGTCGATAGAGGGAGGTGGCGCTCTGGGTGCGTCTCCTGCGCGCGGTAGTGGGTCCCAGGGATTGTGCTGACGCAGTGAAAGTTGCGCGAGACAGCCTCGAGGTGTGCTGCGCTTTGCTTGTACCCTCCTCCGCCGCCTCATCATCCCCCTCCCCGCCCGACCCTCCGTCCCCTGAACTCACCCTAACAAAGTTCTACCGTGCTCGCCCAGATCCCTCGAAAACTCCTCCACTCCTCCATCGCACTCGTGGTCCTCTACCTCTGGCTCTCGCATCCAAACGTCCCCACCCTCCTGCGCTACCTCGCGTACGCGACGGCCGTCATCGCCACGGCTGATGTGCTCAGGTTCAGGTTCGCGTGGTTCGAGAGGGCGTATGAGGGGCTGCTGGGGTACTTTATGGTGCGTGGGAGATTGGGTTGGCTCGATCACGAGGGAACGGCTGACGGTCCTTTGCGGTTGTTTCGCAGCGCGAGTCTGAACGACGTGCGTCCAATCACCCTCGCTGGTTGAGCAGAGATGCTAACGAGACTGGCGCGTCGACAGACGCAGTGAACGGGACGATCTACTACCTTGTCGGCGTTCTTTGGTGCCTCTCGCTGTATCCTCGAGGTGCGTCGGCGCTCGCTACCCAGGATGACGTTCTCAAGCCGTCCCGAGGGCCCGTCGGAACGTCTCCGTTCTCGTGATAGCGAGTTGACCCGCACGACTCCGGCGCAGACATCGCCTGCCTCTCAATCATCATGCTCTCCTTGTGCGACACCTCCGCCTCAGTCTTTGGCCGCCTCTTCGGCCGCTACACCCCTCGCCTCCCCTTCTCCGGCACCCTCTTCGGCGCGAAAAAGTCTCTCGCCGGCACGCTCGCCGCAATCGGGATGGGCATGGCGGCGAGTCATGTCTTTTGGAGTAGGTTTGCGCAAAGGGGCGACGAGGGCGATGTCAGTTGGGTTGCGGCGAGGGTCGCGAGTGGATGGAGCGGGAGGGTTAACAGGGATCCATTAGGGCACTGGGGGATTAGGAGGTTGCCGAACCCAAACAGGTGAGCGGCGGTCGCGATGCTTTGACGTGCGCTTGGCGGGGCGGGGCTGACAGGATCCGCGGAACGCCTCTCTCCTTGCGCGTTGTTTCTCGCAGCACCCTCGACCTGCACACGCTCGTCGTCGTCAACGGCCTGACAGCAGGTCTCGCCGAGGTCAGTCGTCAGTCAGAGCTGTCGAGCTGCTGCGCCGGAGTCGGTGATGGATGATCAGATGTGAAGCGGGGTGTTGACCGGAAGTCGTGCGTCACGCAGGCTATCGACTTCTTTGGGTTTGACGATAACCTCAGCCTGCCCGTCCTGTTTGGCTTCTTCTGCTGGCTGAGCATGTACAGTGCGTCAACCTGCTCTCGCATCTTCCGTCATCGTTGCAGTTGTTAGCTGCGACGCGGGACTGATTCGCGTCGGCGGTATTGAACGCTGACATTGGCGCTTCATTCGCAGTCCTCGGCTAGTCTCCCTCCCATCAAACGGCTCCGCCCTTCCTCGACCGTCACATATAGATACCCCTCCATCCTATGCGATACCCGCCTAATCCGCCGCGCCCTTTTCGCGCCGTCACCTCTCTCCCTTGCCTCCTTCTCGCCAGCGCGACGTCACAGTCCCGCATCAACGCCTGCCACCACGGATTTTCGGACCTGCCCTCTTTGCGCTCTTCGCGCTCTACGCATCCATCGCTATCCCTCCCCCTGTCCCCTGCATATCTGTGCCCTGCGTAGCGCTCGCCTCATTCTCGCTCGAGGCGACGACTTGCACAACAAACAAAACCCAGAAAGAAAAGGCAAGAACGCTGCAATGCCGTGCCTCATCTCTTCTGCTCTTCCGCCGTCGTCGAGTCTGGATGAAGCAGCGGCTTCAAGGGGAGAGCGAGATGCGCCGAGTTTACACGGGATGCGGACGGAGCGGAGGAAGAGGGCGATGCGAGATTGAGGGGGCCAACAAGAGGATGAGGCTACATCAGGTTTCAAAACAAGGAGAGCGAGGGAGAATGGACGAAAGAATGGCGAACGAGAGGGGTAATGGAAGGGTAGCGAAACGAGACGCGAGGGGGAGGGAGGTCAAGCGGGGATGTCGTCGTCGACCCAGCTTTGCTCGACTGTTTCCCGCACGCGCTTGACGTACTCTTTGTTGTTGTCCCGGTAGAGCTGGGCAGCTTCGGCATTGGCGGGACTGCGCAGCCGTACAACGAGCAAAGGGAGGGGAAAGGAACAAACACCAAGGTCAGCCCCACTTGCCAACCGGAACTTTCGCCATGCGCCACGCACCTGTTGGGATTCGGATCATGCAGCAGACTCTGGATACTCGTCAAGATAGCCGCAACATCGTAGGTGGGCGACCACCGGTTCTGGAGGATGTCGAGACACAGCTCGCCGTTCGCGTACACGTTCGGGTGGAACATCTTGCTGATGAACTTGACGACTGGAGGCTTGTTCGGGTAGGACTCGTCAAAGGTCAGGACGAGGCGGAAGGTGCCGTCTTCGAAGGGGGTGTCGGCTGGGTCGAGCGGAGCGAAGTGCCAGGGCGAAGAAGGGAGCAAACGGGTTCGTCAGTGTCTCGATAGCTCGTAAAAGGTTCTCCTGAAGCCCAAGTTCCTCCCCTCGAAGCCTGCGTGCGATGCCCGCATCCCGCAACCCATCCTCTCCTGAACCCACCTTCCGCCGTCTCCTGTTCGCCGCTCCAGCTCAAACCTCGTCAAGGAACCGTAAGGACGACACACTTGGCCCAAAGATGACCGCGTTCCACACCATGATGTTGTCCGGGCATGGCGCACCGGAGATGCCTCCGGGAGGGTCAGTCGAGAGGCGCTTGAAATCGCGGACTGCGAGGCGCAGCACGTAGGTCAGCAGTCATCGCTACCAAGCAGAGCTCGCTCTGTCCGACTGCGAGGGATGGAGAGGGTCGAGCGATTGCGGACGAACCAAGGCGGCGGCGAGACGCGGTCGACTGTTGCGCGTTGCACGAGGGGTTAACTGGGTCCCCAGCAAGTGATCGGATATTCTGCCAGCTCACCATGGCTGTTCAAAGTGTTGAGGCGAGGAGGAAGGAAGTCAACTCGTCTCCGGGAGATGACACAAGCAAGTCAATTGCTGGCTTACTCGCAGGGTCAATGCTGGGAGTCTAGTGTCTGCTGATTGCGACTCGAAACGAGCTACAGAATGGCAACAGTCGAGGGAAAGAGTGTCCGAGAGGAAGAAGGATAGTGGCACACGAGCGAACGGGTCCTCAGGGAAACGTCGCGGGATATAACGAAGGACCAGAGTCTATGGGTTGCCCTGACTCGCCTAGTGAGGCGTGCGCGAGCGCGATGCATAATCGCCGCTGCTCCGGCCGGCCGCCTCATCCGCCGTTTCGTACGTCGACGCTCGACTTTCATTGCGTGTACGCCTTGATTCGGCTCGGCTGGGTGCTCGTGCATGATCGAGGGCAATAGGTTCACCGAGAGCTGGCATCGAAGTGGATGAGGCGAGGCCGCCGTTGTCGACGGGCGTGGTCGAGCGAGAGACGCCATGTCCGTCGGCACCGCTAGCGAAGAGGGATCGGCGAGCGCTGTGCTGGTACTGCCGAGAAGGAGCGCGGGAGGTGGCGGCCGATGCTTGGTGGCCATTCGACGAAGGAGGGTAGTTGGGCGAGCTTGAGCGAGCGTGCGGGTACTGCGGCGAGTCTTCGTTCGCCCACCTGCCGTCCTGCGCCGGTCCGTCCAGCGATATGCCGACAGCTCCTCGACTGCTACTCGACCCACTCGAGGCATCCGCCAAACTCGCGTCGTCCTCGCCGGCCATCATCGCCCTCCCAAGCGCGGCGGACGCATCGTACACGTCCGGCGACATCTGCGCATGCAAGTTCCGCTCCTGATCCCACCTGTACGGGGCGCCGCCTGTCCCGCGAGTCGAAACCGTCATGCTGCTGCGTGGCGTGTCACTATGCTCGTATCCATCCACGTTCGCGAGCAAGCGCGCAGGCGAGCCAGTCTGACCGGGAGAGCCCTCGTCCCAGTGCGTGTTGGGCACACGAGGGGGAGGCGTCTCGTAGCCTCTCCGTCGTCGCGAGTCGCCTTCTTGGTATGCGAACGGCGCGGCCGGCGGGAGCAGCTCGTTCGTCGAGCCGCCGGAAAAGTCGCGTTGATGCCGCGGCGCAAAGATTGGTGCGGGTTGGGTAAGAGCCGGGTAGTCGGGACGGGTGCGCGGACGATTTGGCGAGCGAGAGGCGGGTCGGTTGATACCTAGGGCGGCGAGGTCGCGGGCGCGGGCCCGCGAGGGAGAGTTCCGGCCTGATGTAGCGTCTTCGGCGCAGGGGACCGGCGGGTACGAACCGTCCTGCGGCGATGGACCACGCTGTCTCCGCGAGCGAGACCGCCCGTCCGCCGCCGCCAGTCCAGCTCCCGCACCCACACCCGCCATCAAAGCCGCCTCGTTTCGCCTGTTTTTCGTTCTGCCAGCATCGGCTGCGACGCCGCCGACAGGCTTCTCCGTCAAGCCGCCGTCCTTGGCGGACTTGCGATGTCTGGACGGGCCCCCTCCAGGAGCCGCGAGGACCGCCGCAGCCCGCTTCCTCGCCTTCTGCTTCCTCCTCCAGCGCCAGCAGAACAGCCCAATCACGACCAGGATGACTGCCGCTCCACCGCATGCGGCGATGACGGCAGTCGCCCAAGTCGGCCATCCTCCGCCTCCGCCGTTGTTGCCGTACCCGGACGTGTTGTACCCCGCCGAACTCGCCTCGGCATTGATAGAGGCCACGCCGGACGTCGCGGCGATTCCGCCGATCGTGGTCGGGACGCGAGTTGCAGCAAACGTCGCCGTGTTGGCGAACTGGAACGGGATCTGGGACTGGCCGGCGTAGATCGAGGGGAAGGGGACGGTAATGGCGGGCGTTGCGAAGGAGCTAAACTGCGTCGCCGTCACGGCGAGCGGGCGCTGCGTGACTGACGGGACTTGGCTCATCCCGTTGAACGCCATGACGACAGACAAGTTGGCGAGAATGCCGTGAATGGGTCGCTGGCTTATGGAGAAGGGAGGAGAGCGGCTACTGCTGCATTTGAACGGGCGTCAGCGCCCCCGCGATGCCGTGCGAGGACGAGGAACAAGGCTTTGAGCGCACCTTGGCAGCGAGGCCGAAGACGGTCACGGGCGGGCTTACTGGGGTGGCGTGGCCCTCTGACGGTCCCTGCTACTGTCCTAGATCCGCCTCCAAGTTCCGCAAGCCCCCAAGGCGGCGCAGTGAGCGATTTGCCGGGATTTCCGCACAAACGCCGAGCGAGAAGGAAGGGGTCAGGATCGCTCGTGGGACCGCGGGGATTGGCGCGGGTGCGCTGTAGCGTATGCAGCGAGTGCAGAGCGAAAGCGACAGCGACAGCGGCAAGACCAGCGTAGACCTCGACCAGGTTCCGAGCGAGGTCAAGGCGGGAGAGATGGCTGCACGACGTCGCCCGCAGCAAAAAAGCCAAACAACGACGCGCCATCTCTCTCTCCCTCTCTCTCTCAGACCGCGGACAAAGCATTTCAGAGGTCGTCTACAATCCTGTTACGGCGCGCGGAAGCCAGTCGAAATCGAGGAGAACGCGTCCATCGTCTGCTGCCTCCGTCGGTCGCCAAGTGCCCCTCGTGGACGAGCTCTGCGAACCAGGCAACCCGCAATCGCCTCTCCGGTTCCACACCTTCCGTTGCCGATCAGTCTATCAGTGCGTCGTCGTTGTTCCATCTGTGGGAGAGCATGTCAGCGAGCTTGACGGAGGACTTGAGCGCACCGTTCGCCCACATCTGCCGTCTCCGTAAAGACCGCTCTGTCCATCCTCGCGTAACCAGTCCGTAGGTTCGCTGAGCTTTGGTCGAGAATGTGCAATCCGCCGTAAAGAGCGGAACAGAACAAGGTACGCAGCACGAGCGAAATTGTCAAGTTGCTGTGATTTTGCGCATCGGATCAATGAGGGACGCCCGTCTCGTCGCGAAGATGGCACCATTGTCATTAAGCCACAAACAACCGTTGGACACGAAGCTGTCCAGCCGAGCAGCTATAGAGCACGAGGACCTGCAGAAACAGACCTCAGATCTTCCTGTCCGCGAGAGTCCCCCTGCAACCGCGCTGGCTGACCAAGCACTCCGTTCTGGGCGTGACGTCTCGGCATTCGATATCGCCTGCGAAGGCGCGAGCAAGTCGCCGTCAAGGGGAGCGAGCGAGGTCGAGGCAGGAGAGGGGTTCGCGGGTCGCGCAGTATCATGTGAGGTTCATGTGGTCACTCATAGAGCCTGTATCGCACTGCTAGCGTTTCTTGAACCACCGTTCGAGCGTGTGTCCAGCCGGAGTGAGCAGTCGGAGGTAAAGAAGCGAGTTGCCCTCCACCGCTCGTCCCAACCCAGCGCAGGCGCCAAGATGTCCAAGCCAGCAGCACAAGCAGCAGCTCAGGTGGTCCGGTGCGTTTTCTCTCGCCGCGCAGAGCCCAAGAGATGCCGCTGCACCTTCTCCTCCTCCTCATCGCTCAAGAGCTCGACTCGGGCCGACAACTCGCTCACCACGGCTCGTCGGGCTCGCACAGGTTGATCGTACCCGCGGGAAAGGCAACTGCTGCGCCTCCAGTTGGTCCTGCACTCGGTGCGCGCGGTGTCAAGTCGATTGACTTCGTGAAGGACTTCAACGGTTCGTCTCGCTGCTCAACTCCTTCCGGAGCCAGGCTGATTGCGGATACACTCACACACAGCACGAACGGCGACCCTGACACCCGGAACCCCTACTCCCGTCAACATCACCATCCAAGCCGACCGCTCCTTCACCTTCACCATCCATACTCCTCCAACGATGTGGCTCGTCAAGCAGGCAGCGGGCATCGAGACGGCGTCAGGCGAAACAGGGCGGGCAGCGCCGGTTGCGACGCTGAGCGCGAAGCATATCTACGAGATTGCCAAAATCAAGCAGCGGGACGAACACATGAGGCATCTCCCGCTCGAGAGCATTGCGAAGGCGGTCGCGGGATCGTGCAGATCGGCAGGTATTGCTATCGTGCCGTAGACAGGGGCGCTCCGAGTTTGTATTCTAGTCCTCGCATTTCGCATCCTCCCTCTCTTGACTTCCGTCTGTTCGCTCGCTCCTCTCCCGCTTGCCATGTCGGACGCTCCGAAGCCTCCTACCGAGCCTACAGAGAGCGCAATCAGCGCTGCACCCGCTCACACAGCCTCTACGGACTCTGCTCCTCCCCCCACCTCTCCTCAACCGGTTCGTCCTCTCAGCCGGCTATCTCGCCTGCGTCTCTCGCTCACCGGACAGTCTTGCAGGCACCTGTACCGCCACGAACATACTCACAACTCCCTATCTACGTACCGCCGCCCGCTTATGCGCCCAACTCGACTGTGCCGACCTTCATCAGGACACTGTCCATCCTCCTCTTCATCGGAGGTACTCTGGGCGCGGCGGTCGCGTGGGTCTACAAGGTGCGGTCAAGATACCATTCAGGCTGGAGTTCGCAGCTGACCAAACACCTGGACGCAGTCGATCGTCTACCCTCGTCTCGTCGTCGCCCTCAAGGCTCGTTCCCGCCTCTTCACTTTACATGAATCCGCCTACGTCAAGCTCTACAACGCCCTTCGCTCGTTCACCGGGTCGGCGAGTATCGCGAGACTAGGCGGTGCTGAGGCGATCGAGTATAGGCGAAAGTTGAGGGAGGAGCAGGCGGTGAAGGCGGTTGTGAGCGAAGAAGAGGCGGTATCGGCTGGTGACGATGGCAAGGAGGAGGAGAAGCAATCTCTTCTGGCTGCAGATAATGCAGAAGGAGAAGTGGAAGACGGGGCGGAACAGTCGACAGCCTCTCTTCCTCCTCCGCCTCCGCTCCTCGAACCCGTCAGGTCCTCCCTCTCAAACCTTCGCACCGACATCAAGTCTGCCTCGCCCTCTGCTCTCTCCGCCTCGTCCGCACACAGCAGCTCCAACCCCTCGAACCTCGTTCAGCCACAAGGAACGCTCATGCGGTCGCTCGTCACCTTCAACGAGTACCTCGACTCGGAGACGTATTCGGCCTCAACGTTCCATACGTACAGGGCGTACGGTGCGTATGGCAGTACTGGGACGTCCACCGCTACGGGCGAGAGAAAGGCATTGCAGGAGGTGACGCACAGCTTCAAGGCGGAGATTCGGTCGCTGAAGGGTGAACAGCGCTCTCTCGCCTCCCGAGCCTCTCCATCGCTCACCCACGCATGTCTTCTGCAGGTGCCCTCCTCAACCGACGGAACTTTGCCGTTCCGCGAGCTGAAGTCGCGACTTCTGCCTGAAAGAGTTCTCGTCTCGTTCCCTCCCTCGCATTCTTCCCAGTATCTCCGTGTTGTACTACATATGAAACTATTCCTCGAACACTTACACAGGCAAAAAGACCGTTCGAGGGAGTCGACTCAAGTCATTCCCCGTCCGCCGGCGCCTCTTGTCTCGAGACGCTTCACTCGACATCTCTCTACCATGACTTCGCTGGCTGACGAGTTGATGAACGACCTCGACGACCTCGGCTCTGGGTCGGACCTCGACGACGAGCTCGATGCGGCGGTTGCTGGACCCAGCGGGACGAACGGTGGGACGGACGAGGCGATGGCGGGAGACGAGGGCGGCGCGGACGAGGGCGACGAGGCCGAGGGTGATGCTGGGATGGCGGACGTCCCTGCAGGGGAGATGCACGTCCCCGAAGGAGGCATCAAGCCGGCGGAGGAACTCGACTCGGAGGCGGTGAACCAGATGGACTTGACCGGCGTGACAGAGGTTGGCAAGGTCGCCAAGCTGCAAAATGGGCGCAATATGCGTGAAGTATTGCAGGTAAGCTCGCCTCTCCCATTCTCGAGGGGCCCGCTGGCTGACATTGTCCTGCTGAGCTGCTCGAAGAAGATCGACTACTACCGTGAACATCCCGACCCGAACCTCGCGAACGATCCCGAGAGCAGCGAGTACCACCTCATCGTGCAGGCCAACAACTTGAGCGTCGAGATTGACAACGAGATGCTCGTAGTCCACAAGGTGAGTCGGCTCGAGTCGTTCGCTCCCTACCCTTTCATTGACCCGCTTTTTTTGCAGTTCATTCGCGACCACTACCTCCCACGCTTCCCCGAACTCGATTCCCTCGTCTCCGCTCCTCTGCCCTACTGCCGCGTCATCCTCGCCCTCGGAAACGAGCCCGAACTCCAAGGCGACATTGCCGGCATCCTCCCGTCCGGATCCGTCATGGCGGTCAAGGTCACAGCGGCGACGACAAAGGGCCAGCAGCTGGCGGACAAGGAGTGGAACGTCGTCAAGGGCGCGTGCGACATGATGTTTAAGCTCGACGAGTCGAAGCGAAAGGTGCGGCTGCCCGCTGTCCCTCCCTTCCGTAGTGGTTCGAGCTGACTTCAATTTGCTCGCAGATCCTCGAATACGTCGAGTCGCGCATCACGCTCCTCGCGCCGAACATCTCTGCGATCGTTGGCACCCAGACGGCGACCAAGATTCTCGGTATCGCTGGCGGTCTGCACGGTCTCTGCCGCATTCCCCATTCGAACATCTACGTGAGCTGTTCATTTCTTCTTGCGTTCGTATTCCATGCTAACGCTTCGTCTCGACAGCTTCTCGGCGCCGTCAAACGCGCCAATACTGGCTTCTCAACCGCCTCACACTCGATCGACCGCCTGCACACCGGCTTCATCTACCAATGTCCCCTCGTTCAGCAAACGCGCGCGGAGGACCGGATGAAAGCTCAGCGCAAGGTCGGCGCCAAGGTCGCCCTTGCAGTTCGTGTCGACATCGCCAAGAGCTCACCTACCGGAGCGTTTGGCGAGGAGATGAAGGGCAAGCTGGAGGCTGAGATGGAGAGGCTAGCGCGACCACCTCCGAAGAAAGCGACCAAAGCGCTGCCGAGGCCGGACGAGAAGAAGAAGGCGCGACGTGGTGGAAAGCGGTGCGTGCAAACCTGTCTCTTCCTGTCCAACCTGTCGCTGACTCTTTCATCGCACGCAGGGCTCGCAAGGCGAAGGAGGCGTACGCGATGACCGAGCTGCGGAAACAGCAGAACCGGATCAAGTTCGGCGAGGCGGAGGAGGAGGTCGGCGCTTACGACGATGTCGCAGGCATGGGCATGATCGGCTCGTCGAGCGGGAAGGTGCGGGCGAATGTCGCAGAGGCGCGAAGCAAAGGTGCGTAAGGCTGCGTTCTGTGCACATCGAGCGAGACTGACGAAGCGCGACACTGCAGCAAAACTGTCGAAGCAGCTCAAGGGTCGTCTCGGTTCGATCAAGACGACGCCTGGCTCTGCGACGTCTGGTCTCGCCACGTCTCTCGCCTTCACGCCTGTTCAAGGTAAGCCCCTCGTCTCGCCGACTCGTGTCGCGCGACGTGCCGACCGCTGCCGTCCGCAGGTCTCGAGCTGGTCGACCCGTCGAAGATGCGCAGCAAGGTTGACGAAGCCAACGCGAAGTGGTTTGCCGATGGAGCATTCACGCACGTCAAGAAGGGTGGAGGCATCGGCAAGAACGGGATCGGATCGTCGAAGTGAGCGAGGAGAGGAGGATCACGCTTGTCGCAATCGCATCTTTGTTGTCACTTTCTCGCTGCCTGCTATTCTCGGTATCCTCCGCTAGTATACTGACGCTACGAAACCTCATCCTGTTCGCGAGAGAGGTGAGCTCCGTCGTCTCCTCTCTCGTCGTTCGTCCGCTCACTCACCTCGCACACTACATTACGCGCAGGCTACGCTCGCCTCGCTTTCATGGCTTTTCTCATCGACTGGCCTGCCGATGAGGTCCGGCACGGCCCGCAGGGGGCAGTAGACGAACAAGACTTCTCCCACTCGCTCGCGAGGTGCAGGAGCCTTTGCGACGTACACGGGCCTTCGCGGACCAGCACGGCCTTCAGCGTATTGACGGAGGGTGGCAACGAGCTGGACGCGAGCTCCGCCGGGCCCACCGAGACGCTGCAGCTCGAGTGGGAGGAGGAGGGGGAAGACGGGACCTTCGACGAGGACGGCGTGGAGACGGCCGGAGCTGTATGGCCGGGTATGGGCGACACTCGAGAGCCTTCGGACAGCGTGGATGGCCTCATTCTCGACGACGAGCCCCTCTCGCCCGGAGCCGACTCGCTTGACCTCGCGACCTCCTCAGACTCGCTCACTCCCGTCGGCACGGCGGAAGCTGTAGGCGGGCTTGAGGCAGCAGATGCGACGTCGCGACTTCCGGCGCCAGACCACACCAAAGATTCGGCTGGATTGAGCACCGTCATCCAAACCCTCAAGCGCGACTTCGACACCGCCTTCTCCGCCCCGTCATTCGAGCCTGAACCCTCGCTATCCCCTTTTCCGAAGCATTTGCGCTCCCTCTCACCAAGTCTCCCGCCCGCGAGCACACGCGTATTCCCTGCCGCACGATTCGAACTCCCGCCGCCCATCCGCCCTGCCAGCCCGACGCAGGCGGACATGGACGCCTTCTTCGGCTTCGTCAACCCTCTCGCCGCCCTCCCACCTGTCGAAGACTGTCACTGCATTGCTTTGAAAGGAACGGTGGCGGCTTTGGCGCAGGAAGTCGCCCAGGAAGCGACTTCCCCGCGTGTTGCGACTTTGGGCGAGACGCCGCCTGCTCAGCAAAACCGCTACGCTGAAGACCTCGCCGAGCCCGCCGACAGCTCCGCAAAAGCGCAGAATTCGTCTGTTGTTAACGAAGCGTATTACCAGCTCGCGCCTATTCCGACAATCTCCTCATCAGGCCTGCCGCTCTCGCTCGAGGACCGAAGGCGAGCCGTATGCTCGCTGCTACGGAGCTTATCTGATTATTGTTCCTCCAGACTCGCCATCATCTCGTCGCTCGAGCAGCTCGCCCTTTCCGTCCTCAGCCAGATCGTCGACAACGTCGTCCCTCCCACCTCGCAATCCGCCGACGCGTCTCAGGCTGCGAAGCATCCGCCTTGGAGGCAGGTCAGGGTCGTGCTGGCAAAGCGAGGGAGCTCGAAGACGTGCGTTTCCGCCTTGACCTTCTCAGCTTCAAGCGGGCTGACCGACCGTTCTCGCATCATCAGCAGCGGTTCATCCTCTCGCCAGACGATCAGGTTTCCTCGCAAGTACGGCCAAGGCGACCAGGTCCGGCTTGGCGGGAAAGAACTCGGTATGCGGGACACTCTCTCGGTGAGCACACACGCTGACTTTGCCTCGAACAAACAGCTTGCTTCCTGCGACTCGTCGAGCTGGTCCTCGAAGGTTTGCGAGACGAGAAGGTGCCGACAAAGCGTGACCTGTACTATCGCGACGTCGCCCTCTTCGGCAAGCAGACTACTGTCAACTCGGCACGTGCAACTTACTTACGTATCGCCCCAGGCCATTGCTGACCTCATGCTACAGCTCATCGACGACTTGGCCGCCACTCTCGATGTTAGGCGAAGCGAGCTCAATATTATCGCCGCGGCAAAAGGCCTGGTCGCCGGCACCATCAAGTTCGTCTCGAAGGATGGGACGGAGCAGAGCGGTCGCGATCGGGTGCGCGACCATGCCTCTCCGCGTCGATACCCTTCTAATCTGTCTGTCTGCAGTCGCTCCTCATCCCTGTGGCGAAGACATTGCACGTCGTCGAGGCGGACGCGGCGGAGTGGGTGCTGGTGATCGAGAAAGAGGTTGGTCTAAGGATACTTTCCGCTATTGCAGGACTGACCGATTGCTCGCCGCAGGCTGTCTTCCAATCGCTGGCGAGTTCTTCGCTGCTCGACGACCTGGTTCTCGGAAACGGAATCATCTTGACCGGCAAAGGCTACCCCGACATCGCTACGCGCGACCTCCTCAAAGTTCTGTCCAACAGCTATCCTTCGTGCGTCGTTCTCACGTGCATGGAGCCATGAGGCTGACCCAGCTCGTCAGCCTCCCTCTCTTCGCCCTCGTCGACAGCGATCCTCACGGCCTCGACATCCTCTCGACCTATCGCTTCGGCTCCGCCGCACTTTCGCACGAATCCGCGAACCTCGCCGTTCCCCGTCTTGAGTGGCTCGGCGTCAAGGGTACCGAGTGGGATAGTCTCGGCGTCGACAGGGACGAGCTCCTCCCTCTCTCGCTGCACGACCGCCGGAAGGCGCTTGCGATGCTGAAGAGGGAGGGTCTGCCGGAAGAATGGAGGTGCTTTGCTGCTCCGGGCTTGCGGGCGTATGACAAATGCTGACGATCATCCTGCAGACGCGAGCTCCAATACATGCTTCATCTTGGTTGCAAAGCGGAGATCCAGATCCTCGCTTCCTCTTCCTCGCCGACGCAACTCGACTTCGACACGCAGATTCAATCCTCCGCCTCGGACTCGCCACCAGCCGCATCCTCCCGCCTCATCGATTACGTCAAGACCAAACTTCGCCTCGCTCTCCCACGGAAGGAACGCCTCATGCTTGACAGGAAGGATCTGGAGGAGTAGATAACTCATTTCGGGTCACAATGGTTCATTAGGGAAAGGGACTAGTGCGCTACTTTGAAAATTGCGAGGGCGGTCGCTAACTAGCGGAGAGCGGCAGCGCCCGGTGGGAGACCCTGAGGGCGCTTCGACGCTTCGGACGCCATCATCAGGCACGCAGGGACGGGGTTCGCAGGAGGTGCGGCTGTAGGCGGCGGAACCGTGAAAGGTGGCGGAGATGGCGCGGCCTCAAGCCTCATCGCCGGTACGTACGAAGTTGGGCGAAATGTCGTCGGAGGAAGATGGTCGTACGATGAGTCGGAAGAGGCGGCAAACGACGAGGTCGACGAGGGCAAAGAGGGTCCGCGCTGTGCGGTCACACCTGCCTGTTGGTCGGCTTGCTGGGTTGTTTCCGGGACCCCGAGGCGAGGTATGGTGGGAAGCGGGCCAAGTTGCGGAGTCCCCAGACGGTGAGGCGGTGGAAGGAGGACGGAGTTGTTCGCCGGTAGGAACGGAACGAAAGCCGGCTCGTAACCTTGGTAGTGTGACGCGCTTACCTCCTCTTCGAAGGCCGCAGGCTGAAGGAACGATGGAAGGAGGCGAGGATTCGACCGGAGGCGGCGGAGGGAATCCTTCCAAGGGTAAGTAAGTCGATGATTGTCATCGAGCCCACTATTACTGTGCTTTCGAGGCGCCGCGCTCGGTCTCGTCTCCTCGTCGAAGCTGAGTGGCATGTAAGCGAGGTCGCCTTGTCGCAAGCCGGCGCCGTCCCCCTCAAAAGCTGCCTCTTCCTCCCAGCTATTCCGCTCGCCGTCCTCCTCCTTCTCGACGATCGGCCTCTCCACATCCGTCACAGCCTGCAGCGCCTCCTCCCTCTTGTGTCGCCCCAGGGCCTTCGCGCCAATTTCTCCACCCCGAAAGACAAACTTCGTCTCCTCCTTATCTCGACGAATAAGTCGCGCAAGTCAAGTACTCGAAGGAGGGCGAGCCAGCGGCGAGTCTGCTGGAGCATTGGAGCACCGTCTGGACGGCGAGGTGGTGGGCGGGTAGAGTCGTAGAGGTGTTTCAGCCGCTTGAGAGGCAAGGGAGCGTCGGTGTCGGCGAGCGAATCCCATGCAGATGGGCGGTCCGTCTCCTCATCTCGTTCGGCCAACAATGGAGCGGCCAGCGCACGATAGGGGAGGTAGGTGAACGCGCGAACGTGGAGGAAGGCGAAGAGGACCATCTCGCAGCACGAGAGGAGGGCGGCGAGACCGATGACGATCTCGTCTGCTGACCAGTACTGGCGGTCCGATCACGCCGACCGTGACAAGAAGGCTGAGCGCTGCGGGCGGTTTTGCGTCAGTTTGGACGAAATGCCAGCGAGATGGAGGTCTGCTGCGAGGCACCCGACTCCTGCCAGAAGGTGAGAAAAAGGTCACCTCGTAAGTCGAGCATAGAGAACACGAGTTTGGGAGCTAGATCACCTTGAGGACAGGCGAGTACGGCTTGAGCTGCTCCTTGAGCAACATGTACAGCTGAAGGACGCAGCTGCACTCTAGCCCGTCAGTTCAGCATCTTGACAGTCTTAACAGCTGAGACGTTCTACATGGCGATTGTGACCGAGATGCATATCGCCGCCGAAGACCAGATGTGCACGAACTTTGGCGACCACGACGAGAGGCAGTAGTAGCCTGTCGCTTCGCCGATCACAGATGCCAAGGTCGAGAGCGGTTGCACAAGGACGTACTGTCCCATGCAGACGCGCATTCACCAGAGGAAGGCCTATGAACGAGACTTGTCAAGCGACCGCCGGACGAGGAGAAGAGACAGACGGACCTCGCCTTCTCCTGATCCGCCCCCCGCAGGTCTCCACTTCCACCTTCCAAGCGGCCACATCCACTTCTCCAGATGCAAGTCCTTGACCGACTGCCTCAACCTCACGTCCCTCTCCCGCTTCGTTCCATACGGCTTCGGCGGGATGGGTGTGTCGGGCGATAAAGGCGGATTCGACAGGTACGAGAGGAGGAGGAAGAAGAATGAGGCGATCACGAGGACCTCGTAGCAGTCGCGGAGGAGTTGGAAGTAGAGCGCTTGGCCGTAAACGTAGTAGCTCAGGAAGGAGCAGACAGCATCTGGCGACGGAAAGGGCGTCAATGCGATTTTAGAGATGGAGGCGGTTCCTCAATCGTCTCGAGGCTACGCGGGAGAGACTGGGCGTACAAATAACGGGCATGAAGAGCAAGCGAACGATATGACGCTGCTCGGTCGGATGGTAGAAGAAGGCCTACAGGCGACCGTCCTCCATTGCGGATACTCAAACGCACGCACCAGGTGCTTCGAGATGAGCCAGATTGACGTCGCACTCGCGATGACCATGAGGAAGGCGCAGCAGAGCCAGCCGACATCATGCGCTGTACGAGCGAACTGTCAGCTACACTTCAAGACAAGCTCCGCCTATGCGCACCCTTGAAGTTGATGTTGCCGTTTTGGAAAAATGGTACTGGGTCGCGAGACAGGACTTCGGGCGCCGGACAGCCCGTTGAGGCGTAGTTGTGGGACATTGGTAGCGCGTGAGGCGGATGCTCAAGTTCGGAATACGTCGTCGCACGTCGTCAGCTGGTCGTCAGGGTCGTGAAGAGTCGTTAGAGGGGTGAAAGGGAAATCGTCAAAAGCAAAAGTCGAATCCTGCCGTGGTTTGAGCGGGTCAGTCCAGTCTGCTCTAGCCGTCGAGACTGACAAAGTGAACTCCAATGCTGTCCCCCCAGGCCACACCTACAGACCGACTAGCGACGGCGTGGTGAGCCAGTTGCTTCGAGGAGGCTCGAGTAGGCGCGTGCACGATGCTCGTCGTTGGCCAAGTTACGCCACTGGTCTCACTGCTCCCAGTACTCGCCTGTCAAGCGATCCCAGCTGCGAGCTAAGCCCACGAAGCTGTTTGTGGGCGAGTCGCGATGAAACAGCGAGGAGGTGCGCCGGCGAAGTCGACGCGAGTGAGGATTGGCTCCGCTCACTCACGCCCGCGCTCACACTGACACGCTAGGATGCCCATTGCACGCAACCCGACCGTCTTCGTGTGCGCACGCTTCCCTCCCTCTCCCGCGCCGTCCCCACACCGCCAGCCTTCCGCTGACCTGCTCGACTTCGCTGGGCACAGAAGCGGCGGTTCGAGGGGTATTGGGCTTGCGATAGCGCTGAAGTTGGCCAAGGAAGCCAAGGCGAACGTCTGCATCGCAGCAAAGACGTGAGTTGCGGGCTGTCTCCCTCTTCTTCCTCGGCTTACCTCCCTCTTCTCTCGTTGTACTCAGTGCTACTCCTCATCCCAAGCTACCTGGGACCATCTATACGGCGGCCGAGGCGATCGAGGAGGCAGGAGGAAAGGCGCTGCCATTGGTCGTCGACATTCGCCAGGCAGACCAGGTCGAGAAGGCGATTTCGTTTGCTGGTCCGCTTTTCTGTCGTACTGACCCGCCCACCACGCAGGCAATCGAGGAAACAGCCTCAAAGTTCGACGGGATCGATGTCGTGATCAACAATGCCTCCGCCATCTCGCTCACCGATTCTCAAAACACGCCTGTCAAGACCTACGACCTCATGTCAGCCATCAACGGTCGCGGAACCTACCTGACTTCCGCAGTGCGTTCTCTCCCCTCCGCTGCTTACTTGTGCTGACACCGCGAATGTCGACAGCTCGCCATTCCACACCTCCTCCGCTCCGCAGAAGCCGGCCGGAACCCTCACATCCTCTCGCTCGCCCCTCCTCTCCGAGGGAACCTCACGCCCGACATGCTCGGCGGCTGCACAGCTTACTCGATGGCCAAGTTGGCGATGAGCCTGGCGACGGTCGGGTTGGCGGGAGAGTTGAAGGGGAAAGTGGGCGTCAACGGTACGTACCGATGCTGTTTCCTCCTACACTATCTTGTGAGATAGGCCTGACCGTCCGCGCATCACATAGCGCTCTGGCCGCTCACCTACATCTCGACCGAAGCGATCCGCCTCCTCATCGGCGCAGAAGGCCGCGACCGCTCTTCCCGCCACCCTTCGATCGTAGCAGACGCGGCGTTCGCGATGCTGGAGGAGGACGGGCGGAGCTATTCGTGCGTCTGCACTTTCTGTCCCTTGACCGATGGAGCGGAAATGACGGGGCGTAACTTTCGCAGAGGCAACTTCGAGATTGACGAACTCGCCCTCCGACGAATGCGAGGGTGCGTCTCTGGCCCTCTCCCCTCCCATTCACCCGTCCTGATTGAACCCCCCCCCCCCCCCCCCCCCCCCCCCCCCCCCCCCCCCCCCCCCCCCCCCCCCCCCCCCCCCCCCCCCCCCCCC